>NW_004624759.1:17421982-17448881 GCF_000247695.1 Heterocephalus glaber
GAGAAAATGAAAAAATGGAAACTAAGTCTCTATAGATAGGGAGGGATGGAGGGGTTGAAGGGAGGGCAGGGGAATGGGGAAAAAATAAGAACCAACAGTGATAATGTAATGGTGCAAACTTCCAATGACGAATGTCATTATATTGTATACCTAAAATGTACCAATAAAATTAATTTAAAAAGAAGTAAAATTCAGTGAGATCAATGAAATTTAAAGGGGATAAAAGTAGAAAATGATAGGAAGATTCTTGTTCCAAACTGCCAATTTTATATAGGAAATAAAATCTTCATATCTGAAAACAAGCTATTTTTCCTCTCAAAAAAACAATCTTATTTCAGTTACAATTCTAGACTCCACAAATAACAAACTACAAAGAAGTATTCATCTATATATAGTGTTGTTTTGTTCAAAGCCAAAGAAATATCCCAAACTATTATTTTTTACCATAAACTCCAGGTGACACAAAATTGGTAAAAAGCATATCTTATGCAGACTTCTAACAAATAAGCTACCAACAGACTACTTCTAAAAGAATACGTTTCTTTCTCTCTCTCTCTGGAAAATATTATTCTAAAAGGAAAAAAGTTATTAAGTAGTTTCAATCAATATTGGGATTACTTGAGTAACTTTCTCTAAATTATGCTGTCACTCTTTATGTTGGAGTAGTTTCATGAAGGTAGGCAAAACCAGAAAGAAATAAGTCATGAAAACAGAAGAGATTTGACATGACTGACAGACATGATATGATGTTTTTCATAAACAGAATGAAAGGGCTTGGAGCTAGAAATAGAGTAATGACAAAACAAGCAAAGTTCCTGTACTTACAAATCTCATACATATCCTAAAGTAATTCAGAAATGCAATACATTAAAATACCTTGCATGCTTATTTACATTATTTTAACATTACATTTAACATAAATAAAAGTTAATTCCTATCCAAAAAGATTCCTTTCCATCACAGATAAAGGACTTGGCAAAACATACACACATGCATGCACACATCCTCACATTCACATATGCACACACACGCACATGCACATACACACATCCATACGATGATGTACTAGAATTAATATAGACTGGTAGTCATGATGTTTACCCTGAAACATTCAGAGAGAGTCAAGCTGTGTCTCAATGACACAGGAAATCAGGGTGTGGCAAAACTGAGGAGGCTGGGGTGGGAGTGGCCTGATACATAATCCTGAAGAGTTGCACAGAACAGTTCTCAAAGCCCTGTACATAGACTTCTCAGGAGAACTTGGGAATGTCTACAAAAAAATGGCCTAGACCTGATGTCAGCCTGAGGTGTGGCATCCCAGCACCACCTCTCAGGACCCATGTGTAGAAGTCCTCACAGGTTTCCTTGAGATTTGGACAGTATAAAAGGACACAGGTGCCAAGAAGAGCTTGATAGCCTGCCTTGCTTCCTCCACAATTTACTTTTATGTTGCTTTTTCCTCTTTTATTCAGCCCAAGCTCACTCTGCAGTGCAAGTTTCTTCCTCACTCTTCACTTTTACTTTTGCAAATAAACTTTGCCACTGTTTTTTGCTCGTTTCGTTCAATTCTTTGTTCGGGATGAGAAGAATCTAGAATCTGACTCCAAGAGAAGAGGCAAGCAACTCAGAACCCAATAACATTTATTTGGCAAGCCACTTTTAGAAGAAGCTACCTAATAACACCAAGTGTATAAGGTGATAAGAAATTTTGACATATTTTAAAATGTGCTCCAAAGAACCGCACAAAAATAAAGGGCTAAAAGAAGCAAATTAATAAAGTAATGAAAGCTGGCAGTAAGAAAATGAACATTAATGTAGTCATCTAAATAAATCACAGGTTTAAAATTATGGTTTCTATTTCTAGTTTAGAACCCATTTAGGTGTGTTAATATTTTAAATTATTGTTTAAAACAAAGATGTTTTAAGGAGATTTCAATTTAAAATAGCTGATGCCAGCTCTGTGGATACCAGAATCCAGGAAGGTATTATTTTTTAATACATTTTATTTTACTTTTCCCATTCCCCCCTCAACCCCCCCCATGTACAAAAGCTTTGTTTCCATTTTTTACTTCTATTTTCACTTTTTCTCTTGTCTTTCTTCCTGCCTTGTTCCTTGTTCCCCTTCAAACTTGAACACTTTCTTCCAGTTTCCCAACACCTATTATACATCTCAGTCCTTATTTCCACATTCAGTTTCTTACACTAGAGAAACAATGCAGTATTTACACATGTGTGTTCAATTTATTTCACTTAAGAGTATAGTCTCAAGGTCCATTCATTTAGCTATAAATGTCTGAAGCTCTTCCTTCTTTATGGCAGAGTAGTACTCCATTGTATAAAAAACCACATCTTCTTTACAGGAAGGTATTATTACTATTTATCAAACAATGAAATTCCAACTGTAGACTCTAGTAAAGACAGTAAACAATTCAAATTTAGGCTAATATTTCTAAATGCAAATTTTATGATAAAGAGGGCATAAGGATACAACCTAAAAAATGTTCTTTTAAAAGAATGCTGTGGATGAAAAAATGTTCAACATCACTGGTCATTCGAGAGATGCAGATGAAAACAACACTGAGATTCCACCTCACCCCAGAAAGAATGGCTGCTATCAAGAAATCAACCAATAACAAATGCTGCCGGGGATGTGGAGAGAAAGGAACCCTTCTCCATTGTTGGTAGGAATGTAGATTGGTGCAACCACTGTGGGAATCAGTATGGAGATACCTCAAAGAACATGGATTGGAAGTGCCATTTGACCCAGCTATTCCCCTACTGGGAATCTTCCCCAAAGAATTGAAAGAATCATACCACAGCGATATATGTGCACCTATGTTTGTAGTGGCACAGTTTGTAATAGCTAAAGCTTGGAAACAGCCCGAGTGGCCATCAACTGGAAACTGGATAAAGATGATGTGGGGTTTTTTTATAAAATGGAGTACTACTCAGCGATAAAGAATGAGAAACTAGAGACATTTATAGCTGAATGGATGCATATTGAGGCCATACTCTTAAGTGAAATAAATAGGACACACATGTATAAATACCGGTTTCTCTAGTGTGAGAAATTGAAAGTGTAAATAAGGATGAAAATGATTAAAATGAATAATTGATAATTTGAAACAGGAAAAGGTCCAAGGGTTTGGGGATGGCGGAAGGGGAAGGGGAAAGGGAAGAAGGGAAAGGAAAAATCATGAGAAAGAAAAAAAAATGGAATCAAACTCTGTGTAAATAGGGAAGGGTGGAGGGGGTGAAGGGTGCACAGGTAATGGGAGAAAAAATTAAAACTAAGATACATCATGTTCTGTTACAAACACCCAATGATAAATGTAAATGTATTTTATACCTAAAATGTACCAATAAATATATACATAAATTTAAAAAATAATAAAAGAAAATAAAAGAATGCTGTGGGCCAGGGATTTAGCTGAGTGGTTCCACCACCTGCCTCACAAGTGCAAGGTGCAGAGTTTGATCCCCGGTACCAAAAAAAAACCCAAAACAACAACAACAAAAAAAGAATGCTGGGACAAGCTTACTTTGTTGGCCTATAATCCTAACACTCTAGACAGATAAAGCAGGAGGATCATAAATTCAAGCTCAGCCCAGGCAACATGCGAGGCCCCTATCTCAAAACTAAAAACAAAAAAAGGCTGTGATGTAGCTCAGTCAGTGTAAAGGCTCTGCATTCAATCCCTAGTACTATGAATGAATAAATGAATGAATGAATGAATGAATGCAGAGACAAATGATAAAGCGTGTGGTGCTAGGCATTAGCTAAGAACATCCAGTGGAACACAGTTTTACTAGACATGTTCCTGACTTTCAGGAGAACACTCACACAAAAATATAGTTTCTTTTCATGAGAAAAATACTGACATTTTGGATTTCATGTCACACAGTCAATATATGGACACATGGGGCCGGCAATTTAGCTCAGTGGTTCTGCCACCTGCCTCGCAAGCACCAGGTTCCGAGTTCAGTCCCCAGTACCAGAAAAAAAAAAGGACATGTGGATACTGTATAGGACATGTTAAGCTAGGAAAAATAGCCAAATGAGTTTAAGAGTGTCACAGACACAATATAAAAGACACATTAAATATATTCCACTGATCAGCAATTTTTAAAAATAAGTGTCAGTTGTTCCCAAATTTATTTTAATATGAAGCATAGTTTAGTAAGGCTGCAAAAATCAACAGGTTATCAAAAAGTAGAGCTGCTGTTTTCTTATGAATTATAAGCTAGCTAGAAGAGCAAGCATCAACTGGTTTCAGATATCATGAGAAATTTCATAAAGCTTGGCCAGGCAGCCTTTCACTGGATACGTCTGGTTACCATCTGTGTAGCATCACGACAGGCTCACATTATATAAAATCCAGTCTGGAAACAACATCACCTATTGGACTACTTTTTCTGAAACCGTTTATTGGCAACAACCCCTGAAAAAAATAGCTTTATCTTTTTATAAAAGGTACTAGAAAGGAAATTGTTTCTTATTTTATCTTTTATTTGAGTGAAGGTAAAAACATTTCAGAAAATTGAAAAAGTATTTCCCCAAATGACAAAGGAAGCCATAAAAACTACTGCCTGATATAAACTATAATGTTATTTAATACTATATCTAGTAGAAGACCTGTTATTAGAAGTTCAAATACTTCTAGGTTCGTTAATTTATTAGCTAACAAGATTTCATTCTCTTTAAGAAAGCATATCCTGCCCAATTAATATTCACTGAAAAATATCTCCTCCCCAAACCAAAATGAATAAACATAATTCTAGTCAGTTTTGAAGTGCTTTCATAGTATTATCTAGATCATAATCTCATAAAGATAATGAAATTAGCAACAATGTTTATCTAGTAGAGCTTAACTGAATTGAGCATGCTGGTTCATTTTCCCTATAAACATCTGATGGAATAACCTAAAGCTGGCAGTTAAGAAAATGAATTGTTAAAATACTAAAGAGACAAAGAGAACTTCAGAAGGCTTTTGCTACTATTCCTTTATGATCTTCTTCTTCTACTACTCTGCCTACTTCTTTTCTGATTTTAGATGAACAGAAAAAAATAGAAAGCCTTCTGTGAAATGCATGTTCACTCTGTACTTGTAGGCATGATCTCCTCATCTCAACAAGAAAATTTTTTTCTAAAAAAAAAAAATTAAATTAAAAAATTTTTTAAAAAAAGAAAATTTTTTCTGATTCTAATTATATATCTGTTTCCTGGTTGTCATGTACAGCTGATATGTGTCTTATCTGGACAGTTTCATGCTAGAATACTCTTTTTTATACTGTTTTAAGTGCGACCCTTTAAAATCTAGGTATGAAATTGTAATCTACATGCTCACTTCTTACTGTCTCCTTGTTTTAAATTTTGGCAACAGAGATCAAGATTATGTCAAATATATAACTAATACTTATTGTCTAAAGTTAAAGAATTTAAATTATTTTCAGTATAAAGATAAGAAAGAGATGAAAGAAGAAAGAAAAAAAAGTATTTGGAAAGAAAGTAGTATAGAGAAGAGCAGAAGAAAGGACAGGGTAATATCGGGGACAGAAGGATGGTGGCAACAATTGCTTAAGATTACTGAAATGTAAAATGAATCATTGCTGGTTAGTTGATCTTGAAATAATACTTATAATATTTACATAACTGTAAGACGTTTGCACTTGCAAAGGGATACCTGCTCTAAGAAAACAGGCGCCACATGTTTCAACAATCATCCTTTCAAAATTTCTACAAGTATATTTAAATCAAATATTATACTGAAAGTTAATAGATCTAAAACTTTAAAGTAACCTTTAATAAAACCCCATCCCCATATTTTCTAGTCATAAAATAGGCCTTTCTAAAACAGTTGGCATATTAAAAATTCTATGCTATTACAAGGCAACAGTAATTAGCTTGCAAAAATAAGCTTTTAGTCATCAGTGTCTATAACAGAGTAGAAACCCTGATGTTTATATTTACTAGAATTAGGCAGTATAAAACAAGAGTCTGGAAGAGAATTCCAAGTATAAGAAACTATGTTATGAGTCAAGAAAAATAAAAGAGAAAGGCTGAAGGTCATGTTCTTCATGGTCTGTAGTGGTGGTGGTACTCAGAAAAAATAGTTCCAAAGACTCACAGCAGTTTTCTTGTAATGAATAGAGTACTGGGAAGCAAGTGAATTGACAATTATGCTAACTCACTGAGGCAAGCTGTGTTTGGAGTGTAGCCTACCAATATCTTTGGACTCTTCTTGGGTTCATAAAAAGTAATTCCATAGAAAATTTTAAGAATGCTACCTTATACTTCAATTTTTTTCAATGAGTATCAACTTCTATGCTTTTTAACTCTGTCATATATCTAGCTTGCTCACGGATAGACGTTCTAATTCTTTAAGGAGAGATAACAAAAAAGTACCAAAATTGTTTCTTTAATTTTCTCCTTTAAATGACTGGTGATTTTTCATTTCATACAGTATTTCCAAATTTGGAAGGATAATTTAAAATTTACTGAAATCAAGAATAAGTGCTGCCTTAAGATCAAAAGGTAAGCTAGTATAGAAAGTAAGTATCTGTTCAGAGTTTAAATCCAAAGTTTGACCTACTTTTAAGACTTTATAGCCTAGAGGAGAAAGTCTTTAGATCTAAATGTCAGCATGTTCTTTTAAAATTATTATGATTATTTTTAACTCCATCATTCTCTCAATGAAAAAAACCACACAATATAGTCTATTTATCAAAGACTAGTGAATATCACATCAGAAAGAATAAGACATATCTACAGAATTATCTTGAAAATACAAAATGTTTCAGTCATGACAGCAACTGTCAGCCATATTCACTTCCATATTCTAAATGCTATTAAAAATTACAATAGCAGGTTTTTCAATGTTAGATGAACAGAATAGAAATGTGAGATATTTTCAGAATTTTTCACCTAATCAAGATAAATTGGGGAAATACTTTTTTCTAGGCTATGCTATTATAAATCATAATAATCTGCGCATTGTGTAAGAAAAAATTCTTAATTTCAGATTTCAGAAACAAAAGAATCAATACCAATAAAGGCAATTTAAAAGTAATTGAGTATTAAGAAATAGTTGTGAAATTATTAATGCTCAGAATTCACAAGCCAGAAGTCAAGGGTATATTTTAAAAAATCAAAGGAGAAAACCACTTCATCATCATGATCACCATCAAAGAGCACTGCAGGAATCCTGCTAAAAGAACCACTTCCCTCAAGTTTATGATCTGTAACAGATTAACACTGGCATCAACTAACGTGTAAAAGGCCAGAGCCATTGACAGAGACTCGAACAAGCTGAAAGCAGAAAGAACATAAAACCCATGAGAGTAAAGGAATTAAGACAAAAACATTCATGCATAAATAAAGTTCACAGATCAAAGTTCCTGGATTCACAAATGAGATAAGAAAAGTATTTGGAAAGTATTTTTTTAAAAACATTTTTCCGTTTTACTAGCAGTGCCAGTGAGAGGTCTGGCTTTCCTTTAACAGACTGCTGACTGACTACAATAAAACTTTGAGGAGAGCCGGGGATTTAGCTCAGTGGCACCGTGCCTGCCTCCCAAGTGCAAGGTTGTGGGTTCGATCCCAAGTACTCAAAGACCAAACAAATTTTGAGGAAAGTTCTGATGAGTCTTCAAAGATAGATAATGATGTTCATATCCATTCTTAAATAATCATAGTCATATTATAAATGATTAAACCGGGCCGGGGATTTAGCTCAATGGTGCTGCTGCAGGCCTCACAAGCGCAAGGGCCTGAGTTCAATCCCCAGCAGCAAAATAACTAACTAACTAAATAAATAAATAAATAAAATGATTAAACTGCTTCACGGAAAATTCCATGGTCAAAATGTTGAAGTTGTGGGGAAATTTCAGATTTTTTAATCATTTTTATAAAAATTCTTCTCCAGTTGCCAACTAGGAAAAGAATTTTAAAGCCTTAATACAACGATGATATTGTTCATTATTTAAATGAATATTCTCTCAGGGTTTCTATGTTTTTAATTTCTTCCAAATGTTTTAATTCATTGGGCTTTTAAAAATTTAGTTAATTTAAATATTTAGTTTTTCTTTTAAATATCATGTATATGAAATTATGCTATAAATACGTGAAGATAATTGAAGCTAATACTTTAGTCTTGCTTTTAAAAACAAGTCAGTTTTCCTCTATATATGGATATCAGTCATCAGTTTGTTTTTTAAACAAATCAGATAAAAATTCCAATGCTGTATAGATTCCAATAACTGTCAAGAACAGTCTTGATCCACAAATACACCAATTCACAAAACTTAACCTGCTGTGACATACACGGTCACAATTGAAATAGGAATCCCTCTTGATTTTCTAGGGCAGAAAGGCATGAAGCAGCAAGGTATTTCCTTGAGTCATATTACCCAGCAGGTTACAAAGACTTTACCACATTTGGTTATATACTATGAATGGATGAAAATAATCAGAGAGATTCAACAGAAAAAGTAATTAAGCTAAAAACATCAAAGTTAAAATTGAACTACTTGTGAACTATGATCCACAAAAACAAATCATTACTAAAGATCTCTATTTTTGGAATGACTAATTTTGAAACAATTTATCAGCAATGTGTCAGGTACTTCAGAACACTCTTGAAGACTGAAGAGCCAGGTCCATGCCCTGCTGCCGCCCAACAGCAACTAGTTCCCACCATAAAACTCTACATTTCTTAGTGTGCTAAAGTGTAATAATGTTCCACATTCCAAGGCACTACCTTCTCTTCATCTGACATGTTTCTTATTTTTAAAAACAATTAATAGATGGAAATACATTGTTTAGCAAGGCATAAATAAAAATCTTTGAGCCGGAGATTTAGCTCAGTGGTTCCGGCGCGTGCCTCACAAGCGCAAGGTCCCAAGTTTGATCGCCGGTACCAAAAAAAAAAAAAAAAACTTTGATTCAGACAGTTTGTAGGATACATTATTTTCAGAGTAGCTAACCCTATTTCGCCCCAATTATAAATAGTGGAACAAACAACACAACAGAACATAATAAAATATGATTTGAAGGCCAACATGTGAACCCACTGAGACTTAGATAACCTCCTCTACCTCCTGAATAAGTTGTATGGATAGCTGCTACAGGACAGGTGCCCTCTGCTCACTTGTGCCACCTCTTTCACTTTGTGTTTGAGTCTTTTATTAACAATAATCTCACCCATAAAAGATTATAGTCTAAAAGTATTTTAAATTACACACTCCTATAGTACACATAGAATTAATCTTTAGCACCTTTAATGCTTAATGTTTGTGTAGATTATTTCGTGAAGAAGTCAGCTTGTTTCCATTTGAACCACTCTGCCTTGAAATTTTAATTATATCCAGAAAGGACATTTGTATTCTGTTTCATCTTATGGCAACTTGAAGAAGATGCCTGTTTTATTTGCAGATGTGACCTAAATGTCAACTATAAATTGGGTTAGGTGGGAAAAAATAATTTAAGAAATTGAACAGTTCTATTATGTTGCTATGTCAAAATATTCATATTTAGAAGTATTCTTTCATCTGCATTTAATAAGTTTATAGTAAATATAAGTAATTTCACTGATAACTAATTTCAAATTCATACAGATATACATCAGAAAAGACTTTTCAAAGTAAGTTGGGGAATAATAAAATATAACTGAAATATAAGAAATCAATCAGACAACAAATATTTTGTAAAAATCTGATGTGGGAATCAAAACAAAATAGCTAACAGTGAAATATACAGCTTACTAAGTGCCAAGGATTTTGTAAAGAGAGAGAGAGAAAGAGAGAGAGAGATTATGTGTCCTAACAATTCCTAGGAATGCATCCTATTATTCCTAGGTTCAATTCCTAGGATAGGTTCTATTATTATCCCCAATTTATAACTCTAAAAACTCAACTAGCAAATAAATGTTAGAACTTGGATTTGAATCCAGGCATATCTTCTGAGTACACATTATTAACCACTACACTATAATGACTCAATTTACTAGCTCAATATAATACATAGAAAAACACATTAAAACTTGAAGTGCAGAAAAATATATATATTTCAAGCCAACTCTTGAAACACAAATTTGTTTTAGTGGGATGGAGATAGAATGATGCTATATCTAAATTTTGTACATTGATACAGAGCTACTTGGAGTTCTCAATTATAGCAGAAAACAGAAAAATAGAAAAGAGTTTCCCAAATTCCTGGGGAAGCTAGAACCAAGTTCAAGAAATATGTGGAACTAAGGAAGGCTTGGGACAGCCTACACCCCCTTCTGATTCAAGACCCACACCTAGGTAGGAGGGCACCACTGATAGCTCAGAATGTTGGATGAGCTTGATGCTGCTGCTACTCCCGCTGCCACAGCAGAGTGTACTCCCCTCTTACTAGCTTCTGAATGAAAGCCCAGATTAGAAGGATTTGATTAGTAATTCCTAGTTTGTAGTTAAACAAAGGAGTCTTGGAAAGTGAACATTTGGCCTTTTTGGCTTTTGGAGTGGGAGTCTGCTATGCTCCCAAAACTCATATTATCTACAACCCATTTAGGGGTGCCAGGAGACATGACTGTTCTCTAGAAAGTCACCTTCAAAAAGTAAGTTGTTTATATGTACATACATTTTTTGAATATATTCCTAGGTTAGTTTTACTAATCCTAAGGTATGTTAAAGACCAAATGTTTATCTTTCCATTTATTAAATAGACCATCTTGCTTTCCTAAAAGTACATATTTCAAAATTGATTGATTTTAGCATTCTCAGGCTTAGTGTATGGATGTATGGGAGAGGAAGGTTTTTGTAAGCTGGTTTAACCTTGCCTGTTGACTCCAAGGCTGTTCCAAAAACATTTTTAAGATTAAAGTACAATTTTGAACTCTTTAAAATAATTCTAGATTTATAAAAAAGTTAAAAGTATTACAAAGCACTCCCATACATCCTTCATCCAACTTCTCCTAATGTTAACATCTTACATAACTGTAGCACAATTATTGAAAATGGAAATTAACACTGATAGAATTCTATGAACCAATGTGAAAACTTTAGTCCAGTTCATCAGTTTCCCACTACCATGCCTTTTCTGCTTCAGATCGAATCCAGGATCCCACAGTGCAGTTAGCTGTCATATCTCCCTAGCATCCTCCAATCTACAGATCATGATTCTGATAGGTGTAAACAGCTGAGTTATTTTACAGACTCTCTCTCAAACTGGGTCTGATGCTTTCTCATTTTTAAGTTGAGTTTTTACATTTTTTGCAAAAGTATAATAAGTAATGATGCACCTTCTCATGCATCATATTAGGAGTTACATGATGCCAATATGGCTTGTTATCTTTAGTCACTTAGTTCAAGTTGTTATCTGGCAAATTGCTTCAGCATAAAGTTACTGATTCTCCCTTTCTATTTCTTATTTTCTAAGGAAATATCTTGAGATTATGTAAATATACTATTTCTCATTATACCTTTGTCTAATTTTAGCCCCCATCAAGGATTCTTTTTGTTGGTTCTTTGGGTTATTTGTTTGTTTGTTTGTAAACAATGTCTCACTATGTAGCCCAGGCTAGTCTCCAACTCTTGATCCTCCTGCTTCAGCATCCCAAGTGCTAGGATTACAGGCATGTGTCACCATGCTCAGCTTCCATCAATGGTTCCTGATTGCAATAATTATACTGTAGTGTTTGCCTCATAGTACTTTTCCATTTCTATTATTCTATCTACAATCATTCATTGGAATTTCACTGTATAGAAGAGTTGTTTCTCCTCTCTATATTAAATTATTATATCAGTATGGGTTCATGGGTATATATTTCATTTATTCTAGGCATTTAGTTCATAGACATGCCACAGATTTGGCCATTAGAAGCTCCTTCAAAGTGGCTCCTGTGTCCTTTTGACATGTTCCCATTATTTTGCATATATATGTATAAATATACTGAATATATTTTTGCAGTGCTGAGTGTTAGATCCAGGGGTTTGCACTTGCTAGGCAAGCACTCTACTACTAAGATATACCCCTTTGATACAGAGTCTTGCTTTGTAATACAGTCTGGCCTTGAATTCACTATGTAGCCCAGGCTGGCCTTGAACTTGCAGTGATCCTCCTGCCTCAGTCTCCCAAGTGCTGGTATTACAGGTATGCACCACCATGCCTGGCCCTGCAAATATACTTTAATCAAGTTATTACAACTTTAATTTTTTTTTTTGGTACCGGGGATCGAACTCGGGACCTTGTGCTTGCAAGGCAGGCAGCAGAACCACTGAGCTAAATCCCCAGCTCTGAGTTATTACAACTTTAAGTAATATCACTGAGAAAAATATTCCACAGTGAGCACCACCAGGCTAACTTAATTTTTCATCAATTATCTTTGGAGAACAAATAAAGCATTTCAAGTTGTATTCTCTTCTCAATTTGATTTTACCGCAATTATTCTCATCAAGATTTATTCTTCCATTTAACTTCTGCAACAAAGACCAAATTTATCTAGTTGTTTTTTTTTTAAGTATACTAGGAATTTTCTTAGGTGGCTACTGTTCTTTCATATCAAATTCTCTGAAGTTAAACATTGTACATATAAAGTTTTGCAACTAGAGATGAAGTTTTAAGGGTCCTTTAGCCAAATCTACTCATTTTAAAGGAGAGTGAGGCATGAAGAGGTCAAGCATGCTACTTTAGACATATTTTGAAGCATCAGTGGCACAAGATCTGGTACAGTGCTCTTCCTCTGCACTACAGTGCATATTCTCTGCTACCCCTATCAGTCCACAGACCTACTGAGAAATCTGTCTCTAACAAGATATGCATCTCAAGGAAATTTGATATGAAGCTGAACATGGCTGGAAGAAAGCTGGTAAAAATCATAGTCAAACACAGACCAAAAGGCAAATCACTATGTGGGGTTAAAAAAAATCATGTGAAAAAGCATATTCAATATATCCCATTTTTGTGGCACACAAAGTACCAAAAGTAAAGCTTAACAGAGTCTTCTTAGACAACGGGAAATCAAAAAATACATATTTGTTTGTAAAATACTGGAAAATATGTTCCAGTAGGATAAAATAGAAGCACATGATCAAAGTCTATCTTTGTAAATGAGAAAATCTCATACTACCAGTCAATATCAAACTTGAATTATACACACATGCACAGGAACAGCTTTATACAAAATGCTCAATACAGGATGGGGTTACAGGCCAATAAACTTACCATAATTTGGAAATATCTTAAGTCAAAAATGCAGTTAATACACTTAACCTACCGGACATCAAACATTAAAGAGTATCAGTCATTTACCCTGGTGATCACATGGCTGATTGCAAGTTGCAATGTGCTGCTGCTGCTGCTGCCCAGCATTGAGAGAAAGTATTATACCACATAGCACATATTGCTAGCCCGGGAAAAGATCAAAATTCAAAGTATGGCTTCGACTGAATGTTATCATTTTCACACCATAAAGTAGAAAATCATTAAGTAACTTAACCATCATAAGTCAGGCACTATCTGCGTGATTCAGGTTTATCCAAGAGGAGCACTTTCTAAGGATGTGGATGTAAGAATATAATAGAGAATATTTTTGGCCTACCATATCTTGCCCAACAAAAATGTTCTTAATTTATCAACATAAAAATAACCATCATCTATTTTGCTACAACTTCAAAACAGTATTCCAGTTAAATATCTAAAATATCTTTCCCTCTTTGATACACACATTTTATGTGTGGGAAAACATTCGAGTCCCATCCAAGTATCTTTGGTGTCTACATATGTTTTAACTCACAGCATTTGAAAAGCTTGTTCCGCTACTAAATGGTTTATAGGCAAACCTTCCTAGGTTTAAAAATAAAAATAGCAAAATGTCATCTGACTTCTAAACCTAGGCAATGACAAAGAATTTTATTTAAGTTATGGCCACTTAGACTTAGCAAAATGTTTTAATTTTATGCCATTTCTATAATGTAGATTCATCTCAGTAATAAAATATATAGTACATAAATAGAATACAGGACAAATTATTTCTCTGAATGCTTGTGAACTTGTCATTTTATTTTCCTTAAGGGAAATATATATAAGATATGTAAGTACTTTTAATTTAAATGGAAGACTTGGAAATACAGACAAGGGGGGGACCTCTGATAGTTACACCTTGCCTAATTACATGAGTCTAAATTGATCTCTTTTCTTCTCCAATTTATTCCATTTTGATTCCTTCCCCTACATTCTCTGTTTCTGATCTCCATTCACTTAGCTCTGCTGGTCCACTGACAAATAAGTAGAATTTTTCTATGTAAGCCAGATCCTCTACTAGATAATTTTGCCCTTGATAATATGTATTTCCTGGCTTCTGAACAATCTCCAGAGGAGAATAAGACCTGAGTCTCCCTTATTGGCAGCTCCTTCAATAGGAATGGATGAGTGGTATTCAACTCTGGGAGGCCCTAGAGATCACAGTTAAAAGTACAGGCTCCACACCTAGCCTGTCTGGAGAGAAATCCCAGATCTATGCATCTCCTATGATGTATCCTTAAGTAAATTACTCAATCTGAAGTTACCATATTTAAACAGGAGTAAGAATACTAACCTCATAGAACTGTGTATCAAGGAAGTACATTGAAAACATTTAGAGTAATTCCTGCTACACGATGTTAACTGCTATAATAATTATAATTATTATAACTACTATTGCTATCACCACTGCCAATATTAATGACAAGGTAGGTAATAATGGAGAGATGGTAAATTCTCTGATCCAACTCTGTCACATTAGGACAAAGTCAACCAACTTCTTTGGACAAACTGATGCAGTTCCATCACACACTGACAAGAGTAGATGTATGAGTAACTAAACAAATGCTTGCATGCAAACTTACTGGCCTTCCACTAAGTGCCAAGCACTGTGCTGCATGCTTTCCTAAGGGTTATCTTATTTGATCCTTATCATTAGGTGAAGATAAAGAGTTGTGTTTGGATGAAGAAACTGAGGCAAGGTATACTTTTTATCAGAGGTCGAACTACTTCTGGGGAGCTTATAGAAGAGCACAAAAGTGGGGAGCTACATTGGGCTAGTCTGGAATGTTCATAAAGCTAATAGTAACAGTTCCTATAAAAAAAAAGTACACAAATCCAAACAATTTCAATCAGTGAACTTTTTGACACAATTCCCTTGTCTATTATTACCAGTTTTAAGTGTTAATTATGCATAAATTGATTTTCACAATATTCTATTCTTTAAGAGTAGTATCTACACATTTTCTTTAAAATTTTTGAAAGCATATAGTTTAGTATTTGTAAATATTCATATAATCAAAGACAACAGTGAAGACCTAGTAGCACCATACCTAGTAGAATACAGTCCCTGAAATCCAGAGACCCCACTATAGAGGACTCTTGGAATAGTACAGTAATCTCTGTAAATAATGAAGTGAAGAAAAGGATGAATTCAGCTACACCATGACATCATTCTGACAGTAAATAAGATAGCAATGAATCCGACAGTGAGGAAACTTTTAAAAATTCTCCTTTGTATTTAATACCACCAAAACACTTGGTAAAATTCTTTTTTAACACAGAAAAATCTGTGAAATAGATTGGCCAACAATAATATCCAGCTGGTATCTGCAATTGTTTTATTTTTAATGAACTTTTAAATGTTGCTACATTCTGTGTTCTATTTATGATAATGTTTCAATATGTCCTCTAGAAATGGGGGGTAGGGGGTGGTTACCTGATAGCTATGGGGTGTTTTTATGGGTTGATAACAGTTTTATTTTCTCATTTTTTTCCATTAAGTTTATTGGTGCATTTTAGGTATAAAATACAGTTACATTCATCATTAGGATTTCGTACCATTACATGAGTATCTTGGTCTTATTTTTTCCCCTTCCCCTGTCCTCCCTTCACCCCTTCCACCTTTCCCTATTTGAAAAAACTTTGTTTCCATTTTTTTCCTTTTCTCATATTTTTTCTTTTCCCTTCTTTCCTTTTCCCGACCCCTCCCACTTCCCTTACTCCTTTAGACCTTTTCTTCCTATTACACATTATCAATTATACATTTTTAAAATTACAATGTCAAGTTCTAGAAGACATTACCACAGATTTTACAGAATTTAAAAGGATATAGAAAGCATATTTCAAAAATCTTTTTTGAAATAAATTGGACAACTTCTAAGAAATACCTTGGGAGACAAATTAATGAAACTGACTCTGGAGGAAATATAAAATTTGAATAGCACCTATTAAAGAAAGTATATCCCTAGCTTGAAAACCTACCTATATGACAACAGCAGGGTCATATACATTTTAACTGATAAATTATATCAAACATTTAAAGCAGAAAGAAAAAGCCATTATGATCCTGTCAGTGGTTGGAGAAAAAGTATTGGACTAAATTCTACAGTTGTTCACGGTAAAAGTTATCAGGAGACTAGAAGTAGAACAGAACCTTCCGAACAGATAAAAGACATGTACTCCATACTTCCAGGAAAAACGCCTTATATGAATGGAGAAGATACAATGTTTTCTCCTTAAGGTGGGGGACAAGGACAGATATGCCTACTCTTCATCTATCCATTAAACTTTGAAACATAGGCCCAAACCAAAATAGTCTGGCAATAAAATCACACAATTAGGATAGGATTGGCAAGGTAGAAGTAAAATCTTTATATGTAGATGAGATGATCATCTACAGAGAAAATACTAAGAAATCTCTAGGAGCCCCTACAACTTGTATTTGAATTTAGCAGGACTAGAAAACACAAGGTATATACAAAAATTCAGGTCTATGTATACTTGCTATAAATTAAGAATTGGATACTGAAATTTAAAAGTTATGTAGGAGTAGAAAGGACCTAGAAAAGTAAAAAAAAAAGATTGATAACAGTTTTGAAGCCAGAGAGCTAATATTTGCATAACACTGAATATATTAAATACCACTCAATTGTATACTTTAAATGTTTAATTTTAAATGAAATTCACCTCAATTTTTAAAAGTATTCAGAATTTTAAATAAATCAATTTTAATAATAAAGTAAGCAATAAATTATATATAAATAAGTGAAAGATAAATATGGCAAGAATTATGAGAGCAATATACAAATGAATCAACTTTGAGAAATATACTTACTTAGAGAAACTAGACTGGATTAGTACAGGTGAGATTTCTGGGGGGTGAACTACAGGAAGCTGATGGGTACAGGCCTGCAAACTAATTTTGGTTGCTTTTCAAGACACCAACAGACTAACACATGCTAATTACAGGTGGCTTCTGGTGGCATACCAGATGTCTTCAAGAGCTTTTGTATCCATCTGCCTCCTGTTCTAAATATCTGCACTGCTCCTCCTCAGCCTTCAAGTGCCTGCTGTACTCATGATGACTTCTGTTCATTTGATACCCAAATCATTTCTTCTGTCTTTGATTCCTCAGTCTAATGTTTGTTTTCTAAGTGTGGGCACCAGATGTATTTTGAAGATATTAATAATAGTCTTACCTACCTCACCAGACTGCTGAGAATATCAAACTTTACTTGAAGTATGCTTTAGAAGTATAAATCAAACTAAATTCTAACTCATTAGTGGGTCATAAAATCAATCTCAAAGATGATAATCAGCATATTTTAAAATGCAGTAGCAAGCTAGGTATGCTGGTGCATTCCTGCAATGCCAGAACTGTGGGAAGCTGAAGCAGGAGGATCATATATTCAAGACAGCCCAGGAAGCTTATCGACTTAGTGAGGCCCTTTTCAAAATTTAAAAAAAAAATTAAAGGCTGAGGACATAGCTCATTGCAAAGGCCCTGGGTTCAATTCTCTAGGGCTAAATTTTTTTAAAATGGAGAATAGAATGAAAATCATCGGTGTACAGTGCACATTGTAACGTTAGAAACAGTTATGATAAACTTCTTTTTCAAGGGCTATTTGTTTATTTTTGCTTTTTGATGCTGGGGATTGAACCCAGGGCCTCGCACATACTAAGCAAATGCTTTATCACTGAGCCACACCCCAGCCCATCTTTTTCAGATTTATATGTCTGTTTTTGCAAAATATGTCACAATGTAAAATACAGTATTTTGTGATTTTAAAAATATAGCTTTATAAGAAAGTCCTAGGGCCGGGGATGTAGCTCAGTGGCACTGGGTCTACCTTGCAAGTACACGGTCCTGAGTTCAATCCAGTATGGGGGGGGGTCCTCTCTCCTTGTTATATTTTCAGGTGGAAAGTGTGTAAGAAATCGTTTTCAGGGCCAGGGATTTAGCTCAGTGGTTATGGCGCCTGCCTCACAAGCACAAGGTCCCGAGTTTGATCCCCAGTACCAAAAAAAGAAATGTTTTTCAGAATAAAAGAGCGCCACCATATGATGGATGTGGTGACTAGCTCCTTAAACCTGCTACTCTGTGAGCCACTAGTGTTTTCTGCTCAGAGTAAAACTTTGATGAGAAAAGCAAAGTTCTTTATCAGACAGCTCAAAGTGAAAACAGTTCTTTCTATAGCTAAGTACTATAAGGAAATTTGGTCAATAACTTTAAAATATGCCTGAATGAGACTTGACTCTTGACTATTTTGTAGGATAAAAGTGAAAGCTACAAAAACTCTGATAAAGAATAAAACTAATACTAAAAATATTCTGGTGTGGAGGTTTAACAGAATCTTATAATACTCTGAGTTTAACATACAAATATAAAAGTTTCTCAGATGTTTCAAAAAATACAACAAATTACTAAGGCTTGGGTAATTGGTAGAAGGAACACAAAATATAACAGGGAGGAGTGGCTATAGCACCAAGAGTTTGGGAACTACACAGTTGCATCATTTCTCCAGTTGCAATGAATCAAAGCATAGGTTAAAAAGGAATGAATACATGCAGACCAGAGAACCATTTCACATTTTTGGCTCAGATTTTACTTTCTGTATATAGAAGCCCTACTAGTGGCTCTATTAAATGAACATTTAACATTTACTATTTTGTTTATAATGGTTAAAACAGTAATGTTTGGCCCCATCAGCTTACAAAATAAATCACAGCTGTCCTGAAGCTGAGAAACATGGCCCAGGAAATATCTCTACTAGAGAAAGGTATCCCTTTTATAGGCTTTCTAGAGACTATAGTCATTCTGCAGAGAATATGACCATTTTAGACGACATAACAGCCTGATCTAGACAACTGCAAAAGACTTTACTCATGCTTTATAAAATGTCAAGACTTTTTGGATTTGTCTGTTTTAAGGTTGGGGAGCATTCACTCCACATTACCAACTAATAAAAAATAATAATAAATATTCAAAATTAGCTAAAAAAGCAAAAAAAAATCAAAGGAGAGTTCTTCTATTTCATGCAAATTATCATTTCCCACTTACTATTTACAAATCCAATACTAAGACCAGTGATGATCAAATGTGTGTTATGGAATCATTTTCCAAACTAAATTCTCTATTTTTAGCCAATACACAACTCTGTAAAAAGAAATAATTTGAAACACTATTTTAAAAAGGGGATTTACATTAAATACTCATTTGCATCCTTTCTCTCCCTGTAGTTATTTTCTATCAAAATGGCCAAAAGGCTTCTTTTCAAAGAATGCAATTTGAATCATTCCTCTCCTCAAATCCACGGCTTCCTATAACCCTCAGAAGAGTATCTCAACTCCTTTCTCATCCCTTCAAGACCCTGTGATCTGATATCTTACACCCCAAATTTCTATATGAGTACAGGAAATGAAATAGAAATGCTCATCTCTGAGATGTATACTTATAGGACTTAAATCTTCAAGTGCTTTTCTATTTAGATGAATATTTTTACAAATAAATATATGTTAGTTTTACAATCAGAAAAATCATCAAAATTAATTTTCCTTGAGGGCCATTAAATAAGGTAAAGTTTCAGATGAAGTTTTCAGAGGAAATCATGAACTATCTTTTGGACACATAGTCTAATAAAATTGAAGACAGAGATATCAAATGCTTCACTAATCATGATTATACATGATGCAGACAAAATATATGTTTGAAAAATATATTTAATTTGAGCTTTACATTTTGCCTAAATTCAAGTTAGCAAATAGTGACAAAGCAGAATTATATCATTCTCTTGAATCTGCATAGCCCCTTTGGTCTACTTATTCAATGTAAGGAAAACATAAGATTATACTACCTGCTTATTTATAGTGCTTATTATGTATTTGACTCCATAGCAGCATCTCTTATTCATGTATTTTAAACAGCAGTTTTTGGTTTATAAGTGATTTCCATTTTATTCTATCCTAAATATTAACACACATCCATAAATATTCATGTTTTCTACACCTAACATATTTAGCAGACAGCTCTTCTTCTGGCTGTACTTACATGTTGTTTTGAAATTTACAGATTTTTATAAGTATTTATATTAACTCAGTTTTAATTTTTCATCAGGTATCTTCAAACACCTTTGCTCAGTATACAATCATCTAGTCATATAAATTTTTTCACACACTGTCTCATCAGTTATTTTTTCTCCACATGTTAATATTTGTGCATCTAAGCAGTACATCAATTTTACTCTTCAAAAAATGTTGTGCAAGGTTTGTAGGTCCAAATCAAAGCTTGAATGCAAGGATTTTTTTATATAATTTAAATGCCAAGGGTACAGGTAAAATAAGCCATAGAAATTTAATTCAACATTTATCAAGCTGCTACTATGTATGTTTTGTATACCAATAGATCAAAAGATTATATATATTGGGGGGGGCACTACAAAGAGCTCATAACAGTGACATCTAGGGTTTTGTATCCTTAGCCAACTTAGGGAGGGCAAAAGGTTACATATTTTATCTACTCCTATATTCTAGTGATAAGAGAATTTAGTGCTAAAAATTTCTCTGTATGTGTGACTTTGAAAAGATTATAATCCATAACCATAAGAATATGGAAAATTACATTTAAAATACCTGTATCAAAGTGTAATTTAATGCCATAAAATTTACCCATATAAAGTGCACTATTCGATTGTTTTCAGTAAGTTTTCAGAGTTGGGGCCAGGGTTGTAGCTCAGTGGCGCTGCACCTGCCTGGCAAGTGCAAGGTCCTAAGTTCGATCCCCAGTACCAAAAAATCAAAACAAATTTTCAGAGTTGTGCAACCTTTACCACAACCCAGTTTTAGAACATGTCTGTCAGGATCATTCATTTTGAGACATAAAGCAATGCAGCACAGAAATTTAGGAGTCCAGATTCTAGAGTCTGAGGTCCTGGTTCTACAATTTACTAGCTACATGACGTTTGGCAGTTGTAAAACTTTCCGTTTTTTTTTTTTCTGGTACCAGGGATTGAACTCAGGACCTTCCACTTGCAAGGCAGGTGCAGCGCCACTGAGCTAAATCCCTGACCCTAACACCTTCCTTTTCTCTACTGTAGTTTTCTCCTCTAAAATCTATAGTTAATAGTAGTACTCACTTCACAGTATAGTTCTACAAAAGCCAAATGATTTAACATATATATAAACACCTAGATCAGTCCTTAGCACAAAGTATATATTCAATAAATATTATGTATTATTAATACATGCTTTAAAATCCAGTGATTGGAAAACAATAAGCAGAAAATCTACTGATGCAAATAGCCATTATTATGTATGAAAGACTAAATCAAACAATAACACACTAACTTGATAATAACAAAGTTTGTTATAACCACTTAAAATTTGAAAATAAGAATTAAAAAGTTGAAAAGCAAATCAATTACATATAAGGCCTATAACGCTCTGAAAGCATTCATTCATTTTTTTCCATTTAGTTTACTGATACATTTTAGGTATACATACAGTTACATTCATCATTGGGATCTTGCACCTTTATATGGTGTATCTTGGTTCTTATTTTTTCCCCATTCCCCTGCCCTCCCTTTACCCTCTCCACTCTTCCCTATTTACAAAGACTTCATTTCCATGTTTTTTCTTTTCTCATATTTTTCCCTTCTTTCCTTTCCCCTTCCCTTCTTTCCTTTCCCCTTCCCTTCCCACTTCCCCTATTCCTTTAGACATTTTCTGCCTATTTCACAATATCAATTATACATTTTGATTCTTATTTACACTTTTAGTTTTTCATACCAGAGAAACTACTCAGTATTTACACGTGTCCTATTTATTTCACTTACGAGTATGGCCTCAATGTGCATCCACTCAGCTATAAATGTCTCTAGTTTCTCATTCTTTATGGCTGAGGAGTACTCCATTTTATTAAAACAACAACAACAACAACAACAACAACAATGACCACATCTTCTTTATCCAGTCTCCAGTTGATGGGCAACTGGGCTGTTTCCAAATTTCAGCTATTACAAACTGTAGCATTCATTCATTTATCCATTCATCCATTCATGTGTGCAACAAATATTTATAGATATGCCATGGTCCTTTTAGGCACAGGGAAACAGCAAATAAAATCAAACTCTCCCTGGCCATGTGAACCTTAGAGGAGGCAAATGAATAAATGAATAAAACAATTACACAGTGATGTATGTCATGAAAAAATAAAGCAATGGGATAGAGACACAGGGACAGGGGAGAGCAAGGGCATTTCTCTCATCGAGCAGCTTGGCTTTAGAACTGACCTTAATCTATACTCTCTACTCGTGGTTCTTTGAAATAACATTGCATTGGAAGCCAGACTAAGCAACCACATCCAGGGCAATAACCATGGCAAAGGCCCACAGGCAGCAGGTAATAAGTGCGAAGACTCCAAAGTGGATTAAAGTTAATAATATTTGATAAAAGGAAACAGGCCAGCTAGCCTGAGAGGGTGGTGGAAGAGGTAAAAGGATACCAGGTCACTACATTATTTCACTACCTATTTGGATGATCTCCTCCCTACCCAACAGCCAGAGCCAATGTCACACCACTACAGTAGGTGAATGTGTCTATAGCCTCTGCAAACTCACCATCACCATGGCCAAACTATGGGAAACCACTCTTCATTTATTAAAGAGAAGAGATTTTAAAGTGAAAGATTTTTAATACTATTTTATTGAACTGTTCTCACAGTTACACTCCTAGACATATGACCTTCATATCCATAATAATGCACCATGACTGTTGAAGAATGTCAAAGAGGACATGGCATTTGATTTGACCTTGGATGGATGAGATCTCCAGCAGTGAGAGTTTGCACATGAGGCAATTAAGGCAGAGTGCTCACTATAGGGAAAGGCCTCCAGGTGATAAATTAAAAGATGATCATAAGGAAACAGTACAGTCTAACCTGATCTTAAAAGGAAGTTTTCTATTAATAGAGAAAGCCACACAGAATGTTCAAAGATTGGATCAAGAAATATCCCGAAAGGCTGTACAAGACAGTCTGAGGAAATGAGAACTTTATTCAGTACATAGAAGTTCTGACACAGTGAGTGTGACATTTTATATGATCTGAACTGGGCCTACACACATCACAATGACAGAAGAGATAGGTGAGGATATCCAGCAACACATGTGAGAGATGGTGAGAAAAGAGGGAAAGCAAAAGAGGAAATCAAGTAGGCAGATCCAAGAAGACACTAAAACAGAATATATGAATGCCACTGGTTACAAGAGGTAGGGAACATTCTAAAGCTCTAAATGGAAAAATAATTACAAAAAGCAGCAATGTCAAAAGGAAGAGTGGGTTCTAAGAAATGAGTTGTGTTTTAGTGCACTAAGCTTAAGTCCTGTCTGAATATCACCCTGGGGAGGTTGTTCTACAAGTTCTAAACGTGTGTCTGCAGAGAAAGGGGTTTAGGACAGAATTAAGAGTAACAAATTCAGTCAGCAGTCACTAGAAGGAATGGTGAATGGACTTAAAATAGCTCATCTTGACAGGAAACTGAAAAAAATGACATCCCTTTACACTAACACAGAACCAGCGGGAAACAGCCGGAGAATGCAGCTGAGAACAGTAAGAACAATATGGCAGTGTCACACAGTCAAGGCTGCCTAGACGTCCCGAGTTTAGACAAGAGGGAAGCTGTCAGAAGAGACTGCTTCAAAGAATTATTGTGTTTTCAGGAGAACTTGGACTGAAAAGACAACCAAATTAGTGCTAAAGAGTCTTGTTTCATTCTTAAAAACACTAAAAGAGATTAGACAATGTCTCTTTTTTTTTTTGCAATGAATTTAATCAACAGCACTTTGTATTTGTATGATAAGGCCTGAAGAAGTCTTTGTTGATCTTTGCATTTTATTTTTTCTCTATTGGATCTGTGTGAAAGCTCTCTCTAGATTCTCCCATTTCTAATCTGCTCCAGCATATCCTCAATCTTGGCAACAAGGAGCTCTTTGTTTTTTTGTGTTTTTTTACTTTTATTAGTACATGTTTGCAGTACATAATGATTATATAGTCAGTGTAGAGAATTGGTACATATACATAGCACATTTCAATTCCTTTTTTTCCTTTCCTTCTACATTCTTTTATTTTTCCAGCATCTGATTTTTTTATTTATAAGACCTTATAAAGTTAATTACCATATATACAGCTTGAAAGCCAGACTAATGGGCCAAAGAACATATAAAATGTGTAAAACAATTTTACTAAGCCAAGGTACACTTTTATTTTTTATTATTATATTTTTTTGGTACTGGGGATCAAACTTGGGTTCTTGCGCTTGCGAGGCAGGTGATGGAACCACTGAGCTAAATCCCTGGCAAAGTTTCAAGGTACACTTTAGATACACTGTCCATGCTGGATTACAATATCTTTCTCTCTCTCTCCTCTCTCTCATCTATCTTTTATTTCATTTATATATATTTAAAATTAAAATATTTTTTTTTCACATAAGAGAACCATGGGATATTTAAGCTTGTGTGTCTGAGTTACTTCACTTAACATTATGGCCTCAAGGTGCATCCTTGAATTTTCCACTTCTTCAGGGCCTCTGAAAGCATTAGATGGAATCTCTGCTTTCTTCACTGTGTTATTCCCACACCTTGGACCAGAGAGGAGGCTCAATAATTTCTGTGGAATGAATGATATAATCTCTACTTTCCCATTCATCAGCCTCTCCTGAGCGAAGTCCATGATCTTACATTTAAGCAACTGTCTTACCAACATCCTAAATTACCATTATTCTTCTGTTATTATTCTGCTACATGCCCCATTATTATTCTGTTACATGTTTTCTACTTTATTCTCACTCTGTAGTTTTATGATCTTTTTTATATTCTTAGTGTCCTAAAATTTCAAGACGCACGACATGGTGTGAGTCTTCTTCATTCCTTCCAGATGAGTCCTTCCCATCTGGAGAGTTACTTTTTTGTTTTGTTTTCACTTCTGAGACTTTTTTTGTGTAACTCTAATTTCTTACCCAATTCTACCCTCTCTCCCTTATATTTTCTCTATCTAGAGCTTTTTAGTCCATTACTGAGTCCTGAATTGACTCGGAGTCTCCTATGTTTTCTCTTTCATTGGTTTATATTCTACTTTTAGGAGATTTCTTTCACTATATTTACATCTACTTTCTAGGAGACTTCAATACTCTAATATGTTTTCCTCCTTTGCTGTTTATCTTCCAGGAGCTCTTTCATGATATCTAAATGTTTACTTTTTTTTTTCTTGGAAGTATTCTGCTTTAGTTTCTTGGTTGCACTATTCTCTCTTTCTTTTTCTGAGAATATTAATTATAGGCAGATTTCTTTTTCTGAAAATTTTCTTGCATTTTCTATGCTCTCTCATTCTCCTCTGAGTGAGTTACTCTGCTTGTTTTAGTTTCTGTATTTCATGTTACAGTGTCTCAGGACACTTGTCTGTCCATTAGTATTTAAAAGTAAAGCACTAAAAAGCAAAGTAGAAACTTATGCCAAGGGTCACAGTTTTTTTCTATAAAGACTTAGATAGTAAATATTCTTGGCTCTGGGGATCTGTCACAACTACTCAACTCTACCACTGTAATGCAAACACAGCCACAGAAAATAAATATATAAATAAATAAGGCTGTTCTAATAAAATTTTACTCTGAACACTAAAATTTGAATTTCATATAATTTTCATGTATCACAAAATACTTTTTTATGACAGGGTCTCACTATGTAGTTCAAGCTGGCCCTTAAACTTATTGTGCACCCCACACTAGCCTCAAATGTAGGGCCTCAATCCTTCCTCAGCCCCTGAGTGCTGGGATTACTGGCAGAAGCCACCATACCTGGCTTGATTTTTTTAAAAACCATCATGGTAAACAGAATAATGTCTCCAAAGATCTCTACATCCAAGTCCTTACAAACTGTTACTATGTTATTTCATGTGGCAAAGGGGAATTAAGGTTTCAAACTATTGTTTATCAGTTGATCCTAAAACAGGAAGATTACCTTGGTTTATCCCATTATTAAATGTAATCAAAAAACTTTTTAAAATGACAAAAGGAAGTGAAAAAAAAGTCATAGTATTGCAATGTGAAGACTCAACTCATTTTTGCTGACCTTTAAGGTGAAGGGGACCATGAGCCAAGGAATACGGTTGGTCTCTGTAGCTGAAGGAGCAAGGAGATGGATTCTTTCCTAGAGCCTCCAGAAAGGAAGACAGCTCTACCAACATCCTGATTTTAGCCCAGTGAGACTTCTAACCCACAGAATTGTAAGATAATACATTGTGTTCTTATGAAGAACCAGGTTTGTGATAATTTGTTACAACAGCCATAGAAAAATAATATAATTATTTTAAAATGTAAAAAATATTTTTAGCATGCATGCACCATAATTTCTGACTCCTGGTATAGGCTCTTGAACCAGACTCCCAAAGATTGAACTCCAGTTACACCACTTACTAACTTTAACATTGGGTAGGCAGCTCAATCTCTTTATATCTGGGTTACCTCATGTATAAAATGATAATAACAGGGGCCGGGGATTTAGCTCAGTGGTTTCGCCGCCTACTGTGCAAGGACAAGGACCCGAGTTCAATCCCTGGCACTAAAAAAA
>NW_004624759.1:17448981-17465690 GCF_000247695.1 Heterocephalus glaber
ATAAATAAAATGATAATAACAACTAATACTATTGGATACTTACATACTACTAAGTATGCTAAATGGCATATATGGTGTATCTCATTTATTTTCCAATCCCTATTACAGGACAGAGGTCAATTTGTACTTTCTCTGTGCTCTAAAAAAAATAAAAAAATAAAAAATAAAATGATAATAACAATATTTACATAACAGGGCCACTGTAAAGATTAAGTGAAATATTACATGAAAGGCACTTAAAATATTGCCTGGACCATGGTAATTACTTAGTAAACTCAATAACAACAGAAGAGGCAGAGTGAAATGGCTCTACATGAAGATTTTTGCCTTATTTCACCTTTGCTTTGAAGATAGAGTCACACTAACAAATCCTGTCTAAAAGTAATTCTTTAGTTTCTGTAACCATAAGGGGAAAGCAGTGGTCTGGTTGCATGTGGTAAAGGAAGGAATTACAAAACAAATCAACATTCTTATAGTTTCTCAAGGCTTCCCCCACTATGTCTAAGGTTTCAGCTTTCTCTAGTTAGCTAAGTCAGTTACTATTCATGCATCTGGCTCCCAGTTTCTACACGTGTCTTGACTTCTCTTTTCTGTTGTCACTGCCTCTCTAATTCTTTTGGTCTATGTGGGTTTACGTTTTTAAAAATGCCTTTCTTGCTGTTTTAGTAGAGTTTCAGGAAGGAACCTCCTTAAACAAATGAGTCTAACTTGCCATTTTTTTACCGGAAGCCTTAAATTAAAACACTTCCATATAACTTCAAATAACCAGGATAAAAATCATCCACATTTTTAAAGAAACTCTTAACTCACCTATTCAAAAGCCACTATTAAATGTTGCTTCTAATGGTATAATGTAACACTTTACAAGGGCATTATTCTTAAAAAAAAAAAAAAATTACAGCTTTTAGTAAAATTGGCAAATTAGATTTTAAGTTTAGGGCCTGCAAATAATTTTGCACAGTTTTGAGGGCTATTTGTGTTTTGAATCAAAGACATACATTTTTGAAAAGTAATTACTGAAAAATATGCACGTCAAAAACATGGAACAGTTTCTATGTCAGATGTTTTCTCTCGAATATCTGCAAAAAATAATTCTAATTCATTTACCTACTCATGCATAACTAAAAATTGGGTCCATAGCATCCTAATTTGTTGATGGTAATTGTATTTTTCATAAACTGAATGACTGGCTATAGCAAGGGACCTACATTCTTATCTTTCTAAACCATGTCTTTAGTCAGCAAGGAGGTCCATCAAACTCAAGATTCATAAGTCTTCCACAGCCAGAGTTAAGTACTCTGAGAACTGCACCATTCTATAAGAACTGAAAGTAGCCAATGAGCTAAGAAGAAAAAGAAGGAAGACCAACAGTTATTAAGACTCTGTTATGTATATGTCCCATCTATCTAATAGAATCTTTCTAATAACCTGACAAAGTGGGAGCATGCCCTTATCATCCTATCCCAAAAATGGGGTAAGAAGAGCTTGGGAAACTCAAGACTGACTGACAGAAAGTTCGAAGCAAAATTTGTAATTGTATGTCAGGTGTCATTCATAAAATATGTTATTGAGCTAGGTAGCAGACTTTTAGTGGTCTACATATTAGGCCTAATGAAGAGACAAAATATGGATAAAAATGAGAAGTAGCAAATAAAATAATAATTAAAAATTCGTGGGAAAATATATATGTATTACATGTAAAATTATATAGTTTCGTTTAAATAAATGAAAGTTAAAAGCAATGAATGTTTAAAAGCAAAGAATTAGAACTATATTCACCTTGTACCCCCCCCCAAAAAAGAACTATATTAATTTACAAGGTAGTCTATGTTTCCAATGAAAAATGCTCATTGCAAATTTCCCCTATATGAAAACAAACTAAATTTTTTAATCTGTATCTTTGTATATACATACATTAATAAAGAAGAAGGTGTAAAAGGGGAAAGGCAATATTTTAACATGGGTTATCTAGCAGCAATTGAAGATACTTAGACATTTGCGGTGTGATAGACATAAACTACCACTAGTAACTATCCCTGAATTCTCTTTCCTTCATAGCTGTTCTCCTTCACTAGGGGCCTGATCTGATGAGAATCTATCTCTGATGTGATTACTATATAACCCTTGCAACAACTTTCTCTGGTCCATTCTTTGACACAGCTGAAGAGTGGACATTGGCCAGCTGCTGAACTATAGAAATGACCCTGCAGCATCTAGCAGGCTGGAGGCTCCTCTGGTAAGGCACTGTAGTGTGCGGTGATTTCCACAAAGGGAGAGCCCTAGAGCTTTGGCAGAGGTTGAAGGCCAAAGCATCAGTAGGAGGCTGAGTTGGAGAGTGGATCAAGTTGTTGGAAGTGCCTACTGCTAAACCAAAACTCAAATATTATTCCCTCCAATCACCTATGTCAAAGTAAGAAAACACTTGGTGAACATGATAGGTCCTCATTGTCCTGACAAAAATTTAACCTACCAAGTGACTGCAATACAAGTAAATGCAGCATGTTCTTTTAGCAAAGAGTGTAATATACTATAGATTCTTTTTTAAATTTTATTGATTAATTTTTGGGGGGTGTTCTTTTGGTTTTTTGAGACATGGTCTTGGCAGGCTGGCCTTGAACTCACAGAGATACTCCTGACTCAGCCTCCCAAGTACTGGGATCATAGGCATGTACCACTAGGCCTGGCTAGTAGGTGAGCTTTAATGTAAGCTTTCTGGAGGCATTATACCAGGAGGTGGGTTGCAGTTTAGTCAGTGGTGGAGCAATCACATAGCATGCTAGGCCCCATCATTGCAAAAAGATTTTTCAGAAAAAGGAAGAGGAAGTTAGAGCCTAGACCCGCACACACAGGGACAAGAAGCCACTTGCAGGCAGCCACCTGCAAAGCAAAAAGAGAGGCCCAGGGAAAGCAGCCCTGCCAGCACCTTGCTCTTGGATTTTAGCCTCCAGAACAAGAGACAGTAAAATTCTGCTCTTTGAGCTGCCCAGCTGCAGTGCTTTGTCATGATGCCCCTAGCAAGGAACACCGCAACATCACCACCTGCAGTACTTTGTCCGAAGAAACAACTTCTGTGTGATAAGAATTCTATTTTTGTTGTGTGGGGGATGGAAGCCAGGGCCTCACTCAAGCTAGGCAAGTACTTCCACTGAACTACTATAGATTCTTAATAGCTTTTAAAGAATACCAATACTACTTGGAATAAAATAAGACCAAAGAATGAGTTTGGCTGGGTGTCATGCCATATACCTATATCTCAGTATTCAAGAGGGTAAGGCAGGAGGATTGGTGCAAATTGGAGGCCAGCCTAGACTACACAGTGAGGTCAAGGCCACCTTGCACTATATAACAAGAACTTATCTCCAAAAACATAAAAAGTCTGTTAGTTATGTGAAAAGAAGAACTACACTTCCTGAATTATTTTAAGAGCCAGAAATAATGGCTGAGCCACAAAAATAGTTTTGCAAAATCTGTTACTAATAAAAAAATGAGTCAAATACACAGACTGTACATATTGCATATATATATATAAAGGAGCTATCAAAAGTGAATCCAATATATGCTTCTCTTGTCTGTATTAAAATTCAGATATACAAACAACTAGTGTATATGCCACTATTTTTTTTTAACATTTTCTTAGAAAGAAGCTGGCCATTTCGTGTTACTTTTTTTGAATAAGTAGATTCACTTGTTCATTCAACAAATAGTTATTGAAGGTCGGTTGTGTAGTAGGCACTACTGTTCTTTGCTCTGGGAATATAGCTGGGAGCAAAAACAGATAACAATCCATACAGCCAATATTCTATTGACAGGAAACAGTCAATAAAGAGGTGAAACACATAACATAGCATGTCCAATGGTGATCAGCACTCTGGAAGAAAATGACAACTACTGGTAGACAACCACTGACAGACAACCGCTGGTAGGGAGAAGTTGCCAATTTTAAATAAAGTGTGATCAGGGGAAGCCTTGCTAAGTACAGGAAATCTAAGCAAAGAACTCACCACAAAGAGGTGAGGGGAAAAGAACATAAGAGTATCTGGGCTGAGTTACAGCCTGAAAAGTTCGACATTTACAAAAGGTATGAGTCATAATGAATCCTGTTACTTCTCCAATGTCATCCCCCACTGCTCTGCCTCTCCTTCACCCTACTCCAACCAGGCACTGGTGTCCTTTCTATTATCTAAGTATTACCATGGGGAGTGGGGAACCAGGGAGAGAGGCAGATCAGTGGAAGTGCTTCAGAAGAGGCTTTCTCAAACTCATTGTCCAGTAAGTAGCCATTAGTCACATGAGGATATTGAGCACTTAAAAAGTGGCTATGTCATCTCAGCACACTGGAAGGCTGAGGCAGGAGGATCACAAGTTCAAGATCAGCCTGGACAACTGAGCGGCTTAGTGAGACTCTGTCTCAAATTTTTTTTTTTTTAAAAATTGTTTTTAAAAGAGCTTTGGCATGTAGCTCAATGGCAGGTCCTTGACTCGGTCCCTAGTACCACCAAAAAAGGGGTGCCTGTTGTGACTGAGGAACTGAAATTTTAATTGTATTTTATTCTAAATAGAAATTTATTTACAATAGTCAAATGTGGCTAGTAGTTAGTACACTGATCAGCATTAATTCTAGAATAAGGGTAGATCTTGAGACTACAGGAAATTATCATTAGTAGATGTATTTTATCTCTAAAAAGAAATGTTTCATTTAATTTGCTAAAGTTCAAGTTCATCAAATGAGTTTTATGATTAAATGTAGCAATTATGATAGCTTTACTTAATCATCATGAAACATGAATTAGCCATTATCTACCATGTCATCCTTTGGTTCCTGCAAGGAAAAGCTGCTGCTATCAGGCTTTCTTATTTTTCAGCTAAGTGTTTCCCTGTGGATGACTTCTAATTGCTGAAATAACAGTTCTCATTTTTTTTTAAATGTTTTTAAATAGGTTGTGTTTCCTGCTGGCAAGATTTTTTTCTCAATTTGTTTATTTTCTGTTGACATACATTAGTATGCAAATGTAAAAATATGAATAAAATAGAACAAATGAGATGTGATACAATACTCTATATATCTATGTGTTATTAAATTCTAATAGAATAGAATCAAAGACTGTGATTAGTAAAATGTTTTAGGAGATATTTTTTGAGAACTGCATTCATATGGTTTTGTTTTCCACAAAACTGGAAATAGGCCAGACCTGGTGACTTATGTCTGCAGTCCCAGCACTCGGGAGACAGAGGCAGGAGGATCATCACGAGTTCAAGGCCAATTTGGGGCCTTAGTGAGTTCAAGGCCAGCCTGAAGTACATAGTGAGACTGTCTCAAAAAAAAACAAAAACACCTACTGGAAACAGGAGATATTTGTTATTTCAAGATAGGCAAGGCCAATCTTCAAAAACTACTCTGTAAAAGCATATGCTCCTAAGAAAAAAGGCACAAATATATGAACTATACCAAAAACACGACTATTATAGCTACACAAGAAAACTGCATGTTTTTAGAATTTTTATGTTTAAATCAGCAGCACTCAAGAGGATGAAAGCCAGTTACTAAAAAATTTATTGCTTGGTTAAAACTTAGTTTACAATTCAAAGAAGTTTTAAAACCTCTGTGCTGTTATGAAGCTTTATGAGGTTTACAGAGGAGATGAAAACAGAAATAAAATGATCTGACAAACAGAAAATGCCAAAAATATTTCCAGCATTATCAGCATGAATTTTTTGCCCCATCATTACTTTTCACCTTATCCCAATACAACTAACTTTTATTTAACTGCCTGAAAAGACAACTATGTTTTCTGGGGTCCCAAGCAAAACATAAATGTGTGAGGAACAAAGCTGAACAGAATAAAATTTTTATATTTTTTTAAAAACTAGAATGTAAACCCCACAAGGGCAGGAATTCCTAATAAGTACTCTTCTCACTTAAGACAGCCCTGGCATATATATAGTACACAGTAAATAAATATTTATTGAATTAATAATTTGACCAAAAACTTCACTAAAGAATCCAAATTATGGTAATAAAAGCTCACTTTACTTATCAAATATTTTTATTTTAGCATCTACATAACAGAAAGACCTTTTTAAACATTACTGATAATTCACAGAATTAGTCAAATTGTTATATTCCTATTTCTAAGAATTCTATGATCCCCTTCATTTCTAAAATTTTTTTTTCTAATAATAACCTAAAATGAAAAGGAAAACCTGAAAGCTGTTGAAATGTGATATAACAGAGTATTAAAATAAAACATTGGAATTACTACTGAAGTAATTGCACAACTGACGGATGATGCTAGAGTTTTTGTGGTTTCTTATACCTTTTCTACTTCTCTTCTCTGGCTTAGTCTTGTTTTATATTACTGTCAAACCCTTCACTTTCAAAATTAAATAAATTGAGGTGTTATAAACTGCACTGCATTCTTCAACTTTTACACTAAAAGCAGAAATTTATCTAAAAATCAAAATTTAATACACACTTGAAAACAGCTGGAATGTTTGCTGAAATGCTGTTTACTGCAAAAGACCCAATGTTTGATCAACTAACATTAAAGTTTAAATTAGATCTGAACTCAGAAAACTGACCCTTTTAATATTTTAACATGATGTTTGTCACTACGTATAAGGCAGTTGTACAGATTTAAATGTCCATAACTTACAGTCAAATTTCGATCCCAGATCTGTATGCTTCCATTCTGGCAGGCAGCTGCTATGAGGTTTCCATCTCTACTATATGTGCATGTAGTGGGTATGACTTTTTTACCCTGAATTGTCCGTGGTTTAAACACACTTTTTTGTTTCTTCGGATTTTCAACCTCCCATATTCTCACAGTCCTAGAACAAAAAAGGGGGTTTTCATTTATAAAAAGAAAGAAGTCTAAAATAGAGAGGAGTCTATAAAGACTGCCTCATCTTTTAAATACACATTTCTAATAGTTATGTAAAATAATGATATCCTACTAATATGAACAATTTTATGCCATTATGTATCAGTTAAAAAATAAATTTTAGTCAGGCATGGTGGCACAAGCCTGTAGTCCCAGCACTCAGAAGGCTGAGGCAAGAGTCCTTGAGTTTGAGGCTAACCCAATCTATACTGTGAGTTCTAGGTCAACCTGAACTATACAGCAAGACCTTATGTCAAAAAACCAAAAATAAATAATTTTTTTTTGGTACCAGGGATTGAACTCAGGGCCTTGCACCTGCGAGACAGGCAGTGGAACCACTGAGCTAATCCTGGCCCCAATTTTTTAAACGTTATGTAGAAGCAATTTTTAAAAGTAAAAGATTTTCGAGACTGGGGATTTAGCTCAGTGATTCCACTGCCTGCCTTGCAGGTGGCAAGGCCCCAAGTTCGATTCCCAGAACCAAAAGTAAATAATAAATTATTTTCTATTATTTTAATAAATAATTTTAAATTAATTTTAAAATAAAACAAAACAAACTACAAAACATTCTTTATTTATAGTTATTCATAGAAATAAAATGAACCATGAGAATTATGCTGTCATCAAATCACAAAGCAAGTGGCAAATTCTAGTTCAAATCTATTCTAATAGAGATGCTCTCTAAAACAGTGGCCTCCAAACTCTTCTAACTATACTCTTGATCAGTAAAACTGTTGAACATATGGCCCCTGTGTACACATATTACTCTGTAAGTTACTTACATGTGTTAATATACTGTTCTATAACCAGAAAACACATTGAAAATAAGTCACTAAAAAAGATTGGTGCTCTGCTCTAGGACCTGAGATCTGATGCCTCAGAAGAGGAATAAAAGTACAGCTGTCTGCTCCTAAGCTTTTACCAAGACGCAAGCCACCAAAGTCAGGGATAGAGCAGGGACAGACTATTCTCCTACTTACAGCCTTAGGGAACAGTGCACTGCCACCAAAGGAAGGTAGAACAAAACCATAAAGTACAGAAAAACAAAGATAAGGTTAGTAACTTCTGCCAGAAACTATTGCAAGCAAAAGTACTATGGAACAACATCTTCAATGTTCTGAAAGAAAAAGTCAATCCAACATTCCTTAGCCAGTGAAAATATATTTCAAAAATAAATAAAACCAGTATTTTTCCAGGTAGAAAAGAGTTGAGACAACTCACTGTCATCCAATATATGTTATAACAAATAATGAAGTTCTTAAAAGTAGAACAAATATGACACAATGGAAATCCGAATCTACATGAAGAAATGAGTGCTGGTAAAAAGAAGGTAAATATTAAAGACATGTTTTTAAAAATGTTTAAACCTCTATAAGAAATAGGCTATAAAGCAAAAATATCTCTGTACTGTGAGGTTTATAATATGTACAAGTAAATAAAATATATGACAATAACATATTTGATAACAGCATATAGACTGGGAAGTTTTGACTAGCTAAAGATATACATTACAAATTCTAGCGCAATCTAATGCATAATGAATATGTAATAATGGAGATAAAATATAAGCAAAAATTAGTTCTTTTTTTTGCTTAAATTCTTTTATTGGTACATTTTAGGTATACAATACGTTTACATTTATCATTGGGTGCTTGTACCTTTACATGATGTATCTTGGTTCTTATTCTTTCCTCATTCCCTGTGCTCCCTTCACCCCCTCCACCCTTCCCTATTTACAAAGACTTTGTTTCCATTTTTTCTTTTAAAAGAAAGAAAAGATAAGAAATACCAACAATGTAATAAACACAAAAAATAGCAACATGATTGATATTAAATCCAAGCTCCTCAATAACTACATTAATTGCAAATGGCCTAAAACTCTAATTAAAAGGCAAAGGCTGTTAGACTGAATTAGGTAAAAGCAATACCCCAGTAGATTCTGTCTTGGGAACAGAGAGACAGACAGACAGACAGACAGACAGACAATGGAAAAAGTACATGCAAATAAGAACTACAACAAAAAACCTGGAGTGACCACTAATGTCAGACAAGGTGGATTTCAGAAGAACAAAGAATATGATCAGAAGCTAAGAGGAAATTCTCAAAATAGTCTACTGAGTCATAAGTATCCTAAATGTATTTGCCCCTACTAACTGAGCATTAAAATACAAAAGCAACTTAGAAACAGGTAAAATAGCAAACCCATAATTATAGCTGTACACGTTAAGATACCTCTCTCAGTAACTAATAGGAAAGTAGACTCCTCTGCCTTTCCCATCTATAAGTATAAAAAAGATCTGAAAAACATGACCAATGTGAGCTAATTAAAATTTATAGAACATTCAACAAGTGGATGAACATTCTTTTCAAATGTACATTTAATAGTCTCATTAAGACAGGTAATGTCTTGGGCCATAAAACAAATCTAAACAGATTAAAAATGGCTGAAAAGTCAAAGTATATAAATTAACAAAAAATGAAATTAAATAAGTAATAAATAACAGAAATGCATCTGGATGTATCTTTTCCAAATATTTAGAAATAAAGGAATATACTTCTAAATAATTCATGAATCACGAGAAAAGACACAGGGGGTATTACAAAATACTTTGACTCTAACAAATATTGAAATACAATGTAGTGTCATGGCATTTAGCTAATGCAGAGCTTAAAAGAAAAATACAGAATTAACTATACTTTGTTTCTTCCTCCCTTTCTTCCCTCCCTCCCTTCCTATTTTTATAAGTTTGAATCTTGGATAATTGATTTGAGGTCTTTCAAAAAGAAATACACCATTATCAATAGATTAAAATGAAAAAATTATAATCTCAGTTTATGTAAAATAAGAATTTGAAAATGCCAAAATCATTCATTATTTAAAGAACAAAATAAAAACCTCTCAGGATAAAAATCAACATTAAAACTTAATAGTTTTTATAAATCAATAATGAATTGGCTGAGAAAGAAATCAGGAAAACAATTCCACTTGTAATAGCTTAAAAAAAAATACCTAGGAATCAACCTAACCAAGGAGTTCAAAGACCTCTACAATGAAAATTTTAGAACAATGAAGAAAGTTGAAGAAGAAACTAGAAGGTGGAAATGCCTCACATGCGTAAATCCACAGAATTAATATTGTTGAGTGGCATATTACCAAGCTATCTACACAGGATGTTACTGGCACATGAAAGAGACATGTAGACCAATGGAGTAGAACAGAAGATACAGAAATGACCCCGTGCACCTTCAGCCATCTAATTTCTGACAAAAGAGCCAGAAACACCCTCTGAAGAGAAGATAGCCTTGCTAACAAATGGTGCTGGGAAAACTGGTTATGTATTGTGTAGAAGTCTGAAACTAGCGAGCCCTGTCTCTTACCCTGTACTACAAGGAAATCAAAATGGATTAAGGACCTAGATGTAAAAACAGAAACTTAGAAACTGCTGCAAGATAACATAGGAGAAACACTTGAATTCATAGGCACAGACAAGTATTTCCTAAACAGAAATCCAACAGCACAGGAAATAATATCAAAAACCAACAAATGGGATTGCATTAAATTAAAAAACTTCTGCACAGCAAAGGAAACAATCACAGATGGAGGAAAGAAAGACATTAATTATACCATTGAGAGATCATGATGTTGACAAGAATTTACTGAGATAAAAAAAGGTACCCACTACAGTACATAAAGTGGAACAACAGGTTAAAAAATACCATATATGGCATTACCAATTTTTTTATTTTCAAAAATACTTCAGTGTATATAGACACCAACCAATGATCAAGAATAGTGTCCACCTAAAGGTTTTAATCTGTCTCTGGGAATGAAATGATGAGCACATTTTTCTTTTTGTTTAAGAGTTTTGTTTTGTTTTGGTTTTGGCTTGTGCTATTCTAAAATGTTTCTAAAGGGACAAAATTAACAACTGCTATAAGTTAAAGCAGGATTTGGAGGCACATGCCTGTATGTCCAGCACTCAGAAGGAGGATGAGGCAGGAGGACTGCCGCCACTTGGAGGCCAACCTGAAGTACATAGCTAGACCCTGTCTCAAAAAAAAAAAATTGAAATGATGGCTATATAAATTAGCTTGATTGTAGTAATTATTTCACGATGTACATGTACTTAAAAGCATGATGTTATATGCCTTAAATATGTATGATTTTATGTCAAATATACTCAACAAAATATGGGAAAAATCTCTCATCTAGGAATAGAATGAAACTTCCTGAATCTAATAAAGGATATTTATGGAAAAGCCACAGGAAATGCTTAGTGGAGAAAAGTTAATGTTTCCCCTTTCTTGAGAAAAAAACTGATACTAGCTCTCATCGTTTTATATATTGGAGTTGCTAGCCAGTATAATCAGGGAAATTGAAAAAATGAAACTCTTACGGATTAGAAAGAAAAAATAGAGCTGTATTAAGAGACCACATAATCCCCCGTATAGAAAATTCCAAGAAGAGACAAAAATGCTCCTAGAACTAGTAAGTAAGTTTAGTAAGGTCAGAGGATACAAAGTCAGTAATCATAAATTAATGTATGTCTAGTGACTAACAACAAACAGCTGGATATTCAAATAATGAAAACAACAGCATCTATAACAGCATGAGTAAGTATAAAATCTAACAAGATATGGTCAGTGTAAACTATTTATACATTGAAAACCATGAAACATTTCTGAGAGAAATGAAAGATCTACATAAATGAGAAGATATAATGTACTGATACATTTGAAGGGTTGATATTACTAAGATTTCAAATCTTCTCAAATTGATCTTTAGGTTTAATGCAATCTCTATCAATTTCATTTGACCAACAAGGTGAAAATGAAAGGACAATGTAGGACTTCAAGGAAGTGTAGGACTTCTTGATTACTCTATCTAACAGTAATCTGGATATGATATATAGGTATAAGCAGCGTCCTATCAGAGCAACAAAATAGAAGATACTTGATGAACCTAGAATCACCAAACCAGCTCTGGAGTGGCTAAATCTGTACTTCTTAATTATTGACAGACAGAGACAGAGAGAGAGAAAAAAACAACAAAGAGTGACTGGGAGACACACTTAAGTATTATATATTTTTGTAAAAACACTTTCCCTCTCCTCCCTTAATCTTTGGCCATTATTGAGCTGTTTCCTATCCCAATAGTTACAACTTTTCCAGAATGTTATATAACTGGAATAATTATGCAGTGTGTAACCTTTAGAATCTAGTTTTTTAAACTTGTTATAATGTATTTGAGTTGTTGTTATATGTACCAGTACTCCATATCTTTTTGTTGCTGTATAAAATTTCACTGTGTGAAGAAAAACCATGTTTTGTTCATCTATTTACCAAATGAAGGATTTGGGGTTGTTGCCAATTTGGGGTGATTGGGTCATATGGGATGCATATGTTTATAAGAAATTTTTTCTGAAGTGGCCATTCCATTTTGCACTCCCATTAGCAATGTGTAAGTGTTATCATTGCTCTACATCTGCCTCAGTGCTTGTAATCAGTTGTTTGTTTTAAAGCCATTCTGATAGGTGTGTAGCAGTAGTGTATTGTGAGGTTTTCACTTAACATTTACAAAATTATGAGTGATATTAGGGACCTTTCTACATATTATTTGTCATCCATTTCTTTTTTTTTTTTTTTGCAGTACCGGGGATCGAACTCAGGACCTTGTGCTTACAAGGCAAGCGTCCATTTCTCTTCTTGATGAACTATCTGTTCAAATCTTTTGCCCTTTTTAAATACTGAGGATTTTTTTTCTTATAATTAAATTTTGAAAGCTCTTTATTTTGGATATAAATTCTTGATGAAGTAAGTATTTTCCAAATCTGTAACTTGTCTTTTCATTTTTTTAAATGATCTTTCAAACAGACATTTCAAATTTTGAAAGCCTAGTTTATCAATATTTTTGAGTATCATATGTAAGAAATCTTTAACTGAAGTTCATCAAAGTTTCTCTAGTTTCTCCTACAAGTTTTACAAACAGATCTACAATCTGTATGAATTAGTTTTTATGTATAGTATGAATTCTGGGTCAAGGTAATAGTTTTTTTCATCTGGATATCCGATTGTTCCAACACTCTTGGTTCTGAGCATAGCTCCCTATTGAATACATTCTGTACTGTTTACTTGTTTTACTATGTTTTCCATAGTTAAGAACTACAAAAAGTTGAAAAATACCACATCTTTTGTTTCTATCCTCAGCTCTGTAGCAGTGGAAATAAATTATGATAATTTCTCTTTTTTATAACTGAACATCCCCAACTGTCAGATGGTACTTTAGAATTATGATATAAAAGGCCCCACACAAGCATAAAGTATCATTATCAGGCTTGTTTAAATTTTGTCATCTTTAAAACTGCGATAATAATACCAACAATGAGGGTCTGTGAGGATTAAATGAGATTAGGGATGTAAACAAATCTAGAACAATACTTGGAACACAGTAAGCACTCAATAAATATCAGTACCTTTCTCCTCCTTCTCTTACACCATAAATAAAATATCAAAACTAATAAATCCAACAGCGAAGCATTTCCATTTACTTCAGTATTTTATTACATTGAACTAGTTATTGAAATAATGAGAAGAGGAAGAAACAGTTCACCTAGCATACAGATGTATGAAATACAAATGTATGCAACATCTGATAGTGACTAATTATACTTTGGTTTTATGGCTCTGATTCTCTGAATCTATGCCTAAATACTAGATGCTAAAGTGCTAAGGTACCATTAGGTACCTGTCAAAACATTTTATGCTGAAGAACACAAATTTTGAAATGGAGTGGGATCTGGTCTTGAAAAATTAAAACTGTGTTTCATAAAAAAGATTTAAAAATAGAAGAAGGATCTGCCTGGGCCTTTCTGGACATAAAATGAAAACATCCAGAAGACAAGAAAAAGACACAGGTGGGGTCATTACATTGCCCTAGGCACAAATGCTTTCTGTCTTAGAATTTTGAATTCTATCCAGATACAAGTTCTAAACTTTCTGGCATCTGTTGCATAAATGCATCATAGCACTTGGCAGTAGTTAAGGGAAGCATTAATTTTGCATGGACATCACATAAGAAATCTTCGTTTAATTTTTCTAGAAAGACTACACAAGCAATTTGAGTGATAGGGGAGTCTAAAACTTGCTGGCTTTCTTGGCAGGGCAAATACAAGAAAGACGCTCTTTTCAAAAAATGCCCAAAATATTAAGATATTTAAATTACACAAAAATGGGGAAAATTCTCTAGCTTTTATGTAAACCCTCAATAATCTTTATAAACACACACTTTGACAACAATTCATATACATGCACTAGTAACTGCAGTAAGAATACAAGTGCATTTAGGAGAAATTAAATTGATGCTAATGTTTTATACTTAGATTTACTGAAGCTATATGGTTCTGGAACGAACTCAGAATATTCATTCAATCAAAGAGCTCTTTTGAAAAAGCTAAAGGCCTTATGAAATCTAAAGTTAAGATTAAGAGTAAATACTACAAGAAAATTATACCCTTCTATTTCTGGTCAAATTATTTTCAATGAATACATCAAAAAGATTCAATAGAAAAAAGGATAATCTTTTCAACAAATAATGCCAGGACAACTGGCTATAAGTATGTGAAAAGATGAATTAGGATCTTTACCTCATAGTCACAAAAATTAACTCAAAATAGATGACAGACTTAAATGTAGAAAACTTAAAATCTAAGAGTATATTCCGAACCTTGGCCTAGGCAATGAGTTCTTAGATACACTACCACAGGCACAAATGATAAAAGGAGGTGGGTAGCCGGGCGTGGTGGCGCACACCTGTGATCCCAGCACTGGGGAGGCTGAGGCAGGAGGATCACTGTGAGTTCAAGGCCAGCCTGGGATGCATAGTGAGTTCAAGGCCTGGATGAACTACATAGCAAGACTCTGTCTCAAAAATAATGAAAAAAAAAAGAAGGTGGGGGAATGATTAAGTTAAATTTCATCAAAAATGAAAAATTAGGTACTTCAAAAGATACCATCAAGTAAGTGAAAAGACAAGCCACAGACTTAGAAAATATTTGCAAATCATATATCTGATAAGGTACTTGTATCTAAACTATATTTTAAAACTTTTACAATTTAATCAAAACACAAATCAATTTTGTTAGCTGGTAAAAGATCTGAATATATATGTCACTAAAGGTTATAAATGCTTAATAGGTACAAGAAAAGATGCTTGACATGAACAGTCATTAAGAAACTGCAAATCAAAATCACAATGACATTTTCCATACCTACTGAAATGGTTACAATCAAGAAGACAGAAACTGCAACCTTCAAACATTTCTAGTGGGAATATGAAGTGGGGCAGGTACTGTGGAAAACAGTTTGGCAGTTTTATAAAATATTAAACATACGCCGTTTTTGCAACCTGCAACATTACTGAGTTTGCATATCAGCTTGAACGGTTTTTGTTGGGATCTTTAGGTTTCCTATATTTAAGATCATTTTCAATGGCAAAAAGTTTCACTTTTTTCTCTCCTACTTGGATGCTTTTTATTTATTTTTCTTGCCTACTTGTGGCTAGGACTTCTACAACTATGTTAAAGAGAAGTAGTAAAACATTGGATATCCTTGTCCTGTTCTTGATCTTGAAAGAAAAGTTTTCACCTTTTGATGATTGTGCATGATGTTACTTGTGGGTCTGACATATATGGCATTTATTGTGCTGAAGTACATTCTTTCTATACCTTATTATCAAGCATTTTATTACGAATGGATGTCAAATTTTATAAAATGCTTTATGTGCATCTACTGAGACAAGCATGTCCTTTATTTTGTTAATATATCGTGTGTGTGCGTGTGTGTGTGTGTGTGTGTGTGTGTGTGTGTGTGTGTGTTGGCCTATCCTTGTCCCCTGGGATGGATCTCTCTGATCATGGTAAATGATTCTTTTAATGTGCTGTTGAATATGGCTTGATAATTCATATGTCAAGGAGTTGTGTATCTAGGCTCACTAGCGACATTATCTGGTAGTTTTCTTATTTTATCCCATTCCTCCCCGTCAAGCTTGCTCCCCTCCTTATGTACAAAAGCTTTGTTTCCATTTTTTCCTTCTATTTTTGCTTTTTTCTTTTCCTTTCCTTCCTTTCTCCCTCTCTTCTCCCTTGTAGTTTCCCTATGGAATGCTATGCAGCCTTTTAAAAGAAAAAAATTCTGCCACTTAAGACAACATGGATGAACCAGCAGGCTATTATGCTAAGTGAAATAAGCCAGATTTTAAAAAAAGATTAATACTGTCTCATCTCATTTACTTCAGAGCTAAAAAAGTGAATTTCATAGAATGAGACAGCAGAAAGGTGGTTAAAAGAGGCTAGGGGATCCGAGTTCAATCCCCGGTACCATAAAAAACCAAAAAGGCACTAGGGGGAGGGTGGGAAAAGGGCAAATGTTGATCAAAGGGTACAAAGTTTCAGTTGTACTAGAGGAATAAGTTTCAGTTATCAGCCAGACATGGTGGCACACGCCTATAATTCCAGCACTCAGGAGGCTGACATAGGAGGATTGCCATGAGTTTGAGGGCAGCCTGAGCTACACAGTGAGTTCAAGACCGGCCTGAAATACACAGCGAGACCCTGTCTCAAAAAAAAACAACAAATTAAATACATAAATTTCAGTTGTCCATTGCACTGCACAGTGACCACATTTAATATGTAATGTTATTTTTTGTATATCTTTTTATTGGTACGTTTTAGGTGTACAATATAATGACATTCATCATTGGAGATATGCACATTTACATACTCTCTTGGTTCTTATTTTTCCCCATTCCCCTGCCCTCCCTTCAACCCCTCC
>NW_004624759.1:17470882-17510130 GCF_000247695.1 Heterocephalus glaber
CTGGAGGTCTCCTCTGGGCTGGAAGCTGTGGCACGTCTACCCGGAAGCTTCCTGTATGCTAGAAGCTGCAGCACGCCTACCTGGAAGCCTCCTGCTGCCTGGGAGCTATGGCGCACCGACCTGGAGGTCTCCTCTGGGATGGAAGCTGTGGCACGCCTATCCAGAAGCTTCCTCTATGCTGGGAGCTGCAGGACACCTACCTGGATGCCTCCTGCTTCCTGGGAGCCATGGTGCACTGATCTGGAGGTCTCCTCTGGACTTGGAGCTGTGGCACACCTACCCGAAAGCTTCTTCTATGCTGGGAGCCACCATGTTATTTCAAAATTGGTAAAAAGTTTTTAACATTCCACAAATGCACAAAAATAAGTTTGTGAGGTAATGGGTATGTTAATTAACCTGATTTAATCTACAATGTATGCACAGATCAAATATTATATATTATAAATATACAATTACTTATTGATTAAAAATAAACATATTAAACATAGATTGTAGGTCCATTTGGGTGGTTATAACAAAATTGGCATAACTTGGGTGGCTAATAAACAAGAGAAATTTCTTCTTCAGTTCTGATGCCTGGAAAATCCATGATCAAGATGCCAGCACATCCAATGTTTCGTGAAAGCCCTCTTCCTATTTCACAGATGGCTGTCTTTGAATAATAGCCTCATATGGCAGAAGGGCAAAGGACCCTCTCAGACATCTCTCCCCACACCTCTAACATTTATGTAAAACTGTACTAATATCATTCATAAGTGTATACAATAATGACCTATTCATCTACAAAACCATCCTGACACCATCACCTAAGGGGTTAGGATTTCAACATATGAATTTTTTTTTTTTTGGTAACAGGGATCAAACTCAGGACCTTGTGCTTGAGAGGCAGGCAGCAGAACCACTGAGCTAAATCCCCAGCCCTTCAACATATGAATTTGATAAGACAACATGTATCTACCACAGGACTCAACAATTTTAATCCTAGGTACCAATGCATATGGCCACGTAACAACTTGAACATGTATGTTCACAGAAGAATTACTCATAATAGCCAAAACTGGAAACCCAAATGTCAATCAACTAGTGAATATACAAATAAAATGTAAAAGTAGCATACAATGAAATAATATTTGACAGCAAAAAGTGTACAAAGTAGTGATACATGCTATATATTATTTTCTGAGTTTGACACAACAAATAACCACAAGTCATTTAAAACAATTAAAATGTATTCTTTCACAGTGTTGGAGGCCAGAAGAAAAAAAGCAAGGTGTCAGCATGGCCATGCTCTCTCTGGAGGCTATAGGGAAGAATCCTTCCTCACCTCTTTAAACTTTAAGCAGCTACAAGCATTCCTTGGCTTCCTACCATATGAAAACACCCTGATCTCTGTCTTTTATCTTTACACAGCTTTTCCATCTATATGTCTTTTTCAATTCTATCTCTTTTAAGGTCACTTGTGAAACTTAGGGGCCATCTGTAAAATTCAGGATGATCTCATCTCAAGATCCTTAACAAATACATTAGGGAAGAATCATTTTTCCAAATAAAGTAATGTTCACAGGCTCCAAGGATTTGATTAGATGTATAGTGGACCCTCAAGTTACAACTGACCTGACATACAAACAACTTGGGTTAATTAGGTTAATGTCTCTTGTTATCTATAGTGTGTACCCTGGTAAACATCCAGAACTCAGCTATACTGACTTAGTTACAACCAGCCCTTGGGAACCGACTGAGTTCACAAAGTCAAGGGTCCACTGTATCTTTCAGGGGACTACCTCTCAACCTACTTTACACTACAACAGAGATGAACTTTAAAACAAATTATCCCAAATTTAAAAAGCTAGATATAAGAGATTACAAATCCCATGACTCCATCTGTGTCCATAAAAGGCGAATACAGTGGCCGCCTAGGGCTAGTGGTAGGAATGGGGAATGAATACACATATTCTCATTTTGAAATGATAGAAATGTTATAATTTAAATTGTCATGATGGTTCCACAACTGTGTAAATATATGAAAGATCAGTAAATTGCCCCATCTTCTAGTTTCAGTTGATCAGCACAGCTAAAAAGCTAAGTTCCTAGAAAAGACCATTAGTAATTAGACACTTCTGAGGGACATTTAGAAAATCTCTGATGAGACAGTTGCCAAATGGAACTGGAAATGATTTCCAATTCAAAATCCATGCCAATATTCTCATCAAATAAAAATTACCCTCTTTTCTTACAAATGAAATAACCATAAAGTATTTTATGAAAGAAAGCATTTTTAAACCTTATTTCATCAAAACAAATAGCAAGAGAGATAAGGGAGTGGTGTATAAATTAAGAAGCAAAGAATTCTATATATTACATAGAGTTCTAGCACCAAGTGACCTGCTAGACCACTACAGGTTAAAATAACACTCAAGCGCTTTCCACCAGCATTAAATTAAAACCTTATGTCAGCTGTCAAACTTTTACCTACTATAAAGTTTATATATAAACAGGATATATACAAATATACAAATACATATTACATATTCATCTCTATATGTAAGTGACTTTAAATATAATAAAAATGGAAGGATGAAAAAGGAAGCAAAAGGGAGACAGGCCACCAGCATGACAGAAAACTCAGAGGTGGATCCACATATACTGAGGTGGGTAGATTCCTTTTTTCCCTCTAACTTATCTTAGTTTAACCCATCTCAGTTTACTTCATCATGAAGTTCACAAGAAATGCAGCATAGTGTTTTAAGAGAATACCCATAGGTGGATGCTGAGAACAGCTCTGCTTAGATTTATGCAAAACACTTCACATTTATTCCATAAGAAAACATAGAGACCTTTATATGCTTTCCAAAATGCTGAATTTAAAACTTCCAGATATTCCTTTGGATTCCTTTTTTCTTAATATCTAGCATAGTTTTGAATAATGAAATTAAAATACTATACAAGATGTATATAAATATAAATAAAATATAAATATTATATGTATGTTACATACAGATATATATCAGTATCATCTACCTATCTTTAGTACTGCTCTCCTCTGAATATTAAGTTATTCAAACAATGTTATGTTAGCATTCATAACATGTTACTCAATGTTATTCAAAACAATTCACTTCAAGTGACTTTTGTATGAGCACTGCTCTTCACTATGAAGAAACAAAAATGACTAGGATAGGGGCTTTTCCTTCATAGAAATCACAGTGTAGCTGGTGAAATGTCGCATAAGCAGTATAAGCATTATAAGCCATAGGGCCACAATTGAACCAATATGAATATTTTCTATAGGCTAGGTGCCTTGGTGGAAACGTGGGGATACAAAAGTACCTATTCACCAGGAACATATAATCTAACGAGAGGTAAGGGGATCACATCATGAGGCAACCACCCAAAGAAAGAGGTACCTGGTTGGCAAAGATCTGGGAAGGATTCCACAAATGTCTGACTTTTGGGAGAGCTGAGATTCTGCAGGTGAAATTCACATGTTAAAAATGGATAAAGGGCGAAGAATAAAGGCAAGAAAATGGTATAGAACACACAAAAATAAGAGGGCTTTAAAAAGCAGTCTCTTCTAGGAAAAGAAGTAGTTTGCTCTGACAAAAGGATGAAGGGCATAGTGAGCATACGTAGAAAATGAGACTGGAAAAGCTACTGGCAAGAACCAGATTATAAAGACTATCTTGAGATATACTGAGGTTATGAGCTCTCTGAGACAGTGAAGACACTAAGAAGAATAGTGACATAAATTACATACTTAAACTAGTGCTTTTTAAAGAAAAATCACTTGGATGGCAATAGGAAAGACTATTTTAAAGGGTTTGAGTCTATAGATTCACTGCACAGTCCAAGTGAGAGATGACAAAAGCCTGTATTAAGGCGTGGGATGGGGGAAGGGATAACTAGGTAAGCTGGAGGTGTGGTGCTATTCAGGGAGGTAGAGCTGTGGGAGATGATAGTATAAGACAGAAGATAATTTTGGTAGAGGAGGTAACGCAGTAATAGCATGATAAGGTTCAGATACCTATGTGGCATCCACGTAGAGAATTTTGTTGTTCAGAGCCTGGGTGAAAAAAAATACCATTAGCAGTCAGTAGACTGTAGACAGATATAAAATGGTAGTAACTGCAAAAGACAGCATCTTATAAAACAGGTATTTAGAGAAAAAGCAACAACAAGGACAATAAGCTCGATACGAGATGAGAAAAGGGTAGGGAGAGGCAGAAGAAGACAGTGCTAGAAAATCCAAAGGAGAAAGTTTTATATATATATATATTCAGAAGTATCAGATTCCAAAGAAATGGTAAAGGAAAAATAGACTGAAAGCCCTTCACAGGGTTTAACAGACATGAGATCATAGAGGAGTTCTGCAAGAGTAATTTCAGTAGAATGGCAAAGGCCCAAGTCAGAATGCTATGGAACTAGGAGTGGGAAGTGATGAGATGGCAGGCGAAGAGTGACCATAAATAACGTGCCATTTAAATACAGACAGAAATCAACAAAACCCAGCTAAGAAGAAGAGGAATGGAACTGAAGGAGAGAACCTAAAGAGGGGATAACATACAATTTGACTCCTAAATGATAACAAGGGGTTGTGAAGCAGACATGGAGAGAGTTTATAGCAGAAGAAAAACCACAAAGAAGGCCTTGAAGAAAATGGTATATAACCTGATATAGTTACAGTGTGTGTATGCATGTATGTGATGTGGAATGCATACATGTCTGGAGTTGAAAGTGGAAACAGGCTAGGACTAGATTGAAAAAGGCTTTGCAAGCCCAAGTAGGGAGTGTGCATAGTACTCTAAATCTTGGGAAGGCAACAGAGAATCAACACAAGCAGTGTACCCAAGTCTGCCTGGGCTCTTGCTCCAGTAACAGAGCCCTGTCCATGGATACAATGTACGGAGCCAAGAAGGAATGAAAAGACTGGCTCAGACAAAGGTACTGAGCCAACAGAAGAATGATGCAGTTATTCATATAAATGGAGAATTATAGGAGAGAAAGACACTAGAAAATAAAAAAGTAAAGATCTGATGTTTCTAATAGCATATATTTCTAAACAATCGAAATGAAAATGAGGAAGTCACTGATGGAAATCAACTTTTCTGGAGAGGGCACTAAGAACAGATGGAAGAATTCTGGAATTCTCCAACTGCATTTCTATGCACTTGAGAGAAACTCAAAATGAATCCATTTGAGGCATAAACCAAGTCACTCAATTCTATCTACTAATAACTTCCTCTTATAACACATAACAAGATAAATCACATATGGCAAAAATGTGGTGTGCCTATTATTGCTGATGACTTTTATTTATGTTACAAAGTAATGTAATATTACTAACTTCTGGCAAGAGTAAAATACCACAGTGAGTGGAGATAGAATGGGAGAGATGGAGGCAGAGGCAAGAGATTACAGTGGCAAGCACAGGATAAAGTGGATGTGACAAATCTTACAGGAATCTGCCTCCACCCACCCCCTTAGTGTCGGTGCTGCCAGGGCTCACTAGTGCTTCTGGACCAACATCTCCCTGGTATCAGCACGTGAAGGCAGGTTTCCCAACAAGGTGATTACATGTAATGTGATTACAGCAATTCTTTTCTTTCCAATACCTCTGAAATATCATATATATGTATATGTGTGGATATATATGATACATTATATGATATATATGGTTATATATATGATATACACACACATATATATATGATATACACAAATAAATTTTAAAATTTCACTTAACCAAGTTTAAGAACAGCAGATGCCACATCTGCAAAACAGATAAAATTTTATATGCCAAGGAGTGATTCAGTGCAAATTTGAAAATGAGATATTCTTCTTTTGAAAGGGAACAGATGGGGCAGGGGATTTAGCTCAGTGGTTTTGCAGCCTGCTGCGCAAGCACAAGGACCCAAGTTCGATCCTTGGTACCAAAAAAGAAAAAAGAAAGGGAATAGATGGATTTTCCTAGCTGAAAAGTTAAACAATGCTTAAGTTGTAGAATTAACTTGTGAAATCAATGTTACTTTAAAAGTTTACACTAAAAATAGTGAACTTTTTAAATATCTCTAACAAATTTATCTACCACAGAACTCTTGTAAGTTCTTCCCAGAAGTCATGAAATATCAAAATGTGTTTGATAATAAATTCAAAGTGCCAGACTAATAATCAGAATAAGAACTAAAATTTAGACTCATAATTATGACAGTTAACATTTAAATGCCAATAATAAAGCAGGTACTGTACTAAGCACTTTATCATCTAATCCTCACAACTTTCGGAGGCAGGTACTATTACCATTTTTGTTTTGCAGAGGAAACCTAAGTCATAAAAAGATTCATAACTAACATCAACATTCAGTTGAGTGAAAAAAATCAATTAATGGACCCGATGTTAAGGTACATTACTGCCTATCTCATGTTTCATCATGGTATTTATCTATATTGATTCATGAACACAAGTAAGGGTGAAATAACTTTGGATTTAAATGCTATAAATATCAATGATGCAAGTAATAATTTTACTCAAGAAAGAATAATGCAAAATTTCCCTATCTATAAAATTAATGCAAAATAAAGCTATTACATATATGTATTTTTCATTTTTTAAGATGAAGTAGTTATTTTGAAAGTCTTATTGCTGTCAAGTATATTATGTTACAGAAATGCAGTTCATGCTATCTAACAAAGTAAATGCCAATTTTTCTTCTGCTAATGAAGATATTCAATGGGAAAACACTTTAGAAAGAATGCAAGTATAAGGGATGCCACCTATGATTGCCTGTTTCTGACTCTGACTCTTTACACTTTCTCCATCCCTCTAGATCTGTGACACACTTGTTTGTAAGTCATGCATTTTCCCCTGAATATGCTCTATTCTCCTCTCACAAATACTTTTGGAATATAAATTTTCCATGTGTAAGGAAGCAAGAACAGCATGTGGAAGCATCAGTAGCACCTGAGGCATAGTTTAAATGGGGACATAAACAAGGTGGATCCAAACAAGATATTAAAATTCACTACAACATAGTTTAAAACTTGTACAGATGCTACAAACCTACTAACAGGTACAGTGAACCTTTTAGAGACCAAGTACCCAAACTGCAACCCAAAACCCACTTATTTATTGCAAAGTGCCAACAATGTAATTAAACTTGAATACTGAGGTTTTAGTTTAGAAAAAATAACTGTTATCTGATGCCCCGCTGCTGGGGCCACTTGGCTCATGTTTGAAAAGTGAGGGCTCTGCAAACCTGCTACATGCAGCATGCATACCATAGGTTCACCACCACTGTACTAGAACCAGTCAGCAAATGGAACCACCCAAGTAGCATTTTCCCTTTAGAAGCAGGCTATCTGAGAAAAGGCTCTGGTGGGACCATGCTGGAAAAGTGCTAAACACAAGGACAGCCCGTCCTGAAAATGGAGGTTGAAACTCAGTGTAACTCTACATGTTTTTCTGGTTATTGAAGGCTGTCACAATTACACCAAGAAAAGAGATGTTCACTGTCCACAATATTACCAATAAGCACAATAACTTTAGTAAAAGATAAATATTTAGTACATCTGTGTTATACCACACTACACCAAGGGCTTCATATATAATATCTCATTTTAACCTCACTTTATTAGGTAAAGTATGTTATCTAGCCCATATACAAAATGAAGTCTGAGAAGTTATACAATTGATCCATGGCTACACAGTTCATAGTGACACAGGATTCCGGTCCAATTGTAAATTCAATCTAGTTACTTCTACATTAATACTTTAAAAATAATTGCATGTGGATCTCTAGTTATACAGTCACTGTATGAAATTGGACCACACACTCTTAAGTAAGCAGAATATTCCTGAGTTGTATCTGTGACTGTCTGATTGACTTTGAGAAGTACTATTTAGCGTTTTCAGTCTAGATTGCAAGAACTAGAATTCACTATCTAGCTCCCTAAAATTTAAAAGCTCTGACTTCATAATTTGGTTTTCACCAATCCCTATAGTTAGTCTAAAAGGTGACTTAGGTTTACTCTAAGAAAAATGAAGACCACACTGTAACTGTTAAGATAACCTTTCCTATAAATGAGTAGACAGACAATTAAACAGCAAACATCCTAGTAAGGCAGGTTCTAGTTTAATACTATGTTTTTTAACTTTTCATGAATTGTACTTTGCTGACCCTCGGGAGTTATCTAAATTACTAAGAAAGCTAGGTTTTGAAATCCAATGAAATATCTCCTGATTTAGGCCTTAAGGAAGGACATACCCACCTAAGTTTCAGCAGCCAGTTAAAGCAAAAGTATCCAACCCCATTTGATTAATATTTATCTTAATATTTATCAGAGTAAACTCTGATAACCTTGAGGTCTCTGCTGCCCAACTCTAGATACATGGAGAATTTTGCATCTTTGTGGGGTGGAGTGGGAAGAGGAGTATGTGAATTGCTTAAAATAGTACACGTGTGCATTTTTGCAGGGAAGGTCTATAGTTTACACTAAATCACCAAAGAAAGCCAATAAAGGTGAAAAACACTGCCTCAGGTAATGTAAAGTTTACTCCTAATCCATGTAAAATCTTCACAGAACTGGTTTTACATTTAGACTGCATTACTTCTCAATTCTTTTTCATCCTCTTTCCCTCCCCTCTCTCCATCCCTTCCATCCTCCAACCTCCCTCCACCTTTTGATCCCCTTCTCATTTGAAAAAGATCTCCCTACTTCTTCCTACCTATCTTTAATTTTGCTCTTTATTTATATTTGGGGTTTTTTGTGTAAAAGAAACCATGTGATATTTAAGCTTCTGTGTCTGATCTATTTCACTTATTATTATGGTGTCAAGGTGCATCCATGTTGTGCCAAAGAGAGCACAAGGTGCATTCATTTTCCTACAAATGATTCAAGTTTATCTTCCTTATGGCAGAGTAGTACTCCACTGTACATAAATAGATAAACATTCATCTAGGCCACTTCCAAGATTTAACTACTATGAATCATGCTGCTATAAACATGGCTATGCATGTATGGCTATAATATGATGCTTTAACTCTTTCAGGAAGATAACTAGAAAGGGGAATAGCTGGGTCAAATGGAATTTCTAGTTTTAGTGTTTTAAAGAATCTCCATACTGACTCCCACAGTGGTTGTACTAGGTTACATTTCCACCTATGTTTTTAGGTTCTGCTTTGACTTTGTTTAGAGGGAGCAACAAAAAACAGCAACATACATATCATTAAAAAAAGAATTTCAGAGTGAGGACAATGAAGTTAGATTTGTCTATTTTTTAAGTCCTTTCTCCCAACTAACCATGTGCTCTTGGATAAGTTATTTAACCTCTCAGAAGCTCAATTTCCTAATATGAAAATAATACTTCACAGAGCTATTTTAAAGAATGGAGTGAGAAAATATTAAAAACTCTCAGCACAGTACTTTGTCTATAAGAAATGCCCAACTGTTATAAAATTTACTGTTGCATTTATTGTTGAGCGTATTGTCTACATTAAACAGTGTTCCCCAAATAAGGGACCCCAGGAAAAGTTTCTATTTTATACTCTGTTGCAATTCCCTACTGGGGACCCTGGGCCTCTTTGTTTTTTTTTTTTTTGGTACCGGGAATGGAACTCGGATCCTTGTATTTGAGAGGCAGGCGGTGGAACCACTGAGCTAAATCCCCGGCCTGTGGGACTCTTAACTAAGCATGTGTTCATCTTTGTTTTGGTCACTAGTAAGTCTAGAGCTGAATCTACAGCCTAACTTCCCACTGAGCAAGACTTTCTCCAGTTTTTTGAGAACTAACTTTATACCTTCACCCTTTTCCATAGCTTTGTGCTTTTATTTTTTTATAATGTTCTATTATATGTATTATTTTGAGCTTCCTGAAATACTTTTCTGCAATAAAGTACATAAAAACAAATAAGCAAAAAAATTAATAAATCAATAGAAAAATGGTGCTGTTTTTGAAATGAAAATAATTATTTAATTACTTTTAAAGTTATTTTCCTAATTCAGGGATATTTGATTATACAGGAGAAAAAAAGTATTCTTCTAAGAGCAGGCTGTACCCGCTGTACCCTAGACCAATTTAGTCTTTCAAAAGAAAACAGAGTCAATAATCAAAAAGAAAACAAAATCACTGATACAACAATAAAAACACGGGCCGGGGATTTAACTCAGTGGTTCCACCGCCTGCTGCGCAAGCACAAGGACCCGAGTTCAATCCCCGGTACCAAAAAGAAAAAACAAAAAAATAAAAACTTAATATGAAGAGTAATAAACAGAGGAGTGTAGCAACATGATACTCTTTTTTTTCTTTTTCTTTTATTGTGGTACTGGGGATCGAACTCGGGACCTCGTACTTGCGAGGCAGGCAGTGGAACCACTGAGCTAAATCCCTGACCAACATGATACTTTTTTGATGTGAGTGCTTATAATCTGAAAGTTAAGTAACTTCTAGAATTTAATAAAAAAACTTTCAAAAAGAAGTTACCCCCAGTAATGTGTTACTTTGCACTGATTCCTAGGAAAAGCAAAAAGAAAAAGTTTCTTTCATTCACTGTATTGAATCCCTAGCAATGTCAGGTAAATTCATGCTGACTTAGAAGTGCTTTATTTTCTGATCTAGACAAATGGAAATGTGCCATAGCTGTCGTGTGTTAAACAGATGGGACACCAAAGGAGTTGATCTGTTGGCCAAAGACAAAGGAAAAAAATTTCAAAATGTAAGCCAAAGAAGCTTTCCATAGCTGCTTGGCAATACAGCTTCTAAATAAACTATCTTAATTTGATTCACATGTGGAGAGCGGAAAATTTAAAAAAAGAGTAATGAAAAAATTAAGTGAATACATTATATAGATAAAATTTTGAAGCAGTTTCACTAGTACATATGTTGATATCAGAAATATTTAAGTTTCTATAATACTATAGTTTCACATTTACAAGAAGTTGTATATGCCTTGGGCATAAAACAGATAAGATACTAATTCCTGAGAAGCAAATGTTTTTTCAAGAAGACAAATACTGTCTGTAAATAATTGATAACACAGGATAAAATTCAGTAATTTTAAATATATTATCTGAAAATTCTGGAGTGCCAAAGGAATACAAAAATAGAAGAAACTATGACAGCAAAATGGAAATGATCTTGTAAATAAAAACATACTGGAAAATGTTTGGGATTTCTTATTTGTAAAAGCTGTTATGTATAACAAAAATTCCATTGTGGGTATCCACTGTGACTGAAAGTCACAAGAAGGAATATAAGATCACAATGGCTTAGTCACAATAATGAAACAGATAAAAGTGAAATACATTAAAATTCATTACATTCAATTCCATTCAGACTATAATCAAATTTTAAGTGTTTAATTTTTCCAAAACCGTTCATTTTCAGAAGTGAATTTTATGGGTTTTTTTCTTTTTTTCAGAAGCAAATGCATTAAAATTTTTCTTTCTTCCTTCTCTCCCTCCCTCCTTCCTTTCAGCCAATCAAAAAGAATTTGTGGACCTAGTGATAACGCCAAACAGTACTCTATGTGCTGAAAATACAGCACTGAACAAAACAGACAAAAACCCACATCTTTCTGAAGCTATTATTCTAGTTACATACATTGATTCATTTGCTTGTTCTTTTATTTCAATATCTCTCTTAATTGTGAGGCTTCAAGAAGTTTGAAGAAACACCCACTAGGATTAGAAAAACAGAATTGAACAGTGACCTCAGGGCTAAAACTATGCAGGAAAGTTAAAATCTCAAATAGGCTATTTAAATCAGAACAGTGTATGTGGAACAGACATGGGTCAGGTTCAAGTCAGATCCCAACTGGCAGGCACCTCCTAGATATTTTTCCAGACTAAATGTATAATTTTTTCTGTGTTTCTGTGGGTTTCAGTGCAACACTTTTATAAAACTTGTCATAACCACACTATATTTTACATAGTCCATTTTTCTCTTCCATATTAACTTTGAGGACAGAGTTCAGTTTTATAAATCTTTGTATCCCTACCACTAAGAGTGTATTTTGCAAATAAGCTCAAATAAATTTACTGGAAAAAAGGCATATAATTATATGGAGAAATTTTACCCAAAATGTTAGGTCTTATTATTAAATTTTTAAAAAACAACTTTGTTTTGATTTTCATGACACTAAGAACCACTAGATACACAGACAAGAAATAAAAATGTTATTAAAATTTCATAAACAGGATGCAATTCCAGCTGAATGGCTGGCTACTGGAAGAGCACGTCCACATGCTGAGTATGCTACTCTGCAATGTTCTGACATTCATATGCTCTGCACTAACACTGGGTTTGTTACAGTTAGAGCTATAAAATAAAATGACAATGTCCTGGTTCAGAGCCCAAAAAAGGGCAACACAAAAATCTTAAAATGTTGACGTGCTTATAATTATTCATCCAAATAGCTTCATTCCTCCTCTCCACTCTGCCATCATTCGTGCATCATATTTCTCTTATGTCCACCTCACCAAACTTCTTTACTTCCCTACCAACACTTCTTTCAATGTTTTCTACACAGCCTTGTTTTTTGTCTCAGCCAGTGAGTGGCAATAACCCCCTGGCTGTTCAACAGTTACATGTAACCTCCACCTCCACCTATGTTTTCCTTGAGGCCTGCTCTTTCTGTGCTCTTGCATTTTCCTCTCTGCTGCTGAACTGCATCTGATTTTTGCCTTTACAATCTGTTGCTCCACCGTGCTCTGGAGTGACTGTAGAAATCCTTATGACTTCACATGCTACCTATATAAAGACTCTCAGGCCTCAGTTTACTATCCATGTATCTTATCTATTGCCTGGGACACAATCTTCAATACTCACAAGACATGATTATTTTGCATACAACTAAAAATTAACAGGTCAAATATAAGATATATTACCTTTCCCCTCAGACCAGGTTCTCCTCCCAGCAGCCTTGTCTCACTTGGGAGAACTAACACTAATGTAACTGCTCCAGGAAGTGATCTCATTTGTTCTTGACTCCTTTCTCTCCATATGCACAATACACAAGGCTCCTTTTGTCTAGAATATCACTTCACCTCCAACTTGTTTCTCTTCCCTCCTCTGTTCTCAAGAAAAATGTCATTACCTGGGAAAAGTCTTCTGACTTCTCTCTTCCCTTCCTGCCTATACCATTTTATCCCATGTGTAAAAGGCCCTAGCTTCAAACCCCAGTACCACAAAAATAAATAACTAAGTAAGTGTGAAGTTGTCATTTGCCTGAAGAGAAGCCTCTGAGTGATCAAAAGTCTACAAATACTTCTAGCATGGTACAGAAGAACTTTCCTAAAATGCTCCAATTGAAGCTCAATTTTCTATGCTCTAGTCCAATTACCTTGGCCCTTTTACTTTAAACATACTGGAGGTTGAGAAAGAACTGTTCAGTGAATATAGTGGGAAGGAAGTACACTAATTAAAAATTTAAAAATAGACTAGTTGCTCTACTGTCCTAACTCAAAGTAAGCTTTAGAGAGTATGTAGCTACAATAATTCATTGGTGTAAAGAAATAAAATATATGTGACAAAACACAGGTTGGTGGAATGTAAATTACATAGAACAGACAGGGAAACTGTCTGAGGTTATGACACTCTAGAGTTGAGATCTGTCTGATAAGGGGTTCTATGAAGAGGAGCCAACAAGTGAAAGACCCAAATGTGGGAAAGATGTTGTATGAGAAATGGACAGAAGAGTAGTGTGGCCAGGAAATACTGTGATATAAGGTAGCTGGAATATGTAAGAGTCACACAATGTAGTAGTATTATCTATATTCTATTATAAATTGGTAACCCATTGAGGTGTTTTAGGCAGGCAAAGGAGAAAAGAAAACTATATTCACAACACTTCTGACACAAATGTATGGGTATTCTCCATACCAACAACCAATTCTCCAGGAGAAACCAGCTGAGTACCATACAATTCAGTTGAATTCCACTACTGTCTAGCATCAGACCCCACAGGATAAAGGCTCAGTTGCACCACACTGCCTCCACTTCAGATGCCAATCACAAGTCCTGACCCTATAGTACTTCTGACTGACTTGGCTACAATCAGGAGGTTCCCATGATCCATTCCTTAGGTTTGATAATTTACTAACAGCTCATAGGAATCAAGGAAACCCTTTACTTACATTATAAAGGACACAGATGAACAGCCAAAAGAAGAGATACACAAGTTACATAGGATGAAGTCTAGATGAGTCCTGAGCACAGAACCTTCTATGCCCATGGAGTTGGGGTACACCACCCTCTACATCTATGAGGATGTATTAGCCAACCTGGAAGCTCTCCAAACTTATAGTTTAGAGGTTTTTATAAAGGCTTCATCACACTGGCATGATAAATTATTGGCTGAATTTCAAGCCCCTCTCCCCTTCCCAGAGGATGAGGATGGGGTTGAAAGTCCCAAACTTTGATCTTTTCAGTAACAAGTCCCCATGCTGAAATTATCAAAGAACCAACCAAAAGTCACTTCTTTCAAACAAAAGATCTTCCTAGCACCCAGGAAATTCCAAGGGATTTAGGAACTCTACATAAGATGCTCTTATCATCTTCATCATTCAGGAGATTACAAAGGTTTTCAGGAACAAGGAATAGAAACCAAATATATATTTTTATTATATCAAAGTAGGAAAAGGGCACAATCTGATTTGTGTTGTAAATGCAAAGTGGAGAACTGATTGATTCATCCACTCTACAAATATTAAGAGCATTCACTATTACCATACACTATTCAGGGCACTGTGACTACAGTGGTCAGTAAGATGGGCAACACCCTTGCTCTCGTGGACCTTTCATTCTAGAGGATTCTGAGAAGGCAAAAAGCAAGGAATTCAGTTAAGAGACTACTGTAGAGTCCATATGAGAGATTATAATAGCCTGACAGGAAGTTACAGTGGAGTAGGAAAGACATAGTCAAATATGTATTATATTTTAAAAGTCCAACAGATAGATAGGACTACTGAAGGGTTTCAATGCAAAAAGGTAAAGGAAAATGAAAAATGACTCCTACTTCTCTGATCCAGACTACTACACTGATGAGTATGATACTATATACTGGAATGGGGAAAACAAGAGGGCTGCAGGTTAGAGAAGAAAACTAAGAATTCTATTTTGGCCATGTAGTGAAAGGTTCCTGTTAGACAACCAAAGGAGGAGTTACTCGACAAACCACTAGGTTATGAACTGGGAGGTCAATGGAGAAGAAAAAACCAGAGATGTAAAGCTAGGAAAGACATAGAGATGGAATTTAAAGATGTGGAACTTAAGACAGTACAAATGAGAGAAGCATCCAGGATCAAATCCTGTTACATCCTAACTTTGGCTGAACAGAGACGGTAGCAAAGGCAAGGGAAATAAAATGATTAGTAAAGTAGCACAAAAGCAGTGAAATGAGAAGTTACTACTGTAGTAAGCCACAGAAGTGTGCTGCTAGGATCTGTCTTCAAGAGACCACCTTTATGGCTACATAAAACTCCATGTGGAAACTAAAAAAACAAAACAAAAACCTAAAAGCAGAGGACAGACTTTTCTGGGGGGTGGGGGTACCAGGGATAGAACTTGGGTCCTTGCACTTGCTGGGCATGTGGTGGAACCACTAAGCTAAATCCCCAGCCCAGAGGGCAGACTTTCAGGAAAGAGGAAGAAGGGGAGTGGAGGGTGTGGGACAGAGAAGACAGGGTTGTAGGGAGGGTGGATACCATCAAAGAAGGGTATGTGGAAACATCACAGTGAAAACTATTAATTTATACAATTTATATGGTTGAATAGCTATAACAAAAATATTGAAATGGTTAAAAAAAGAAAAGAAAATTTGCCATTGGGCTGTTTGGAGCGCAATTAACTGACAACCTTCAGCTGTTAGCCTGGGATTCACTTTCCTTTTGAGCCAAAGACTCATTCTTCCCCAGCCAATCACTGACACACTGTGGGTGGCAAAGTCTGTCCATGACTGCCTATTTTGAGTATCCACTAATGAGCAACTTTTGCTCCAGGCCTCCAGTTGGGCGTCTAGAGTCTGTTAGACTTGGATCATGGTCGGATGTTTCCCTGCTCAATCTTGCTTCTTCTTCTCTCACTTTTCACAGGTGTTAGATCTTAATCTGATGGCTTGACCAATCTTGCTTCTTTGCCCTTTTATCTTCCACAGACAATCTACAGTACTCTCTCCCATAAGCCTGTTGTCAGCTTCACTCCATCTTAGTGCCTGCATCCTGGAAGACTACACTAAAGAGTTACAAAAGCTAAGGTGAAAAAGTCTTTCAAGGGTTCACTGTCGCTGAGAAATCAAGACAGGAAACAGAAGTGACCAGTGAATTTTGCAAAAATGAAGGTCACTGAAATCCCTGAACAGTTCACTTTCCATGAAACAGTATGAATCAAAGCTTAATTGCAATGGGTTGTGGGGTGAAGGAAAGACAAGGAAGGAGGCAAGACTACAAACAACTCATTCACTTTGGAAGTTTTGCTGTGGGAGAACAATAACAAAATAGGTAGTAACTGCAGGGAGTTGCAGACTAAGAGGAGATATCTGTTACTGTACTTTTTAATAAAAGCTACTTGAAGAATATTACTATATTGCTTGAAACAAGCCAGTAGAGAAGGATGATGACTTGAGAAGGGGGAGAAGTATAGGAGCAAAGTCTTTAAGAAAGCAAGAAAAAATATTCTGAACTTTCAAAGCACAAGAAATCACAGGAGAAAGGACTCATAGATTAGCTTACATAATTCTCAGTTCTAACAAGTGTTGTGAAATAACAGCACAAAAATTTCCAAAAGCATAAAAGAGAAACAATTTATATTGAGGAATTATCTCTGAGGAAGTAAAATTTATCAGAAAAGAAGAAATAAGAGTATCCCAAGAGGAGAAAAAAGAGGATACTAAAGCCAAGGAATGGGAAACAATTTTAACTACTGGGAAACCAAAAAAGCTCTTGTGCTGTATTAAAATAAAGATAGCCAGGACTAGATTCTCCAAAAGATCATGTGAGAAAGTGACAAACATTTTGGATCTTAACCCAAAGTCTGAGGCTTTAAATTGGGAAGTTATGTAATTTTATTCATGGTTTTTAGAAAGTATCACTAGATTTTCATAGTGGGGAGGAAACCATAAGATTCTGTTGAAAGCTGATGGTGATTTGAACTTGGACAGTTGAATATATTCATTCATTCATTCAAAATAAAACTGAGAGAAATAAAATGATTCAACAACTACTTTTTGAGATAAAACTCTCAAGACTGAGGTGAAAACAGAATTCAAAGAAAAGGACTATCAAGGATAACTCCTAGGATGCTACCTCAATCAAGTGAGCAGAACTAGTTATAATGCTCAACTAAAGTATAAAAACTTCTCACCCCCTCCCCAACCATATGTATCTAGCAGTTCCTTTTTAATTATGGTAAACCAAGGCTTGCCTAGTACAACCTCAACAATCATAACACTGAATGAATCTCACTGCACCAGCTTAAACGCATATTTCTCCTACAATGTTCAACTATCTCATTTTATACCTGAGGGAAAGGATTGGCTACTAGAGATGGAATCTGGTCTTGCATATTAATGCTGCTCTCCTGACCTGTATATATAATTTTACACATATTTTAATGACAGGCCAAAATTCCTCAATCCAGCAATTTATTTATGGGCAGTTTCTGAAGCTGTTATCACTTCTCCTTTTGCTTTCAAGAAAATTAGAAATCCTTACTTAATCTAACAATCCTTAATCCTTGGCTTCTGTTATCAAAGACAAACATTAAACTCCATAAATCAGATATTCCTTAGCTATTGTTTTTCACTGCAGAGGCCATTCTTTTGGCTCCTGTAATTATGAATATCCTTTACATAGAAATGTACATCAAAGGATCAAGGCTCTATTACTTCTGTAATAAAATATCCAAAAAGAATAGAAATGGATTTGAGTAAATTAAGTAATTTAAATTACCATTAGGAGGGAGAAAGGATATTAGAGGCTATCAAAGTAACAATCCAAACTGAAAGGTGCAGTTTTTTTTTTTAAATTCAACATTAGGAGTGTTGCACTGAATGAAAAGTAACTGCATCCCAGTACACTTTCTTGTTGTTTGTTTTTACTTGAGTGGACTCTAAAAGTGACTTCTAATGTAAATCTATGGGGCAGCTTAATTATTCAGCACAAGTGATTTAGTGTATTTAAGCCAAATGGATACATGGACTTAATCCTCTAGAAGTTATAAAATTCATTGCTAACCTCCGGGCAAAAATAGGTTTCTTGACTCTTGCATATTTAGGCCTTCCTGGAAGGTCATTTTAGATCCAAAGTCTTACTCCAGAGAACAAGGCTAGTCTATTCCTATCCAATTATAGAAAACTATCTATCTTCTGCCTTCACCAATGTTATACAATAATGCATACTATGCAATAGAATATGATTTGTTTTTTGAATATTATTAGAAGAATCATAAAGTTCATCCAATGAAGAAATTTCATCTAAGTTCATCAATTTAGAAATTTTAGTTTTCATGCAACTTTTAATATGCAATTTTAAAAGTTACTTTTGTCTAAGACTGTGTACAAAATCAAGCATTTGAATCCACAAACATTTAACAAACACTACCTACTTTCCAGGCATTAATGGAATGTTAAGAATGAAAAGATGGTAAACAGAATTGGGGATGTAGCTCAGCAGTAGAGTGTTTGCCTTACACAGGAGGCCCTAGTTCAGTCTCTACTAACACACATGAGCATACATGTGCTTGGAAATAACATAAAACAGCAGTCCTAAAAGAATTACTTGGCAATGTGGGAATCTTACCAGGTCACACAGATGTACCCCAAATCAACTAGGCCAATTTGACAAATTCTACTAGAGGTATGAAAGTAGGGCCAAAAAAAATTTTTTTTTTGCTAGAAGTCCTCAAAGAAGTGGAGACATTTAAGAAACACTTTGAAAGAAGACTGGTTCTAACTAGAAGAGAACAACTGTGCTTAGAAACAAAGGGTATGTATACATTCCTAAAATCAAAGGACATTCTTCACATGTCACTTCCCTTGATCTCACAACAGCTTCTGATCCTGATGACCATTTTCAAATCCTTGACACATTCACATTCTGTTACATTTTATAACACTACACTCCTAATTTTTCCCTTATCTCTCCAGTTGATCTTATTCAGTACACTTCGTCTCTTAAATATTGTCATGTCCTTGACAAGGGTCTTTTCCTCAAAACCGAAAAGGCCTCTTCCTTGTTGATTTCATCCCCTTTTCATACACTCTTGAATCTCAAAGCTGTATCTCCACCACATGCATTTCCTGACTTTCAAAGTCAAAATACCCAGCAGTCTTCTAGACACTTCTTAGAAATTTCCCATGTACCTCAAACTTAGTATTTTGAAAATTAAATTGTCTTCCTCCCAAACCCCAATTTCCTACTGTGATGTCCCTCTACCTCAATGAACATACAGCCCCAAACCTGGACATCATCCTCAATTTCTCAATCTGACACTCAACATAGTCAGACCTTTTGATGCTGTCAATTTTGGCTGTTATTGAATCCACCTACTTCTCTTCATCCCAACTCCTAGTGTCCTAATTTATGGTTCAATTATCAGTAGCATAAGTTCCTAATTGGCATACCTGCCTCTTGCTTTGTTTCCCTCCAATGTGTCTACATTGATCTGTATTATGCCATTTGGCATGATCTAGTTCTTAGTTATACTCTGGACTCATCTCTTGGGAATAGTCCTATTGATTGTGTATTTCTAACCATATTCAGCCACTTTTCTTGCTTTAGGTCTTTCTACATACATTTCCCATACATAAAATACTATCTGTCTTGCCTTTTAATGACTAACTCCCACTCATCCTTTAGTAATAAAATCATATCTCATTTCCATGAGGGAGACATTAATTCCTCCACTGCTTCCTCTTAGGTACTGATATCATAGAAATTCCTATCCTGCTGTGGCCAAAATCAGCAAAAGTAAGTTACTTTTGTCTTTGATTACTAGTTTTGCAAAACACTCAGGACAATTTTCTAAGAAAGCAACAAGTGAACACAAAGTGAGCTGACATCTGAGGCACCCCTCTCCAAAAAAAAATGTTCATTTTGTATAAGTTAGATACTGCTGCATAACAAACTACTCCAAACACAGTTACTTAAAACAATAAATATTTACTGCTCTTAATTCTATAGGTCAGTGGGACAGTAATTATATTTTGGCTGTGTTCTCTCGTGATTCTGCAATAGTAGGACAAGTTAACTATGTCTGTCTTATCCAGAATGGCTTCCCTAACATACATTGTGGTTGGATGACAATTAAATGAAGTAGTAGGCATTTTGGGGACATATGGCAAGCTAGCCCGAGCTGATTCTCATGTTGATCAGGTAAGGTTCCATGAGCAGACATGACTTAGTTACTTTTCTCATTGCTGACACAAAATACTCTACACCCAAAGTTAAAGGAGGAAAGGTTTATTTAGCTTACAGTTTGTAGAAGTCTCAGTACATAATCAGCTGGCTCCAAGGCAGTGAGGCGTGGCGGACAGGTATTGCAGAGAAACAGTTCATGGCAAGCAGAAAGTAGCAAAACAAGTAAGGGAGGACCACGGATCTTTCTATGCCTTATATCTTTTTTTTTTTTATCCTTTATATCTTATCCAGGCTACTTAGGGTGGATAGCACTCACACCCTTAATCCTAGTGCCCTTGAGCCTAGCATTGCACCATGAATCAATCCCAGTGTCACACACTCTAGATCCAGCCGCCTCTGAAAAAGCTCCACCTATGACTGCATAAAGCTCTGGGGTGACATATAGACACACGCCATAACAAGACACATATAAAGTCTTTGAGGGCTTAGCTTAATAATTAACAAACTATCCTTTCTGCCACTTCTAGACAAAGCCAGTCCAAATCCAAAAAGTAAGGAAATAGACTCTACCACTGCAAAGTCACATTGCAAGGGACACAGACACAGGGAGAGAATAACAATGGCCATTTTTTTGCAAGCTATGTCCTATACGATGTTTACATTGCTACCTATCTTGCCATTACACATACAACTACCTTGAGCAGTATAGGTCAGTATTTGATATTTATGATGATTCTGACACAGGAAGGTGTTAAATAATACTCAGTATGTTATAGGGAAAGAAGCACATTGTAAAAAGTTCCATGATCTTAAAGGAGGAAGGTTTATTTTGCTTCATAGTTTCAGAGGTCCACCGGTTCCATTATTTTGGGCTCGAGGTGAGCTAGAACATCACAATAGCAGGATATGGTCATGCAAAGCTGCTCACTTTATGGTAGCCGGGAAGCAGAAAGAGGAGGAAAGGGCAGAGAGGAAGAGCTAGGCACAAAATAGACCCTTCAATGCCACATTCTCAATGACCTCCTTCTATCCATTTACAGCCCACCCTCCTATTAAGCTCATTCCCTAAATGAACTCATCAATGACTAATCACCTGGATAAAGTTAGAGCCCTCACGATCCAATCACATCCCAAAAGCTCATCAGCAGACAGCCAACCCTTTAACACAATGAGCTTTTTGGGGGATATTTTGATCCTAACCATAATATAAATAAAAGTTCAAAGATTTGCCCTAGGTAAACTTATTATAATATCATTCTTAGTGATTTCAACCAATAGTGTTTGTACTGCATTACACTGTTTGTTCACTGGACTTGTGAAAATTAAAACAGTCCACTAAACAACTGGTAAAAAGATTCAATTAAAATAAACGAGGGCTAATCCAAAGTTAGATCTATTCAATATATAGAAAAGTTTTATTACTCAAGAAAAGGACCAAACCTTGAAATCACTTCACGAGCATCTGCCATATAGATAAAATTCTCTAAAAAATTTAATCATTTACTACACCATCGTACCACAAAAAGAAGCCAGGTGAAAGCATATAGGGATAAATGAGGAGCTCCTATGTCAAATACACCTAACGTGGCAACCTACTGGCATGGAAATTAGATGAAAATGGAAAAATATGTCTCTATGTGCAAACTGACATTAGTAAAGTGTTTTTCAGCAACCACAAAAACTGCGCTGGGCTTAAATAGGTAAACAGAAACCAGACCAAATTACAGATAAGCTTAAAAGCATGCAGATCTTCAAATCCAAGTGATATTACTGGGTGCACTTGATCCTCGGACTATGTGGCCTAGTTTTGCTGGATGACCCTCTAATTTCTGAAAAGTGCTACAGGATCCTCCTGACAACGACCTCTCCTAACTCCAGCGTGAGAACTCTTAGCATTTCCGATGTGGATTTTAGAGACAAAGATAGAACACTGAGCTCTGCCAAGGCTGAAAAGGATATCACTTTCAAAGGTTAAAAAAAAAAACTCCCTCCCTTTTTTCTGATGACTACCCAATTAAACAAGCCAGGCATGATAACTGGGACCAGTAAAAGGAATCTTCTATAAGTATGGACAAATATGTCTGTTCAAACACAGTGAAAAAGTACATCAAACACAGCAATAAAATGCATCTTTTTCAGGCTTCACATATAGGAAATAATCTAGGATTAAAAAGTTTTAGGGCTGGGGATGAGGCTCAATGGTACCATGCCTGCCTGGCAAGCACACAAGGTCCTGAGTTCAATTCCCAGTACCAGAAAAAAAAAAAGAATAAAAAAGTTTTAATGTAAAAAAACTTACAAGGCCAGGGAAAAGCTCAGTGGTTTCACTGCCTGCCTTGCAAGCACCAGGTCCTGAGTTCAATCCCCGGTACCAAAAAAAACTTAAAATTTAATTATACTATTAGCACTTATCATAACCTAATTAGTGATTTTAAACAACATGGCTTTTCATCTTTATTTTTCATAAGAGCATCAAGTTACACATGAGATTTATTCTTAAAATTCTGTAGCAGAACAAAAATTTGTAAAATGAAATCCACTGTTGCCCTGAGAGCTATTTTAAATCCAATATGGTGTCTATATATAAGCATGCTCTTGAGACCACAGATTTAGGTTATATTTTTTGTGGGTCACAATAAACTTGTAGTGTGATGTCCATTTGTGTGATGATACTCACCATTCATGTTCCACCTGTCCAGCTGACCTAGTCCCCAAGCATCTATTATCAATATCTAGCAGTGGAAATGCTTTAGCCTTGTTTATTCATAATTCTAAAGTAATGTTTTGATTTTTAAATCCACGTAAAAATCTACAGCATGAATTCAGGAATGGAATGAAAAGCTGTTCAACCTGTGGGTTCTTCTAGTATCTTAGCTGCTGAAGGTAAAGACCAACGTTTCTCGCCATAAAAATAGTGAAAAATGGCCAGGATAGGAACAGTCATAGTAACAATTGTTTTATTAACTTTTTGAGACCCTAGATTCTGTTATCACTTTCCAAAGGGTCAGAGATGTTCCTTACACGTTTTCCTCATGTAATTCTTACATAATCAACTCCACAACATCCTCATCGCTGCATATATATTGGAGCTTTATACAATAACAAGACTTAGGATAATCCTGTCAGTTCTCAGCTGAACCAAATCCCAGGTGAACTATAAAGCAGATCTCTACACTAACAGAATCCCCTATTTTAACTATTAACCTTAAAAAATATTCCTTTTGCCTCTCACTTTCAATCCTTGCATTAAACCAGGGAACACTAGACTAACCCTGTATAATGAGCATACACTTGTGATTATTAATCCACCAGTTATTCAAGCAACCAGGTAACTCAAGTAGCACAGCTAGCCAGGAACATGAGAGTTTGTTCTGGTGAATAAATAAGCATGATGCATAAGGAATGTCAATCCTTTGAGTACAGAAAAGGAGTGTTTCTAGGACACAAACACTGCCACATTTACAGCCATTACAGGAATAGTCACAGCAACAATTGCTATTATTAACTTTTGGAGACCCCAGATTCTATCATCACTTTCAAAAGAGTTAGAGAAGCCTTCCATTGATGTTCCTTAAACATGTTTTCTTACATAATCAACTTTACAATATCCTCTTATCTCATACACTCTAGAGTTTTTTTGAATGTTTTAAATATAACTTCTGTTTTTACTACTACTATCTAAATAATTATTTGCATCATGAAGGAAAGTGTACTAAGCCAAAAAAAATAATAAATTCATTGTTTTATCCCTACTTGAAAACTAAAGGCAAAAAACATTTACCTCAAATTTTCAAAACAGAAAAGAGTAGATTCAACAAAACTGTACTAAAAGTAACACTAGATTGTTAATGATACGCTACTAACTAAAGCTTACAGTGATGATATACTACTGTTTACAACAGGAAGAAAATAAAACCTTACAACACATTTCTATTTTAATGCACATCTTATTAAACTACATAATTTCATTAACATTAACAATCAGTGACGCTATTATTTATGTCATTTTCAACGCATCGCTTTAGAATTCAAAAAGTAAAAAAAAAAATTAGATTCATGGTTGCCATGGACTCCAGTAAAGGGAAAATAGGAAGTGACCGCTATGGATATGGGGTGATGAAAATGTTCTAAAAATTAAGTATATGGCTGTATAACTCTGTAGCTATACTAAAAAAATTTTTTTAAAACACTGAATAGTATACATTAAAAAGTTAAATTTTATGGTATGTGAATTATAACTCAGTGACTGTGTTGTAAAAAGCAAGTAACACTATCATTTTTATTAATTACATGAATTCTTTATTTGAAGAGAATATTTGAGAGGAATATGCATACTTCAATCTCCTATCTGTAAACTGTTTTACCTATTACTTTGTAGAATATTATCCCCTGAAGGTTACTCTACCAACCTAAATATCCACAGGCTACTAACAACTTTTCAAAACACAGAAATAACAGAAAATAACTGCAGATTATGACATCTTGATGGATTCACTTTTTTTTAAAAAAAGGTTTAAATTCCAGTGGGCTACATACTATAAAGACACCTGTTTTCCTGGGAATTAACAGTTGTAAGTACAGACAACATAAGTAATTTCACACATCAAGTTGATACGTAATAAAATAAATCTACTCAAGGTTTTTCTTTCATCAAGATAACAGACTCTAACGATAAATGACTACAGCTCATCTTGTTAAGATCAAAAGGGAATGACTTTTGCAGCAAAATATGCTTACCAGCTAAGCTATTTCACCAGCTCGGTTACTAATGACACAAACACACTCTTACATGAAGCAGCAAAAAGAAATAGTACATATCAAGAAAGCGTTCTTAAAACATCTGATTTGTCAAGGTTGTATTTTGGGGGTTTGTTGGGTTTTTTTGGTACCTGGGATAGAACTCAGGACCTTGTACTTGCGAGGCAGGCGGTGGAACCACTGAGCTAAATCCCCCACCCTTGTCAAGGTTGTAAATTGCTTTGTAACTTTTATTTAGTTTTATGTGTCTAAACGATTATCTCTGAATTGTGCTGAGAAACACAATAAATTCTTTCCTAACTGTAAGCTTAGTGTATGTAGATACTTCATTAAATTCACTAAAACTAGGCAGTATTAACAGTTCCCTCTTATTACTCCCTTATAATATCAGAGTCCTGGCAAAATGCCATTCCTGCCATCAAGAAAGGGCAAGATCTCTAAGATTATCATTTTTTGTTGTCATATAAAATGGTTCTGTTTTATGATGGGGCCACTTCTAAAAGGCTAAAAAATATTTTGTATTTAAATCTTAACTGTTATGAGTTATACATAAAAACATGAGCTACACTTAAGTTCCCTTTGAAATAAAACAATTAGAATACACCAACTAATATCAATAAAAACTTTTCTAAAACTATAATTCAGATATTCTCCAATGAAAAAGGTAGAGCTGGGGCCAGGGATTTAGCTCAGTGGTTTCGCCGCCTGCTGCGCAAGCGCAAAGACCCGAGCGAGTTCGATCTCCAGTACCAAAAAAAGAAAAAAATAAAAAGGTAGAGCTATTAGTGAAAACTGTAACAAGCCACATAATTAGCCCTAAATAGCCTTATTTTAAATTTTATCAGTGAAGTTTTGCAATTTCATCTTAAGGAAGTACAAGAGTTTTGCTATTTCCAGGCTAAAGAGCTAAGGTTTCTCTAAAACAATCAAACTTGTTTACACTTTATAGATGAGGAAATCGTGCCTCAAGCCATCGACTAATTTGCAGATTCCAAACCAAAGTATTTTAATTTTTTTATAACGTCATTTCAAAGAACACAGAAAAGTTTCCACTTAACTACACAAGGTTTGAACTTGCATTTGGTGTCATATATAAACCTCAGAACCAAGAGCCACCACATCTTTGGTGCCTTACACATGAGGTAGCTAGGGCACTTGCTCTGTCCCTTTGTATGTTTCTTTTCTTAGTTTCCTTCAGCTTTAATTTCTTCTAAAGCGACAAGTTCTTTCTTCCTTTCCCAACCTAACACATGAAACAATTTTTATGTTTGTAAATATAAAATGCACTTTAGATGCTACAGTATCTTTATGTTAAGTCAACAGAATCTTTCTGGTTTATTACTTAAAAAGTAATATATAATAATTTGAACTATAATAAAAGGGATTGTGTCCACCAGAGGATTAAGCTTTGCCAATACAAAGAGATCTATTTTATAAAAATAACCTCATAATGATCTGAGCTGTTGCCAAGACCCTCCTTCTGCAGATCCTGTCCTTGTTGGGGATAAAACAAGCCTTAGCACCATGCCAACAAAACAGCTGCCAAAAATGAATTCTTCCTGATCCTAGACAGCTTTCATTCCATTTCCCCAACAAAGTAGCTAACCATATCTGTTGTTGTCAAGTGTTCTGATCGTGTATCATATACAAATATTATATGCCATTTTAATTAAAGTCATTTTTAACAGTATTTGCCATCTCTATGATAATCAATCAGTAAGGAAGACTTTTATTTTTTAAAAGAATTCAAAAATATGTATTTATAGGTTGATCACAATTATTATTATTTCTTGGAGATAAGCATTTCATTATGTTACCCAGACTGGTCTCAAACTGCTGGTTCAAGTGATTCTCCAGGCTCCGCCTCCTGAGTAGCTGGGACTACAGGCATACATCATTGAGCCTGGCTCTGACCAAAATGTCATTCCCTCAGTTTTCCATATTAACTAGTTCTACTTTTATCACTTTGAGAGAAGCTATAGAGGATATCAAGAAACAAATAATCTTGCTTTCAAGGCACTTAAAAAGAGTTCATCTGGAGCTGGGGATGTAGCTCAGTGGTGCTGTGCCCACCTGGCAAGCACAAGGTCCTGAGTTCATATGCCTGGTACCAAAAAAACAAAGAAAAAAAGAGCTCATGTTAAGGGATGTCCAAAGAATTTTAAAACATGTTTAATGGACAGTACTATAGTCTTTGCTTGGTAATAGTTTTTCTCTATACTACCAATGACATGAGACAATCAAAACCATCTTTTTTAGTACATCTCCCTTGACAGAATGTGTAACAGACCCCATGTCTCATGGAACTGAAACAAGAACACAGTTGATACAGTAGTAGTAACATGCCCAACAGGGAAAATATCAAATTCTGTAGCTGCAAGTCTCACACCCAGGGCAAGTTGTGGTGAGATGTGAGCTCCAAAAAGCATAGAGGCTGTCCCACCTCTATAGCTTTGCTGGTGGTAACAAGTTCACTCTTAGGCTTCACTCATTGTGTACGTCTTTCCTCAGTAGATGTTCCATGTTCCTTGCATCTCCAACTTTCTAGGGTCTCTACTGAACCTTCGGCTTTACTCTCACAGCTTTAAACACTGTCCTCTCATGTGCTCCTGGCAGGAACTGTGACCCTGTTACATATTCTTGCCTGGCCTCCCAAGCCTTCTTCTGAAATCTGCATGGAAGCCTGTGACCCCGATGGTATGGCAGAACAAAGCTGTTGCCACATGGCAGCCAAGAGGCAGAGAGGGAGGAGCTGGATGAGAAAATACCCTTCTAAGTCAGGGCCCCAGCGCCTGCCCCTTATAAGCAGGCCCCACCTCCAAACATAAGACTCTCAAGGAAAGGATATCTTAGATCTAAATCATAACAATAACATTCAAAAGAGCTTTCTTTAAATCTAAACAGGGGGCTGGGGATTTAGCTCACTGGCGCTGTGCCTGCCTGGCAAGCACAAAGTCCTGAGTTCGATCCTCAGTACTGGGAAAAGAAAAATAAATAAATCTAAAAAGAAATTCATGTCAAACGTTACCACCAATATTATTTGAATAGCCAAGACAGTTGGCCTAATTAAAAGTGAAATACAGCCAGGGATTTAGCTCAGTGGATCTGCTGCCTGCCTCACAAGCACAATGTCCTGAGTTCGAACCACGGTACCAAAAAAAAAACAAGTGAAATACAGTGGTCATGCTAATTCTTTTTTTTTTGAGACAGGGTCTCACTATGTAGTTCAGGCTGGCCTTGAACTCAAGATGTAGCCCAAGCTGGCTTCAAACTCACAGTGATCCTCCTGCCTCTGCCTCCTGAGTGCTGGGATTACAGGCATGTGCTACCATGCCCACCATTTTTTTTTTTATAGGGTTTCACTATGTAGTTCAGGCTGCCCTTGAACTCACTATGTAGTCATGCTAATTCTTATAAGAAAAGTAATTTTGTTTAGTAAATATTAGTTTCATAATACATTCATTTCATAATATATATCTAGTAAAATATTTAATAAAATATTTCAAACTACTATGAACCAGAAGAAAATGTTATTAGAAGATGCCTAATATTTGAAACTAGTTATCAAAGACTTACCACTGACTACAACATTGAAACTAAACTCTCCTCTTAACACTAAGACTGGAGAACTCCCCACGCTTTGCTATAGTATCCAGACCAAAATAATGACTTCAGATTCCTACACAAAAAGCTGATGAGCACAAGAAGAAAAAAAGAAGAATCTTCCAATTGCCCAACTTGTTTTGTAAGAAAACTAAAAAAGTGCTTACAAGAGTGCACCTGGCATACAGTAAATGCTTCATAACACTGGTTATTAACCTCTTACAAAAACAGTGTTTTACCAAAGTCCTGATCTCTATAATCTCTCTAGGAAAAATAAATAGCCCATATTTGGTAAACTTATTCTGAATCTATTCAGGGTTTGTGCCTTGCCAATGTTCTTTCCAGCCCATCAGCATTAATTACAATAGCTACTTGGGTGGTCATAACATCAATGATTTTGTTAAGGTGTTTTTTTTTAAACGAACTTCATAAATGTTAAGCACCAGTTTCGGTGTTTTGAAACAGCAGCTAACATCTTTCCATGCTGCCTGACTACACATTTCATTCCATATTACAAATACTACTAGATAGAGCCAATTCAATTCAGCTAATCTTTTCTTTTGAATGTCACTCAAGTTGTGCCTAAAAACAAAATCTCAACTATTACATTTCTAACATATAATTATAATTCAAAAAGGAAATAAAAATATTAAATCTAGTGAATCTTGTCAATAAAATGTTATTTATTAGTGTTAATTTGGGTATAAAGCAATTGGCTCCCACCCGCCACAACAGGCTTATCTCAGTCATTTGAATTTTACACGTCCTAGTATCTAATATTGTCCCACTTTTTACACCCACTTTTTAACTTTATTTTTTTTTCATTAAGTTTATTGGTACATTTTAGGTATACAATACAGCTACATCATTGGGAACTTGTACTTTTACATGATGCATCTTGGTTCTTATTTTTTTCCCTTTCCCCTGCCCTGCCTTCAACCCCTCCACCCCTCCATATTTACAATGACTGTGTTTCCATTTTTCCCTTTTCTCATATTTTTTCTTTCCCTTCTTTCCTTTCCCCTACCCCTCCCACTTCCTCTACCCCTTTAGACCTTTTCTTCCTATTTTACATTATCAATTATTCATTTTAATCCTTATTTACACTTTCAGTTTCTCACACCAGAGAAACTATTCAGTACTTATACATTTACACCCACTTTTTACACCACTGAATATATGGGCCTTCTTCTTCTATTAGGGTAGGATTTGGCTGTATCAATAACTGACACATAACACTCTTTAAGTTTGAATTTTTAGCTCAGTGGTTTCGCCACCTGCTGCGCAAGCACAAGGACCCGAGTTTGATCCCCAGTACCAAAAAAAAAAAAAAAAGAGAGAGAGAGAAGAAACTTACTTTGACCTTCATATTTCATTATGACCCAGGTCTGGGCTCCATTTGTTTTTGCTAAGGTTGACCAACTCAGCCTTTCCCTATATTCCACTAATTGCTACTGTAATTTGCCATAGTTCCAGGACATTTTGCCTGGCTAAAAGGAAAAAGAGATAACATCTGAATAAAACTTTAAGATAAATTAAAAGATTGTTAAAAAGAGATAATGTTCTATTGAAAAATGAAAAGCTGAATAAAATATTTGGTATTTCAACCAATATTGGCAAGTATGCTAAAGATCAAAGACTTCTAAAAGAAATTGTCACCTGTAAATGAAAATGTATGCTTAATTACAGAAATTAAAATTTAGAAAAATTATAGAAATTAAAGACTTTAATAAGTGACAAAAGAGCAACCAAATAATATTTTAAACATTTTTTCAGAGTTAATAAACTAATCAGTTTTTTTCCAACAAAAGCATCCTATCCAAGAAAAGTAAAAGACTTGATTGTACATCCTCTGACCTGTCATATATTATAAGATTAAAAACTCGATAGATGGTAGTAGCTATCACAAAATTGGTCAAATCATATAATTCATCATTATTATACAAAAGTCATCCTTTAGAGAGATTCTATTTTTTTCTTAAATACTTTTCTGTATTTAAAGGTAGACAATGATCACAAATATACCTTGTTTCTAATAAAGGAAGAAAATCCAAAACATAGAATAAGATGCAAACATAATATTCAGGACATTATTCATAATATAAAAAATAAATAACAAATGTCTTGGTAAATTATGACATTTAAAACTGCAGACAGGTTGAATATCCCTTATCCAAAATGCCTAGGACTGGGCGGGGGATTTAGCTCAGTGGTTTTGCCACCTGCTGTGCAAGCGCAGGACCCGGGTTCAATCCCCTGTACCAAAAAAACACAAAATGCCTAGGACCAAAAGTACTTTGAATTTGTTTTATTTTTGCAGATTTTGAACTACTTCGTATAAATGAGATAATCTGGAGATGGGACTCAAATGTGAAGTTTATATGAACATATATACAGGGTTTTTTTGTTTTTTTAAATTTTTAATCTTTATTGGTACATGTTTGTAGTACAAAATGATTACAATCATTGGGGGAAATTGTACACATGCATAATATACCACAATTCTTTTCCTTTCCCTGCACACCCCCCTTTTTTGTAAGCAACGGGTTTATCTTTTAAGTACTTAAAATGTTTATTATATACACTATTTTTAATAATTCTATGCATAAAACTAAGTTTTGCAGGTGAGGTGAGGCATGAAATTTTCTACTTTTGGCATCATTTAGCATGCTCAGATTCTAGGACATTTCAGATTTCAGATTTTCAGATTAAGGATACTCAAACTGTATTATGCACAACATAATAGAAACTATGTCACACAAGAAAAAATATATCACAGTGGGTATTGAGTTAACAAAAAAAGTAAATTTTATGTAAACTATAATTACAGCATACTCAAGTACATGAAACAACCTAAGTCTATGAAAACTCAAGTACATAAACTAAGTATTTGAACTCAAGTATATGAAAACAACCTAAGGTATTTCCTCCTTGGAAACATTAGTTCTATTATAGCATGGGGATCATAGATGACAGCTTGTCTTACTATATAATTTTTGCATTGTTAAATATCTCCAGTATAAAAATACTTTATAATTACAAATCATAAATACAATAAAAAAATACAAAGGGCACTGGAAAAAATAGTATTAACTTGCAACTTCATAACCTTAAAAATTTGTCAATCTAAACATTTAAGAACTTCATCTATTATTTTTATATTATCAGAACACTGTTTTAGAAGTTGGGACAAGATAAAGCTAATTTAATACTCACAACTACGTACCACTAATAATAAATACAATTGATGGAGGATTCTATTTTTTTGAAAATTGACTCATATCACCACATTATACGGTGAACCACATGGGACTTTTATTGTCAAGTCCTTTGAATTTTCCAACGCATTTATTGCCTTCAATTCCAGCAGACATCATTAGTAATACCTGCTAATGAGAGCTCAGGTCCCACAAGATAAGAACAAAGCAATTCTATAAGAAGTATGCATAACCAATAATCAACATCATAAAGCATAACTACTCAGTATTAAAATGGCTAATTATAAGACAGATATTTTAAAGAAACACAAATAACTCTCTTCCACATATTTAATCCATATATTTAACTTGTTATGAGAACTTGTACGTTCTCATAAAAATGTCTAGCTACTATCCTCAAAAGTAACAGCCTAAAGAAGGAAATGGAATCAATATGAGAAAATGAAAAAAATGGAAACAAAGTCTTTGTAAATAGGGAGGGGAGGAGGGGTTGAAGGAAGGGCAGGGGAACGGTGAAAAAAATAAGAACCAAGATAGATCATCAGCCAGCCAGTTCTTCACAGGCCATGACCTCACAAGAATCAGACTCAAAAGTTTTTCCAAAATAACTCTTTTTTTAATAAGAACCAAGATGTATCATGTAAAGGTACAAATTCCCAATGACGAATGTCATCATACATGCCCTTCTCCTAAACTTTTTTGTTTTGGTTTGTTTTTTTGAGACAAGATCTTGCTATGTAGTTCAAGCTGGTCTTGAACTCACTACACAGCCCAGACTGGCCTCAAACTTGCAGCTATCCTCCTGCCTCAGCCTCCCAAGTGCTGGGATTACAGGCACATACCAACACACCCGCCCACAATAACTTTTAAATAGAGAAGTGGCTTAGTAGTTGTCTTTGGTGACCTTCACTACATAGGAAAAATCGGGGTATATAAAAAGGATGTGCTTTATTAAACTAATGGCAAAGTTAGCATTCTTGAATCCAAGGTAAGTTTACAAAAAAATTAATTGACCAAATGAGTCAACTGTCTTTTTTTATAGTAAGTTGAAGCAATGTGTCCATCAAGCTTTATGAACACTAGCAACAATAACAGTAACCAACTTTCCTTTTCTTTGGTACCGGGGATCAAACTCGGGTCCTTGTGCTTGCACAGCAGGCAGCGAAACCCCTGAGCTAAATCCCTGGCCAATAACCAACTTTCATAAAGTGCTTCTGTGTAATGACACTATTCCAGACACTTCAGGTATACAAATTCAATTAGTACCTACACAAAACCATCTCACAGAATACGAAATGGGCCAGAGACATCACATAAAGGCCATATAGCAGGTATATGGCAAAGCCTGTATTCAAACCTAGATAATCTGGCTCCAGAGCCCATCTCAGAACTACTACATTATACTACCTTATAAATGAAACAAAACGAGGATGTTTTCAAAGCCTGGAGAAAGCACACAATGGTGAGTTTGTGACCATGTCCTCTACTCAAAAAAAAAAAGGTAGTAACTTTTGCCAAGATCCAGGACACACACACACACACACACAAACTGAAATAAAAGTTTCAAGAAACAGTACTACCTGTGATACACTTTGACAATTTTTAATTTATTTTATTTTGTTTGGAAAATGCTGGTTATGACCTCAAAAGGACATTACAATGCCACTTAAACTAGAATCACCATTACTACACAACCATGCATTCTAAAGGAAGATGGCTGTGGCCTTAGGATAACTAAACTGGGTAGCAAATGTGGTATAACAAAGTCAGACATGAGTTTCAACCCTTAATTCCACCCATAAATAAGATGCTGACCTAGTAAATCACACCTTCCTTTGAATCAATGCTGTGCTGAATAAGGAAGATAGCGTAAACAGAGTTCCTGACCCAAAACACAAAGAAAAGGCTATTTTCTTCCCCCAATAACAATTTCAGACTTACTCTATAGATTTAAAGTAGTTTTTATACAATCTGAGGCTGGGGTTATTTTGACACAGGAAAGGATACAGAAATTGAAACTATGATTTATTGAGGACTCGAGATAATTTTCTCTTTCCTAACTGCCACACTGAACAGTAACTGCAGGAAAACATTGCTCTTAATATTATGGGATCCATGTCTCTTAGCAAATAGCAATTCAGGTTATTCTCAGAAAACAATCTAGAATGACCTACTACTTGCTGCAAAAAGGAGTGCAAGGATTGATCACAGGAGACTGGGAACTATGCTGGAGAGTAAGGAGCGGGCTATTATATTCATCTCCATGTATTCAGCTCAAAGCCTGCACCAAACACAGGGCCTGACCCACAATAAAAAAATGTAAATTAAATGTTGGTCAAGTTTAACTGAAGAAATCAACCACAGAGAGAAAACATTCAGAAAAGAATTACATCTGTACAGTTTTCTTATAATTATTCCCTAAACAATCCAGTATAATTACTTATATAGTATTTACATTGTATTAAGTATTATAAGTAATGTAGACATAATTTCAAATAAAGGATTGCATAAGTTACATGAAAATACAATGTCATTTTATATAATGGATTTGAACATCTGTGTATTTTGGTATCAATAGAAGAATCTAGAATAACAATGCCTAACATAGATTGAGGAGTGACTATATTTCTTATAAATTGCCAGATATGAAAAAACAGAGCTGTTAAGAGGTATGTAGTAATTTCTCTGCCAAAGAATACACGGTGATACTGTACCTCAGTTGTCAAACAGCTCCAAGCTTGAACTTTACACCATTACTCAAACAGCAAAGTTAAAAAAATCTGTTTAGGGGCAACCCATTTTCCAGCGCCCCTTCTGTCTTCCTTAAATGAAGCTATCTTTCTCTCAATAAATTTTTCCTACACTTAAAAAAAAATCTGTTTGATGTTCATAATTTTGCTTGCTACTTGAACAAAAAAATCTGTCTTTAAAAAGCCTGTACAGGGCCAGGGATTTAGCTCAACGGCACCGCGCCTGCCTTGCAAGCACAAGGCCATGAGTTTGACACCCAGTAGAGCAAAAAAAAAAAAAAAAAACCCTAAAAAGCCTGTACAGGCGAGAATGAGTCACACATTGCATCTCGCCACGGGACAAAGGGGTGATACTTCAGATGAAGCCCCACTCTCGCCCAGACAACACACAGTGCTTGTGTTAGTGCATTAAAAATTCATCACTGTGCTTTCTTTTTTGCACTTTATTTGTGTAAAATATCATAAACATGGCACCAAAGAAAGTCAGTAATACCAGCAGTAAAGCTAAGAGGAAAACGGTGAGAACCACAGTAGAGTTAAAGAAAGAAATCATTGTGAAATTTGTTACAGTACTGGAAAAATGAATTAATAAGTGTAATTTTGGGAAATCAGAACCAATTATTTGGTTTTACATTATTACACAAAAAATATGATCAGTTCTCGAACTTTTTAGTTTTCAAACATGAATTTGGAACAAATTGAGTTCAAGGTATCACTGTATATTAGCTTCAGTAGGCTGTAATAATTACACAAGCCCAATATGAATGACTGAAAATGCTATCAACACACTGTATTTTAAACTAATCTAGCAAATACAGAACCTTCAACTGCATGCTATCAGTAACATCAAACTAAGTGTTATCACAAAAAAATTTTCAAAGACTGGCAATGGATAGTAGTTTGACAAAATTTATAATTCACAACGTTCACCATAATATTAAAACAAAATTTTAAGTATATTTTACTCAGTATTAATACTAATAAATTCTTTTACATATTAAATAACATCTTTACTCAAAAAGCTCATAGGCAACAAAAAAAGTGGTATGTTGCTTCATGAACGCTTTTGTTTGTGAACAATTTCGTTCACAGACAGAAGTATTTGGCAAAATTTTGGGGTTTTCTTTGTGAGCTCTGCATTGGGTGATGAACACCATCATAGCCATCTTTCCCAAATGAACAAGAACATGGCCATCTTTTCCAAAATTGTGAAACAAATTAAGTCATGAACTGAGGTACCAATGAATGTATATATGTCTAATGAAAACCACAGGAATATGTAAGATGTACTTTAAGACCATACTGTTAAGTGAAATAAATCAGACACACAAGCTTAAATATCACATAGTTTTTCTAAGAAACCCAAATTATAAATAAGGAACAAAATAAAAGACATAATAGGAAGTAGGGAGATCAATCTTTCTCAAATGGGAAGGGGATCAAGGAATGGAGGGGCAGATCATGGACAAGAAAGAAAATGAAAAAAAGAATGAAGAAGGGTTGTGTACATGTACCAACTCCACACAAGGAATGTAAACATTCTGTACTACAAACAGACATGCACTAACAAAAATAAAAGAACTAACACCAGTGCTCCTGTAGCCAGACGTAGTGGAACACGCCCATGATCCCAGCACTTCGGGAGGCTAAGGAAGGAGGATCACAAGTTCAAGTGCCACCTGGGCAATTCACTGACTTGGTGAGATTCTAACTCAATCAACCTGAAGATATAGCTTAGCGTGAAGGCCCTGGGTTCCCCCAGAAGCACAAGAAAAGTGGCCAGGGCGATAGGGGGTGTCTTCTAAACTCCTTCTATGAAACCACTATTACACTGCTACCAAAACCTGTTACACACATACACACACACACATACACACACACACACACACAAAACCTATATGCCAATATCCTTGTTGATCATCGATGCAAAATTTATCAATAAAATACTTGCAAATCGGGCCGGGGATTTAGCTCAGTGGTTTCTCTGCCTGCTGCGCAAGCACAGGGACCCCAGTACAAAAAAAAAAAAAAACAAAAAAGCCCTAAAATACTTGCAAATCAAATTCAATAGCACACTAAAAGGACTCAGAAGATAAGTATTGCACAGTTTTTCTCATATGTAGAATACAGGAAACAACATCAACAACAAGGACCACAGGAGGTACAAGGGAGAGAAAAGAGTTTAATGGGGAGGGTGGATGCAATCAAAACATTATATATGCTTATGTAAAATGTCATAAGCCCATTATATTTTTAATTACTGTGTACTAATAACTATAATAAAATAATTTAAAATATCTTGAACTGATTAAAGAAAATCTGCCAAATACCCAGTCTATAAATAACCATAATTTGCCTGTGAATAGTTTTTCTTAAGTATAAATGATGTTCCAAAAAACGATCATGCAAATATTTTTCCTGCAGTTAATCATTCTACTTTGGTATGCATCAGAGTGTGTTTTATGCCTTTCCCATTTTATCAGACAGAATTGTAAAAAGATGTATGCAAGGCTTAAGATTTCATAAAACTAATAATTTTCCTGCTCTGTCAGGACATTGCTAAGTACAATTGGTATGTTTTTTTCTTTATTTGCTTGTTTTGTTTTTTAATCTATGAACATGTGATACTGAAAAATATAAACACTACCAGTATTAGTTGATACCACTATAAATTACATAAAAATGATTCTGAAAGATTTTCTCAAACCAGTTTGTTCTGCTGAAAAGTATCTATGTGACCTACACTAAATCACTTCTCTTGGCATCAATTTTCCTATAAGTAAAACAAAGTAAGAATTGGACTCAGTGATTCTCAACTCATAGAACAGCCATATATGAGTGGAGCTATGAAAATTCCACAAGTAAAAAAGAACCACTGACTCAACATATAAAATTCTTAAAGAGTATGGTTATTTATGACCTTTTACCTATCATATTTATTCTCTACAGAAAATTCTAGAACAATTTTAATATAAATCTTACTTGCCTTTCACCTTCTTAAAATCCTTTGGCCTCTTGTAATTGCCTTTGTAATAAAATCCATATGTGTTCAATTTGGTTCAAAGGGCCTTGCAAAAATTACCCTTGCTTACTTCAGCTTATTCATCTCATCTGCTCTGTTTATCTTGCACTCTGCTTTGGTAATGTTGGATATCTCTCAGTTCCTAAAAAAAAAAAGGCCTTTCCATGTGCTATTTCCTACACTTAAGATGGTATTCCCTATCTATCAATAAATACTCATCTTTCTATCTCATCTTAAATTTTACTTCCTCAGAAACTTTTACTAACTCTACAGACCACTTTAGAGCTTCCTCATACAGTGCTCCTTCCTTAAACTTATATAATTATTTAATTATTCATAAGTATTTTGAATGTCTTTCTCTCCAATATATTATAAATTCTATAAGAACAAGAGTACTTTCATTTACCCAGTGTCTAGCTGAGGTCACATGCACAGTTGGTTGCCAATAAATATTTCCTGGTTGACAGATAAAATGGTTTTTATAGCAAGAACAGAAAGAAATTAAGAAATCTAAAAGTTGTGTATTTGCAAAATATACATCAATCTCTGAAAAATAAGTAATGTAGTGAGTTATGAAAAAGCTTTATAATTAAAGTCAATTTGGGACATGTAAGTAAAGCTGCCTGGGTAACATTAAGAATACTAATCACTCCATCATTAAGTGGTAATAAGAAGCGGGATTACCTCCTTGGTTCTTCAAGGTAGAGGTGAACTTATGAACATAAGTTTTTGTTGGAAAGAATGTCATCTGTGATCTACATTTCTTCCACAAAAACACAATGTTTAATATGACAGGATTCATGTGACCATATGAAGTGTTGTTAAATTAGTCTGTGCTGGGCATGCTTGTTGCTGAGGGGTTTAAATGACTTTCCAAAAACGAATTTGTTTCATTCTAATAAAACCCACCCTATTAAGGAAACATATTAAAAGGAAGTCTGTAATTAATAATTTATGGGTACACCCTACCGAGGTCCCGAGTCTCACAGAACACGCTGAATCAGCCCTCTATAGACAGGCATGTCTGGACATGCCCTACCGAGGTCCTGAGTCCCGAGGAAGATGCCAAATCAGCCCGGTGCAGACAGGCAGCCACCTGGTTCCACACTACAAAGTCCCAGAAGACACCAGACCACCGGACCACTGTACTGAGTCCCGCTGCTCCAGGCCCACAGGTAGGGGCTTCTGAGACACCTTCAGATTGCTCCTGGTCTAGAGGAAGGGGCTTCACGGTCACCATCCCTCCTGCTGCTCCAAGCCCAGAGGAAAGGGCTTTTGGGCCACCTTCTGTCCCGCCACTCCTGGCCCAGAGGAAGGGGCTTCTGAGTCACCATCCCATTGCTTCTGGACCAGAGGAAGGGGCTTCCCGGGGACCATCCCTCCTGCCACTCCCAGCCCACAGGAAAGGGATTTTGGGACACCATCCCTCCCATCCCTCCAGGCCCCTGTCCCACCTCTCCCAGCTCAGAGGAGGTAATCTGTACAGGCGCCAACAGCCTAGACCCAGTCGAAATGAGAAAACATGTAAATAAGTCTGAAAACCAGACTTCCA
>NW_004624759.1:17515175-17537412 GCF_000247695.1 Heterocephalus glaber
AAAATGGAAATAAAGTCTTTGTAAATAGGGAAGGGTGGAGGGGGTGAAGGGAGGGCTAGGAATGGGGAAAAAATACAAACCAAGATGCATTATGTAAAGGTACAATTCCCAATGAGAAATGTAATTGTGTTGTATACCTACAATGTACCAATGAAAGAATTTAATTAAAAATAATAATAATAATAATTTATGGTACTTTCCTATTTTATAGTCTATTTTATTTCTATTTCAGTAACAAAAAAGTTTATCAAGAGAAGAGTGAACTTTTTATTTGGAGCACTTTTGCAAAAGCAATAATAAAAGCTAACATTTTCATCAAGACGAATTTCAAAAGTATTAATACAAGGAAGAATAGTTTATAAGACTGAATAGTTCTACTAAGTTGTATAAACACAAGATTTAGAAAGAAGTAACTGAAAGAGGAAACTCATTTATCTTGTTCTGAAAAAAAATGTGTTAACTTGCCACTCTAACTCATCATCTTTGTCAACATGAAACTGAAAGGATGATGTGACAATTTTATCGAAGTTGGGAATGGATTGAACATGCTTATAAGGCATAGTAAAAGAAAGGTGTTCAGAAGTAGTACACAAAGTTACCACATAGTGAGTCACAGTCTTTCTGAAGGAAAGACCTGGAAAAAATAATTTTAAAAAGAAAAATAATTTATTATACTACTCAAGTCTTTGGGAAAAAAATCAAAGTCAAAGCAAAGAAACATTAATTTTGACCATAAGAACTGCAAATATCTCTTATTCTCATCCCTGCAACTAAATTCAATTTATGAATTTTCACTGCAACAAGAATCTTCTTCATATCCAACTACCTGATAAATGGCCAACAGGGTCAGCATTGCAGTATGTACTCCAATCTATATTAGACATACATAAGGAGATGCATTTAGTCTAATATGGTCTGGACTGGCTGGACTGATGCTATCTGCCTGACCTAGGAATTCACAAAGAAATTCAAACTACGTTCTATCAAATCCTCTGTTAACAGAATACCAGTAAACAAGCATCTCCTGCAACTCTTTGGAGACTTTCACATTCTTCTTTAAATATATATATATGAATAAATAGATAAAATCAAAATTATGCAATATCTAGAGATATACTAATGATGATATTAATAAGATTTTTTTCATATGGATCTCAAGATAAAGAAAAGGCTAATTAGTATCTGCCACTGTTTATAATCCTTTCCTATGACTTATTATTCAGCATTGATACTCCTTGCCCAAAACAAGTTATTGATTAGAAACTGTGAGCTGGGCCTAGTGGTCCACACTTGTAATCCCAGAACTCAAGAGGCTGAGGTAGGAAGATCAATCAAGTTCAAGGACAGCCAGGTTTTTTTGTTTTGTTTTGTTTTTTTGTACCAGGGATCAAACTCAGGACCTTGAGCATGCGAGGCAGGCAGCAGAACCACTGAGCTAAATCCCCGGCCAATGACAGCTGGGTTTAAATAGTGAGTTCAAGACCAGACTGGGCTACATAGAGAGACCCTGTCTCAAAAAACAAAAACTTGTAAAAAGCATGCCCATATAGTAAAATAGAATTAACTTGGACTTTATATCAAACTTTTCTGTTAAGTGTGAACATCTTACCACATTACACATGACAATATAAAACACATAAACATTCCATGTAAAAACTATTTAAAAACTCACATTAAAGCTAATGTAATCCTAATATCTTTTAATCCTTAGACATGAAGTAAAGTTTTATACTATAATTGATAAAATCATACCTAGGTTGAAAAAAAGGAGCATTGTAGCTGAGTAGCAAGTGTAACATCTGTAATCCCAGTTACTCAGAAAGCTGAGCTGGAAAATCGTTTGGGCCCAGGTAATCAAAACCAGCCTAGGGAACATGGCAAGACCTTACAGGAGGCAGGGAAGGGTTGCATTTTGCCCTCTATTGTAACTATATTTCACTATAAGCAGCAGGTTTGAGTAGAAAATTTTCAGGATTTAGGCTCTATGGCTAAATCCTAAGTAATTCCCCCCCCAAAAATTACCCGTTTCATATAAAATTTCTATTGACAAATACTTTAAAAACGTATACATATATTTAAATTACTCAATAAAAAATAAGTTATTAATTTTTTTTTTGGTACCAGGGATCGAACTTGGATCCTTGCACTTGCAAGTTATTAATTTTAAATGCTGTTATCTGTTAACAGTTGTAAAAAGAATCCTTACAGCTTTTAAATTAAAAACTATGAGACTGTATTAAATAATAATAGAATTAAAGAATTAAAAGAATTAAATTAGGTAAAAGCTATACTAGAAATTGCAGAAACATGATCTGAACAATGCACTTTCTATTTCTTTGAGAGCATCATCATTGTAAATATAACCCCACATTTTTTATTTGGCATCCCAGATAGTATAAAACCCTGACCAGAATAAAAAAAAATAAGAAAAAAAAAAAAAAAGGCCTCCTAGTATCCAAAGAGGTTGGCAAAAGTCCATGTGCCCCCTTCCTGCAAAGAATTACCTAATCCTGCTTCTTGTCCAAAAAAATTAAACCATCCCACCAGTCCCTGGGTTATTAGAAGTAAAATACATAAGGAGGAACTGGGGTATTTCTATAGACTGTGCCACCGACAGCATCAAAAAGTGACAACACAAAGAGAAAAACAAAACAAAACAAAAAATTGCAGTCAGAACTAAAAAAGCTATAAATAGGTCTATCTATGCCAAAGTATTCTTAGGCATATCATACCACGATGTAACAATTTATAAACTATGAAAATATTAAATTGTATTTAAGACACTCATGAATAATGTAGGAAACTAATGTTTTTAAGATTTCCCAAAAAATATTTTAAAACTTTGAGGTATAAAAATTTAGTTTTGTGGGATCGATTTATGTGAATCATCATTCTTTAAAGAATTTTACAATTATGTTTACATATGTTATTGATCATAAAAACAAGTGAAATCTGCCTAGCAGTCTTCCAGGAAAAGCTTGTGCAAAGTCAACATGCTCCACATATGTTCAAATAAGAGATGTCACCAAAGTGTGAGAGAAACCCTCACATCGAAATCCAAGGTTAGTCCTATGCATGAACACCAACTATACACAAGGCTTTACATGTTTCGTCCAGATTAGAATCTGCTGAACCAGGTATTATCCTATTTTATAGGAATTTTAAACTTGACAACAAACCATTTGCTCAAAGCTACTGGAACAATGCCAAACTTCTTCTGGTTCTGACTGCAAAGTATATGCTCTTTCCATTATGCCATACCAAAACTTACCAAAAATTTTCATTATATAATTCATCTTTACAAGCTACAACAACCTACTGAATTCCACCTTCAAAAGCATTTATTAGAGACAAATTTACTTCCCAAAGTGTATTCCTAGGAACACTTACACAAAGAGTGTTACAAGTGTTACTGGCTGTAGGAAAGGGAAGAACCTCTACTAGTATGTCTGGAAAGTGATGGTTTCTTTTGTTAATATACCGCCCTGGATCTTTAATCTACTTACTCTTTGGCACCATAACTCTCTAAATCAAGACTAAAAAGAAAGCTCTCCATGGACATCCTACAGTTACTACCTGTCCAAGGCACACACAGGAACTGCTGCTATGTAGAATCCAATACAGACAACCCTTGAATACTGAACTCTCATAATCTAAACCAGCACTGATGTGTAGAAATTTAAATTACACTGAAAAAAATCCAAAAATCAAGTACCCACTTGATTAAGTGGAGCGCAATGACCTATAATTTTCACAATCTTTTTGTCTCCATCTTATATTCAGTTATGACACACACAAAAAACATTGTGGGTGGGAGTAGTATCCATATAAATGCATTTTAAGAAATTCCCTTAACCCTGGCATGATTCTGTCCTGCGCATCTGTTCTCTGGGGGCAGGAGCTGTTTATTTCCGTCCGCGTTCTCTCCCACCTAAGTGCGTGCCACCACTTCATGGAAGATTCGATGGATATGGACATGAGCCCCCTGAGGCCCCAGAACTATCTTTTCGGTTGTGAACTAAAGGCCGAAAAAGATTATCACTTTAAGGTGGATAATGATGAAAATGAGCACGAGTTGTCATTAAGAATGGTCAGTTTAGGGCCGGGGATTTAGCTCAGTGGTTTCGCTGCCTGCTGCGCAAGCACAAGGACCCGAGTTTGATCCCCGGTGCCAAAAAAAAGAATGGTCAGTTTAGGGGCTGCTGCAAAGGATGAATTGCATATTGCAGAAGCAGAGGCAATGAATTACGAAGGCAGTCCAATTAAAGTAACCCTAGCAACTTTGAAAATATCTGTACAGCCAACAGTTTCCCTTGGGGGCTTTGAAATTACACCACCTGTGGTCTTAAGGTTGAAGTGTGGTTCAGGGCCTGTATGTATTAGTGGACAGCACTTAGTGGCTGTGGAGGAAGATGCAGAATCAGATGAGGAGGAGGAAGAGGATGTAAAACTCTTAAGTATATCTGGAAAGCGATCTGCCCCTGGAAGTGGTAGCAAGGTTCCACAGAAAAAAAGTAAAACTAGCAGCTGATGAAGATGATGATGATGATGATGACAACGATGATGAAGATGATGACCACAATGATTTTGATGAGGAAGTTGAAGAGAAAGCACCAGTGAAGAAATGGATACGAGATACTCCAGCCAAAAATGCACAAAAATCAAACCAGAATGGAAAAGACTCAAAACCATCAACACCAAGATCAAAAGGTCAAGAATCCTTCAAAAAGCAAGACTCCTAACACACCCAAAGTACCTAGTTCTGTAGAAGATATTAAAGCAAAAATGCACACAAGTATAGAAAAGGGTGGTTCTCTTCCCAAAGTGGAAGCCAAGTTCATCAATTATGTGAAGAATTGCTTCCGGATATCTGACCAGGAGGCTATTCAAGATCTCTGGCAGTGGAGGAAGTCTCTTTTTTTTTTTTCTTTTTTTTGGTACCAGGGATTGAACTCAGGTCCTTATGCTTGCGCAGCAGGCAGCAAAACCACTGAGCTAAATCCCCGCCCCCTGAAGGAAGTCTCTTTAAGAAAACAATTTAAACAGTTTGTTAAAATTTTCCTTCTTATTTCATTTCTGTAACAGTTGATAACTGGCTATCCTTTTTATAATGCAAAGTGAGAACTTTCCCTACCATGTTTGATAAATGTTGTCCAGGTTCCATTGCCAAAAAAAAAAGAAAAGAAATTCCCTTAAATTTTATTTTGGAAAAACTTCAAAGCTAAAAAAATCTACAGTGTTAAAATAAATAGGTATCTATTGTTCACAAAAATACCACATATATTATAATGTCACATCTGTATTTTCAATCCCTCTTCTCCCCATATACATCTCTCTCCCTCCCCCACCTCATACCAGAGTAACTTGCATACACCATGATACTTTACTCCTATTTATTTGGTACCCTCTTTTTTTAAAAATTTTATTTTATTGGTACATTTTAGGTATACAATATAATGACACTCATCATTGGAAATCTGCACCTTTACATAATCACTCTTGGTTCTTATTTTTGCCCATTCTCCTGCTCTCCCTTCACCCTCTCCATACCTCCTTATTTACAAAGACTTTGTTTCCATTTTTTCATTTCTTCTAAGAACAAAGACATTTTTCTTCATAACCATGGTTCTATATAACATAACCCAATAAAATTATCTGTATCAATTTATAACTGATACATAAGAAATCTGCCCCAAAAGTCAATGGCTTAAAATAATAGGCAAATATTAGTGTTTATGACTCTACCAGTCAGCTGGGTGGTTCTCTCCTAGCTGGGTTATATCACATGTCTGTGATCAGTTCTGTGGACCAAGGCTGAGCTCTTACAAGTTTAGGAGTTAGTTGGCCATATCCTGGTCTTATATGGTGTAAGCTGGGACAACTGAGCTCTCCTTTACCATATATTTCACCCTAAAACAGGGTAGCCAGTGTTTGATCAAATAACACTGTCAATGCTGCAAAGGAACGAAAATGCCTGAGAACCCTTAAGAGGCCCATGCTAGTAACTTGCACACCATCATTTCTGTCATGTTCAGTGGCTCAGTGAAGATTCATGGGGTGGGAAAATAGGCATCACTTCTTAATGGGAATAACTGAGAAGTCCACTGTAAAAACCATGAACATGAGAAAGGATGATGAACTGTGGCTACTTTTGCAATCAATCTGTCATATCACCTAATATTAACATCCCCTGAATTGTCCTAAAAATGTCACTTTATTACTGTTTTTGGTCCTTTCTTGTTTTATTTCTTTATCTAAGGAAAGAAGTTTGAATCAAGATTCACAAATTACATGTTTGTGTAATGCCTGCTATGAACCTTCCATTCAGAGTGGGCCCTATCTTTTCTTTCACAATATTGATACATCATGATATTCAGTTGTTCAAAAAAACTATACTGACTAGATTTTAATGTCTCTAAGTATTCATTTCACGGTATATAAAAGCTAAATATTGTTATGTCTGTTAATTACAAGTAAAATAATTTAATGATCTTCACTATATATTCTACCCATTCTGGTAAAATCTTTGGTAATATCTTAGAGGACCTACTCTATACTCTTTAGTACATCCATCTCTTCACTCATTAACTTCCAACACTCTCATAAAAGCAATATATACAACTCTCATGTGAAGCTTTCCCAGGTTTTCCCAAGCAAATAATGTTAGCAAACCTTCCTCTGTCCTCCTAGTGAATGTTTTTAACAATGCACGTGAAAGCTGACTTTGTCCAGACCACTGTGGCCTGGAATAAAAAGAGAACTCGCTTTGATCATGTAAAAAGTCTCTGGTTCTCACTTCTACCAACTATTGCAGAATCCTAGCCCTCAAAATCTTATTCAGTATCAGGGGCCATTTTTCACAATTACTTACAAATGGGTCCTGTGACTGTTTTGTCATATCCACTGGCTCCTCTTCTTTCACTCCAGCCTAGATCCACTTTCTCTATGTTGGCCTTTTTTTTTTTTAATTACTATGACTCTGACATAATTCTTCCATATTTTCTTTCTCCTCTGACTACAGAAGGAGACATTATCTTACTATTTTTTCCTCCTCATTTAAAACCTCTGAAATGTACAAACATACATTTCACATGAGTTACTACAGAAAAATAAAATTAGGAATAATACTGGGAAGATGACAAAGCCACAAAGTCTTACAAATGTATTATTCAAAGCTTTCTCTGAAAAACAAACAGTTGAAAGCTTTCTTCAAATCCCCTTCCCCATCTGTGCCATAAAAAGCAACTGCCCACAGTTGAAATTTCTCCTGATTATTCATTAGTTAATTGGAAAAAAATTATTCACAAGTTCTTAACTCTAACAGTATGCCTTTCCTTTCATTTCAGAAACAATTAATTCTTCCATCAGGACTCCTTGAAGTGAGAAGCACAGAAAACAGGTTAAGTCACTACAGTGAAGAGAATATTCTGTCACAAGAAAGTGAACAAACATAAGCTCTTTGGTTGTTGTTTTTTTTTTTAATAAGGTAACTAGCTATACGGTAAGACCTTTCTCTGTTTCTAAAACTCTGTGATTCCCACTTGAATATACACAGTATTCAACAGTAAGTCAGCTAAATTAAAGACTGTATCACCAAATAGCGGAGAAAGCATTTGAGAGGTAAGTTATATACACTTTAATCAACATTGATTTTCTGCTAAATTCTTAAAAATTTAAGTGGATTTTTAAAAAAGAAAATATCAAAACATATAGATCCACAGAGTGGGAAAGTATCGGATGTATCAGCATCATTACAAAAGGCATCATGACGTATTTTTCCAATCCAAGTGCAGACAGGAACTGTCTTTGAAAACTTAAAATTATGTAAAAGGATATGCAAAACACATTATGTGAAAAGATGATCAAATCTCACAATCTTAGGTATTATAAAAGAATGACTTTGGCAGACATGGATATCAACTGCAAGTCAAGATTTTAAGATTTAAGAGAAAGCCAATAGGAAAACTCACAGATTCACAGCTATCAAACACTCTTTTAGTTGTTCAAAAAATATATTTGTTCAAGACCCTAAGTGTTTAAAATATTTTACTGTGCTTTATTCTAAGGCTGTAGATTATAATCAACTGTCAATTTTTTGCCAATTATAAACAATCAATATTCTATGCAGGCTTATGGCTAAATTTTAGATGACAAAAAGAAAATAGAATCATTCCAACTTTTGTAATCAGCCAAAGACTTAATAAAAACCAGTAAAACACTGAGTAGATGAAAACTTAGGAACCTTTTCACCTGAAATCACCAAGAATATCACAGAAACCAATAGCAGCCCTGCCTTCCATTTAATGTGATCAACAATTTTTCAAATTCAGAGCAAAGATGATTTAGGGAAGGAAGCTAAATCGGAATTTTTCTATCATTCCTATGTTCTAATATTTGTCTTCATTAGGAAGAAACTGAATAAGGATGAGTAATTTTTTGTTGTTAAGGCTTGTATCGAGATGTCCCCCTAAAGCCTCATGGTTTCATGTGGTGGAATTTTCAGAGATGGCTGGATTGAGAGTGCGTAAATATGGATTAAGAGGGTGGGGTAACTAAATTATTCCACTAATTGGTTTAGTATAGCTCTGGGTGTAGATAATGGGAAGGCCCATCCTGGGTGTGGGTGGCACCAACCAATAGGCTTGTAGCCTACACAGAATAAAAGGGAAAGGGAGGTTCACTCCTCAATGCTTCCTGCCTGCCAGGCCATGAACTACTTCTTCTCTGCCATGACCCTCTGCCATGACACCTTGCCTTGGAGCAGCCAACTATAGACTGAAAGCTCTACAAACTAAATAAACCTTTCCTCCTTTGACTTGTAGGTGTTGGTTATTTTGTCCCAGCAACAAGAAAAGTAACTAAGACATTTTTTTAATGTATCTCAGCTGCAGGCAGATCAGCTTAAGAGATAAAAAAATGAAAAGAAGTCTCAAACAAGGAACCCCATACATTCCTATGTGCACGTTTTTACCTTTATGCAAGTCTCTAACTTTCCCTCTTCTGTCTGGTTAAGCAGTAGACATTTATTTTCTCACAATTCCAGAGTCTAGAAATTCAAAATCAAGCTGTCTTAGCCTGGAAGGTTTGGTTTCTGCTAAGGTCCTTTCCCCTTAGATTGCAGACAGCCACCCTCTTGCTAAGTCCTCACAAGGCCTTTTCTCTGTGTATGTGCATCGCTGGTGTCTCTTCTTCTTATAAAGACAATGGTCATACTGGATCAGATCCACCCTCACAGCTTCATAATTGTCTTTGAAAAGATATTAACACCAAATATAGTCACATTATGAGATATTGGGGGGTCAAGTTTCAACATATGACTTTTGAGGAATAAAATTCAGCCCATACACCCCCCCTTCCTAAAATGTCATAAAAAATCAAGGTGTATAACTGTAAGTGAGAAAATTAGAAGTGGTATAAGCATCAAGAAAACTCATTAAGTCAAAGATGTGAATATGACAATTGACTGCAGATAGAGGCAGAAGTAGTCATAACAGATCTGAAGCAATCTTGAAATACATATTCCTAAGCAATGAAAACTTTTCAAACAATAAAGCATCTGATTCATTCACTAGTACCTATAGTCAGAGCTCTGTGTTGAGTTGGAATTTGCTTAGCACAAATTCTGTACTAAAGACTGGGATTACATTAGTGCTATTTATACTTGCATTCATGAACTACTCCAATATACTAGCACAAATTAGAAAATGGCTCATCATATTTTGTCAATTTACAAGTAGAAATTACTTCCTTTGGATAAATAAGCATTTTTGTTCCTATTATCACCTAATTTTCATTACCATTTACTTCCAAATAAAATGCAATAAATTGCTTTGATATCTATTTTTTATTCTAGAAAACTTGAGAAAACCAAAAAGACTTGCCATCTTCTTCCTTATTTCTTTCCTATATTAGCTTGATCTTAGTTCAAGTTTCACACTAAACCATACAATTGAAAAGTTAAGGCACTAACATATCCAACTCACAATGAGAAGTCCAACATTTAACTTGGGATAAATGAGGCCAGAAGAAAACAGTGAGTGCCACCTTAGCCACCTTAGGCAAATTATTCCTCACTCCGACTGTGTCTAAACTAATTCATGGTTGTGCTCCTTACATGAATGTCTTGTACTAACCCTCTACTCCAATAATGCTGTCATTCACAGCCTGGGAAACATTCACTATGTGTTCGAAGCACTAACTGCATAACATTATAATGACTCAGGGGGCACTGAGGTGAATAACCTTTATTTAGAGGCTAAAACAATCACACTGAAATAATATTTAAAGTATTACCAATTTTGTTTATCCTGTTAACCCAGAGTTTGTTCAATAAAAAATTGAAAATGTGGGCCAGGGATTTAGCTCAGGGGTGCCACGCCTTGTGCCTCACAAGCACAAGATCCTCAGTATGATCCCCAGTTCCATAAAAAAGAAAAAAAAACATTGAAATCTGTAGAATAAAGAACAATAATAACTGATCCTAGCAGAAAGATTCTGATCTCTAAGGATGATACATACACTACTGTACCTTCCCACTGATGAGACAAAATACCTGAAGCCCACAACTTAAAGGTCAGAGGATTGTTTTGGCTCAGGGTTATTAGAGGATTCAGTCCATCGAAGGTTGGCTCAAAGGCAGAAAATGCATGACAAAAGGGATCAGGGGAGGAAAAGTGCTCATCCCAGTACAATCTTGATTCCAAAAACCAATAAAAATAATACAAGAAAAAAAAGTCCTTTCACTTGTCAATACAAAATTAAAATCTTAAAGAAAATACAAGTTTTCTTAATAGATCTGCATATTTTTAAAAGACAATGCAATTCAGTATGATTTAATACCAGAATGCAAGAATGGTTCAATATCATCAAATGTATTAAAGTACTTCTGTACCTAAATAGACCAAAGAGGGAAACAAGATTACATCAAATATGATGAAAAAGAATTTGGCAAAGTTCAAGACCTATGATTAAATTAGAATAAAATGTCTTTATTTTAATAAAGTTATATACCAAATCCAACATACTTTTAGAAAAAATTCTTTTAAATGAGAGATATATAAAAGCATTGGAAGGAAGTGATGTTGAGATTGTTTAGAAACTTTGGAAATAGGTATATAATAAAACCCAGTCCAGCTTATGCTGATGAAATCCTAGAAGCAAAAGAAATTAACCTTTGATTTAACCCAGAACACTGTTTTCCTTTAGTTTTTACTTAAGAATGTATGTGGAAGACCACTCCAACTCCAAATCACAAGAGAGTCTGTGGAAAAATTCCTGGGTGTGAATATCATGTGCCACTGGCTTGATAGTTTACTCTTTCAGCACAGCCAGAATAACTCGATGCCTCAAAAAACAATAAGACTTGCCTAGAGAGTGTAAAGACGCACCCAAATCACAAGAGAACTTTCCTGATCCTCCTCACAGTCAGCTAATGTGATGATACCAACACAGTGGTCCCCTATTGGTGAACTTCAAAGTAAAACAAATTTGTTCTTCCAATGGGGAGAATATTGTAGTGTTCGTTACAAGGTGAGGTCTTGTATCCATTCCTTATATGAAAGGAATTTCTATCCTGTAAATCAAAAATCATCATCTTTGTGACAACTACTTACAATGGGTTCACATCCTGGTTCAACCACTTAGAACTATTTGTCCTTGGGAAAGTGACAATCAGTTTCTTCATTTGGAAGACACAATAACATTACTGCCCACCTACCTCATTTCTGTTGGGAAAACATGATTGACTTGCTTAGTATGTAAAGTGTTCTGTGCAGTCCTGGTTCATGTAAGCAGTCAGTGAATGATAACTATTACAAGGCCATCACTTAATGTTATCTCATTGGAAAATGTTATCACACTGTAGAGACTATTACCGGGTTTTGGCGTGCAGGAGTCTCCTTCTAGAGCTGGTTTCTAAGTTCTTTCTGTCCTGAACAAAGAACTGGTCAAGACAAGCGCAAAAGGTAGAGAGGTTTTACATTTATAAAAGGTAAAAAAAGAAATGCACTCAGCAGAGTGAGTTAGGTCAAGTGAAAGTAGGAAAAGCAGTGCACTCTACAGCACAAGAAAGGACTACTGTGAAAGAACACAGCAGCCCAGAACCCAGTGGCATCTGTCTTTTTGTATCTCCCACTCCTGAGGCTGACATCAGGTCTAAGCTGCCCTATCCAAAATTCCAAAACTGCTCATGAGAAGTCCACATGCAGGGCTTTGGGACTTGTTCTGCACATGTGTCCTAGAACTTGTCAAGTAACAAGTTACACCTACTTCCCTAGCCAGTCTGCCAAAACGCATTCCTACTGACTGAATTTTCAATGATATGGTATAGATTGGGTACTCTTCAAATGGCTTGGCTTATCATTACATTAAACGCTAGCCCCTTACACTTAGCCCACAATACCTTATATGCCCGGCCCTTACCTTCTTCTCCAAACTCATTTCCTATCATCCTCAAAACTCTTTTCCTACCAACATTCTCCAAACTCTTTTCCTACCAACCTACAAAATCTCAACTACACTGGTCTGTCTTTGCCTCAAATATACCATATCAGATTATCATCTCAAGATCTCTATGACACCACTTTGACCTGAAAAGCTCTTTCCCCTGTTCCTGCCTTCTTTGTATGACTTCTTCAGAGGTCTTCTCTTAACTATCCTAAATATCCTTTCTCTCCTATTCTATCTATCCTTTTGTTTTATTTTAACTTTATCTCTAACACTAATCACAACTCAAAACTCTATCACTTATTTTTTGGTGTATCTGTAGACCTTGTCTGCCTCCCAGCAGCTATCTGACTGGAACATAAGCCCCACGAAGGCAGAGATTTAAATCACACTATACTTCTCTACAGTGAGCATATAGTACTTTTTGAATGGACCAGGTCTTCTGCAGCTCAGTCCATAACTAATTACGAATCTCAGAGTCAAAGGCTAAGATCATACAGCAGATAAATCTAAAAGGTGGTAAAGAATAGGTATAAAGAAAATTTATGTTTAAAGTTCACTTGCCGGGGATTTAGCTCAGGGGCACGGCATATGCCTCACAAGTGCAAGGTCCTGAGTTTGATGCCCAGTACCAAGAAAAAAAAAGAAAAGAAAAGATTTAAAGTTCACTTATCCTGTCATAAAACTATGGCTGAGGAAAAGCCCAACTTGAACAGTATGAGAGGAAAACACATTTTCATTTCAGATGGAAATCACTCTTTACTAGAAAAAAGTAAAAATTATTAATCACAACTTCAAAGCTATTTGGATCCACTTAATAGCATCAATTTGACCCACTGTGTCCCATGGTAAACTTTGCTGAAATTTATATCAACTCTCATTTTCATACTGACCAAACCTTATACTATGAGTTAAAACCGAATTTAAGAATATACAAACATCAGGATTCCTAATACTCTACTTCCAAGAATGTCACAATACAAACAGAAAAATACTGAAAGATATGAATGTATTAGATAAATTATCAACAATACTCACGCATCATTGGAGCAAGTCATAAATTCTCCCTTTATTTTGGGATGCCAGGAGCCGGTGTGAAGCATTGCTGTGTGACCCTTAAAAGAATAAAGACAAAGAGAATAAAAGATGTTTAAAGCTAAACTGACAAAGAACTGACATATCACATTTAAAAGTAAAACTTTTTATGCCCCTCAAAAAACATACATGCTGGTATTATTTCATCCCAATTTTATCTCATAACATGATTAGTTTTTTCACTTTATTTAATCTAACTATATATCACCCCTGTTCATACTCAGAATTATAACAATGATTACTTGTAACAAGTACTTTAATATAGAGGGGGAAATGCCATGCTATGTTTAGGGGGACAAAAAAGGTAAAATATAATAAGAAAAATTGATGGGCCCTTCTTTAAAGATCATGATTCTTTTCTTCAATGGAATAATTAAAAAGAATAGGAAGCATGTACAAAGGCAAGAGTTTGAGGTTTAAAAATCTGTATTTTCTAAAAAAAACAAAAACAGGAGAGCCAGGGATGTAGCTCAGTGGCACTACACCTGCCTGCACAAGGTTCTGAGTTCGATCCCCAGTACCAGAAAAAAAAGAAAGAAAAAAAATCCATATTTTCTCCAAAAAAAAAATAAGTGACCATCTTGATTCCATAATACCTCTGTAAAAACAGATATGAGAAAAGAGGGGGAAAAAAGTATCTGGAAAATTAGCTTCTACAAAATATAGAGAACATAAAAACAATAAAATTGATCTGATGCTGGTATAAAAACTGACAAAGACAACCAAATCAACCACAGATTACATATCAAACATAAATGGGGAGCCAGGGATTTAGCTCAGTGGTTTCACTGCCAGCTCACAAGCGCAAGGTCCTGAATTCAATCCCTAGTACCAAAAAAAAAAAACAAACATAAATGGGTGCATACACACACACACACACACACACACACACACACACACACACACACACTCCTCTTCCAGGTAGCAAAGTTAGCTAGCATGACCTCATACAGTAAGTTATATGGAGGTGGGGGGTCAGAAAAGAACATAATACTTTTGGTATAAGAGTGGCAGCGTCTCTTATTCTGCCAAGGTCCAAAATCAAACTGTATTAAAAGAAGCAAAATGTACGAATTAAAATTACTTGGCCAAAAAAAAAAAAAAAATAGCAGTGCCTCTCTTTAAAGAATGAAGTAGAACTGGAGTTCCCAGATATGTGTCTGGATATCATCTCCAATTCTCAAACGGTATCTAGGGGTGTAGCTCAGTGGCACTGTGCCTGCCTCACAAGCGCAAGGTCAGAGTTCGATCCCAGTACCGGGAAAAAAAAATCAAATAGTATCTAATCAAGTCCTGACATTCTCCTCAAGTTTACAGGATACAAATGAAAATCACAGAGGTAGAGACACTCAGTCTGTAGTGAAGAGGGAAGAATTGAAGTAATACCTACAGAGACTAGGTAGAAAGTCTGGGGTCCCATTTTCCACATTTGAACTCAAGACTTGTGCATTCAACTATCTACTTGACATTCCCACTGTATATCACAGGTATCTCAAACAAAATAGGTTCAATACAGAAATCACGCTTCTTACTGCTCAATTCATTTTAAATTTCATTCCCAGTTAATCAAGGTAAAAATTGGAAAATCATCCTTAAATACTCCCATAATCCTAATTCCAAACTTTTTTAACTACTTGAATGCAATCTATCAACTAGTCTTGCCAATTTTATTCAAAATACATCTCAAATCCATCCACTCTTCTTTTCACCACTATCACTCATCTGTGAGCCAGTATTTAGTTCATGATTCCACACCAATTATTATGTACTTTATCAGATTTATCACTAGTCCCTTTATTTTCACTCTTACCTCATGTGTTCCACATAACTGTCAGAAGCAATGCTACATAATTTTAGGCCTAGTTCTCCTGCCTACAGGCCAGCTATGGCATTTTGAGACGTAATTCCATTTTGGTCCCCAGTCACAAGTGAGACCTGAATGATCCAGTGATGCTGTGACAAGATTACACCAGCTGAAGACATCCTGGGAGGAACAAAATCTTCATCTACTCAGTTCTTCATTGTTCTTGGATTGTTACACTTTGTTTATGCTGATGTACTGAACTCTCTGCAAGTCATTTGTTACACCTTACTTATCCCGATGTAGGATGTACTAAACTCTCTGTAAGTCATTTGTTACATCTGTTTCTCCTGATGTACTGAATAAAAGGTGCAGTAAGCTGGGGGCTTTCTTCTTTGCTGCCCAGAGCAGCACTAATCAGGCCCAAAGCTCAGCTTCTTCTCAAAGTCTCATTTTTTTCTACCTTTCCTGTATAAGTTAATTCGCCTTGTGCTGTTGTGGCTCTCAGGAGACTAGGACTTACTGCAGAGGTCCTAGTAACATCCCCTTTCCCTGTTCCCTACACATAACCATCAATTAACCTTTTAAAAAAATATAATTCTAAATATGCCCCTCCTTGGCATATAAACTTCTGCTAGCTTTCTAATCTGTACATGATCTAAACAAATTGTATTTTCTGGCTCTTGTATTCTTCACAAAGTCACTTATTTTGTGTTCCCTCCTACCCAGCATGTACCTACCACTGTCCTCCTTTCAGTTCCTCAAATACCTTAGGTGCCCACATCAGGGACTTCTTGTATGCTTTTACATCTGCCCAAAACTTCCTTTTATAGCCAGGCATGGTGGCGCATACCTGTAATCCTTATACATGCCATATCCTAGTGCCCCAAACCTGTGAATGTAACCTTATTTGAAAAAAGAATATTTTCAGACATAACTAAAAACCTATAGATGAGTTATCTGGGTGAGTCTTAAATCCAATAGTGAATATCCTTAAAAAAGAGAGATAGAAAAAACAAAGAGGAGGCTATCTAAATGCAGAGGCAGAGAACAGAGGTACACAGTCACAAACCAAGGAATATCTGGAGTCACCAAAATCTGAAAGAAGAAAGGATTCTTCCCTTAGAGCCCCTGGAGGGAATATGAATTCTGAAACTGCTTTCAATACAATGAAGAAATTATGTTCAAGATAATGAGAGTCAGGTTTCTCAATGTTGGAGAAAACAGTTCAAAAATAGAAAGAGGGAAGAGTAGCAGAAACTCTGTGGTATTTCTTTAAAATTAGGGAAAACAATATTAATTCATGATTTTAGTAAGAAATACAAATAAATATAGGACTGTGTGTATATATGCACATGTAGGTAATTCTCTAGCTCTGTATGCTAAAAATATCTAGAAACAATACACTCTAGGAAAACTTGTATAGAGATCCTAGAGTCTAATAATCATTCTCTAATAAAAGAAACAAGGGCTTCTTAAAGGAATTATTGACTATACAACTAAGAAAAAAAATAGAAGAGAAAGATGGAACATTTTGTTGTGTCAAAAAATAAGAAAGTTTGATTCCCGGTACCAAAAAAAAAAGCACCTCAAAAGTGACAGGATATATTCCAAAATTTGAGTTACACTTGAAGGAGCTTACCTGGTGAAATTTAAAACAGTTAGGGCATCAAAATAAATAATAACAGTAAGAAATTATAAACCACTGACTAAAATAAGAACTCTTGAGTACATACTAATGTAATGAATAAACAAAGACAGCTCTTCCTAGTAGTACAATGCTAGGTGATAAATATAAAATAAATGATGGAATTATGAAATCTACCATTTTGCAATCATCACAGTAAAAACTGAGTTAGGCAAGAATCATCAATGGATGCTCAAATTAGTGGAAGAAAGTTTGAAAATGAACAGAAAATTTACATGGCCTCAAAATCTCTTTGCAAATTACTCAATAATTATAAAAAGGAAATAACTATAGTAGATAAGACTAAGAGAAACCATATTAAATAAGTTACCCAGGTTTACATCACTAACATTAGAACAAACTGACATCATGGACTTTGATCTAATGAAACAAAAACACAATGCTGTTTCTGTGAAAGCTTTTCTAAAAATGCAAATATGAGCTAAAATTATGAGGAAACCCAGATAAAATAAAATGCCACATTTTATAAAATAACTAATGTATAATTTTCCAAACTATCCAGATAAGAAAAAACAAAAAAGGCAGGGGAGCCATTCCCAATTAAAGAGATAAAATGCCTAATGAATATATATAATGTGTGATCTGTATCAAATCAGAAATTGTGGGAAAATAGTTATTAAGATAGTTAGGTAAACCAGCAAAACATGACTATGAAGAATGACTTAGGTAACAATATTTTATCAATGTCAAACTTTTATCAATGTCAAAACTTTTATCAATGTTTACTTAAGAAAATGTATTAAGAAAGCTGCACTAAGAACTTCAAAAAAAAAAAAAAAAGCATGACATTTGCAACTTGCTTTCAAAAGTTAGGGGAAGGGCCGGGAATTTAGCTCAGTGGTTCTGCTGCCTGCCTTGTAAGTGCAAGGACCTGGTACCAAAAAAAAAAAGTTAGGGGAAATTAAACACACAAATAAATAATTTATGCATATGTGTGCATACACATGGGAATGTAAAGTATGTGTGTGCAGAGGGGAAAGGCTTGGTCATTTTCTGATAGTTGAGAGGGACGGACAGAAGGAAGAGAAAAGACGAGGTAAGACAAAGTAAAGGACCAAATACTAACTAGCAACTGACAATTTTTTTTTAAAAGGTATAAAGTAGCTCTGTGTATGATTCATACAACTTTTATATTAAGTATGAAATGATAACAAAATAAATGTTTAAAATTATATCCTGTTTGCTCTGTGAAAAGAACAGAAAAGCCTGTTGCAAAGAATCAAATAACAGGGCCAGCTGGTCAATATTAGTATGAATCATGTGAAAACTGACAGAGGCATTGACTAGGTAACAGTGGCAAAGTATTAAGAATTGAATAGGAGCCAGGGATTTAGCTCAGTGGTTCCACCGCCTGCCTTGCAAGCGCAAGGTCCCGAGTTCGATCCCCAGTACAAAAAAAAAAAAAAACTACAAGAATTGAACAGACCGGGAATATATTTTAAAGAAAGAGACAACAGGAAGACAACAGGATTCCCTAAGGGATTAGATCTGTGCTGTAATCACAGATCACACCAAAGCTTCTGAATAGGAAGGCTACAGAAATAATACGTCATTCTTTCTGGCTTTGCAAAACATAAATCCTTTACACAAGGTGATGTGATCAAAAATTACAGTGAATGTTACAAAAATTATAAAACCATATTACAGTAAAGGACACACTGCCATTAATCCCCCTCAAAATATTCTCCCTGGTAACAAATACACTTATGCCACCACTCTTGCCACTTTCTGAAGAAGTTTCAGAAGTCTTTTCACATGTCTTTAGTTTTGCTGTTGAGGTTACCTTGATGTCCTGAAATAATTCAAAACATTTACTTTACATGAACATTTTACTTTAGAAAAGAATCATAAGTCACACAGTGCCAGAAGTAGTGAATAAATTAGAGGAGGACACAACGTAATATTTTTAGGAGCCTGCCTTTGGGTTGAATAGTGCTCAGCAGCATCTGCTGAATTTTGATCACAACTTGCAAAGACACTCACAAAAGAGGGCTTCCAGAACAGCTTCAGAAACAAACCCAAAATTAAATATGAAAGGAATGAGAAAAAATAACTAGCTCTAAAAAACTAAAACAAGTGGAACTACAAAATAACCCAAATGATAAGCCAGGCATAGGGGTGCAGGCCTGTATTCCCAGGACTGGGAAGACTGAGGCAGGAGGATTGCTGTGAGTTCAAGGCCAGTCTGGGCTGCATAGTGAGTTCAAGGATAGCCTGAAGAGACCCTGTTTCATAAATAAATAAATCCAAATGTTGAAATTATCAGAAAAAGGCTTTGAGTCAAGTGTGTTCTAACCATACTACAAAAAAGGAAAGCCAACACTTTTAAAACAAATGTGAATATAAAAATGCTCAGCAAAGAAAAATTACTTTGAAAACAGAAATTTGAATATGTTGCAAAATACAACAAACAGAATTAACATTTCACAAGAGAGGCCCAACCACAAAATGGAATATCAGACAGTTTACTGAACTTGAAGAAAGGTAAATAGAAATAATCCAATCTAACCAAAAGACAAAAATGAAATTAGTTTTAATTTTTTATTATTATTATTAGTGTATGTTTTCAATATAGAATACCAGTGTTTATTCTGGGGAGCTGGTACATGCATATAATATGTCTTGATCATTTTCAATCCCATTACACCCCTCCAATTCCTACCTCTGCACTCCCCCAGTCCTCTTTCACATCTCTAAGAACCTCCCTTATTTCTTATCATCTCTCCTTTATTTTATTCATTCATTTATATTTCTTTTACATGAAAAACCGGGCACTTTCTGTGCCTGACTTACTTCACTTGGCATGATGGGCTGAAGTTTCATCCACTTTCCTGCAAAGGACATGATTTCATTCTTTATGGTTGAATAATATCCAACTGTATACATATACCATATTCTCTTTACCCATCAGTTGACAAGTATCTAGACTATTTCAAGAGCTTAGCTATTGTGAATGAATATGCATGTATCATTATAGTATGATGTCTTTCATTCTTTCAGAAATGTACTCAGGAGAAGTACAACTAGTTTGATGGAATTTCTATTTTTAGGAATTTTATTTTTTATTTAATTCTATTTTATTTTTTAGGAATCTCTATACTGATTTTCATAGTGATTGTTACAATGCACAGGGGGGCAGAGGATTTAGCTCAGTGGTTTTGCTGCCTGCTGAGCAAGCACAAGGACCGGAGTTCGATTCCCAGTTCCAAAAAAAAAAAAAAACCAAACAAACAATGCAGAGGGTTTCTTTTTTTCCCACATGCTTTTACATGCATACTGCTTTTCCATATGCATACTACTTTTTGTGTTCTTGATGATAGCCATTTGACTAGAGAGAGATAGAATCCCAGAACTGTTTTGATTTTAATTGCTCTAATGGCTAAAGAACATTGAACTTTTTATTTTTCCTGTACTTATTGGGCATTTATACTTCTTTTGAGATGCATCTATTCAGTTCATTTGGCTATTTTCTGATTGGGTCATTTGATTTTGGAGGGTTCTTTTTTTTTAGTACTGTATATACTCCAGATATTAATCCTGTTAGAAGAGTCGCTACCAAAGATGTTTTTCCCATTGTGTTGTTTCCTTTCCTCTGTAGAAGTTTTTGAATTTGATAATCTTTTTATCTGATATTCATTTATTGATTTTTGCTATTATTTCCTGTTCTATTAGAGTTCCATTTAGGAAGTCCTTGTCTGTCCCCATGGCTTTAAGTCTTCCTCCTATGTTATCCTGCAGCAGTTTCAAAGTTTGTTTTTATATCTAGTTGATTTGATTTTCATACAAGGTGATAGATATGGATGTACTCTCAATATGGTGCAGGTGGATATCCAGTTTTCCCAGCATCTTTTGTTAAATAAGATTTTCTTTTCTTTCTTTCTTTCTTTTTTTTGCAGCATATATTTTTGGTTCCTTTGGCAAAAGCCAAATAGCTATATAAGTACATAGGGTTGTTTCATGTCTTCTTTTGCATACCACTGGTCTACCTGTCTATTTTTCACGTCAGTGCCATGCTGTTTTATTATTATAGCTTTGTAGTATAATTTGAAATCTGCTATTATACCTGCATCTTTGCTCTTTTTGCTATTTTTGCTTTGGCTATTCTTGGTCTCTTCTGGTTCTCTAAAAATTTTAGGGTTTTTTCTATTTCTGTGAAGAACAATGTTGGTACTTTAATAGATAATGCATTAAATGCATACATCCCTTTTGGTAATAGGCCCATTTTGATAATATTAATTCTGTTGAGTCAAGAACAAGAAATGTCTTTTATTTTCCCATGTCCACTTCAATTTCTTTCTTCAGAGTTCTACAATTTTCATTGTAAGTCTTTCATCTCCTTGGTTAGGTTGATTCCAAGGTGTTTAATATTTTTTGAAGCTACTATGTGAATGGACTGTTTTCCTGATTTCTTTCTTGCTGGGTTCAATATTGGTACATAAGGGGCCAGGGATTTAGCTCAGTGGTTTTGCCGCCTGCCTTGCAAGAGCAAGGACCGGAGTTCGATCCCCGGTACCAAAAATAAATAAATAAATTGGTACATAGGAAAACTACTGATTTGGGGGTATTGAGTTTCTGTTCTGCCATTTTGATGAATTTGTGTATCAGATCAAAAAATCTTCTGATTCAATTTTTTGGATCATCTATGTAAACAATTACATTATCTCCAAGTAGAGATGAGTTGACTTCTTCCTTTCCTATTCATATCTCTTATCTCTTGCTTGTTTGCTCCAGCTTAAGTATCACATAGTATACTGAACAAAAGCAACATTTCTAGTTTTGAGTCCTTACCTGGTTTTGATATCAAGGTAATAATGCTGGCTTCATGAAATGAGTTTGGCAACATTCTTTTCCTTTCAATTACATGAAAAGGTTTGAGAAATATTAGTACAAAGGATGCAGAATAGGTGAAATAAAATTGAACAGGAAAAAAAAAATTAAACCAAATTTTTAAGTGGACCAAGCATACAAGTAGTCATTTCTCTAAAGAAAATATACGTATGGCCAAAATGTACATAAAAAGTACTCAATGTAACTGGCTATTAAAAAAATGCAAATCAAAACCACATTAAAATACCACTTCACACTGACTATATGTCTATAATTAAAAGACAGATAGGGAGGACTGGAGGGGTTGAAGGGAGGGCTGGGCAAGGGTGAAAAATAAGAACCAAGAGAGAATATGTAAAGGT
>NW_004624759.1:17557051-17586278 GCF_000247695.1 Heterocephalus glaber
ATATATATATATATATATATACATATCTGCAAGACTGTGAATGTTTGTTCATTTCTTGTTTGTAAAGACAGAAATATGACAAAGGCAAAGGGAATGTTAAGTGCCCCTATGTTAAAACAGTGACCAGAATTAGTCATAACAAAATGAAGTTCAACTAAGGATTCTTAAATAGATCTAAACAGATTCAGTACCAGGGCTAACAGTAGTGGGAAAAAAAAATTTAAAGTGACACCTATTAAAGAACAGTTAGTGACTAAAACACTTTTTCTACAAGTAAACTAGTTTTTTCTCCCCCTTTATCTAAATATAGGCTGTCCTGTTTTTTTAAAAAAAAGTCCTCCTTTATTTAAGAGCCTTAACTGGAAATAGCCTAAAAGAAAGAAACAACTATTTGTTTCTTATAATATACTGTACTTTGCAGAGAGGACATTGCTTATCTATGATCAACACTGGTTTCCTACGTACACATACACATACAGAGAGAGACAGAAAAACAGGTAAGGCAGGCAGGCAGACAGACAGAGATATGCTGAACAGTACGAAAATCTCCATGCTCCTTTGGCTGCCCCAGTGGCAGCAGCTATAAAACCACCCTGCTGGAATGCCATTTATAGTGTGAGAATGAGCCACAAAATGAAAGTACCAATGCCTTTGATACGGAGAGCTAACAAAGCCAACTCCTATGAAGAGATGAAATCCAGGAGGGAATTCTGATCCCAAAGTTCTTCTTGGCCAGAGTCCACTCATGAGCTTCTAAGAATCATCTAACCTCCCAAAACTGTCAGAAAAATCTGGTGGGAGTACATTTTGCTAGGGAGTATGTTCATAGCTTTAATTCAAGGATTGGTGCACTCTTTCTATAAAGGGTCAGACAGTAAGTATTTTAGGCTTTGTGAGTCACCTAGTCTCTGCTGTAAATACTCAACTCTACCACTGAAGTGCAAAAGTAGCCATAAACAACAGTAAATTAATGGACAAGGCTGTGTTCCACTAAAACTTGTAATTATAAAAACAAGGTGGAGGGCTGGGAATATAGTTCAGTGGTAGAGCACTTGCCTAGTGGGTGTAAGTCCCTGGGGTTCAATGCCCAGCACCTCCAAATAAAGGAGAAGGGTGGGGGAGGGAAGGCTATATTTGCCCTACAGGTTGTAGTTTGCCAACCCCTCTTGACTATCACATCTTAGGCATTTCTTTCCATGAATCAAAGACTCTACAGTCCAAGTCCTTCTAATTTTTGAGAATCTGGGAAATTTTAATATCATTTAACACATTAAAGAAAAAACTTCACTCTTCTTTGACTTAGTCAACTCTGTATTTCAGCAGTCCTAACTATGGCTAATTCTGCTATCACTACAAATGGTTCCTCTCCTGAAATAATGAACTCTCAGTATCTACTGATTTAAGAAATATTTATCACCTGATATGATCTAGGCCAGTGGTGGCGAACCTATGGCATGTGTGCCCCAGCAGGCTGCTTGTATCATTGAAAGCTTTAAAAGGTCCACCATCACTGATAGACTCCAGATATTCCATTTATTGGCTACATAGCCACCTATCTTCCAGTTTCATGATATTTTTTATTTTCAATATCCTAAACTTCAACCACTTTCTCAACATAATCTTGAGTGTCCTTCTGTTGGACCCCTTTATAAAGGGTACTGAGTAAAACTAAAAAATATTATATGAATACTCAGAATAATTATCCCTACAAACTTACATTCTGCAGCTCTTTGTGCTCCCACAATTCTAGTAATTTTTCCTTCACAACCATCAACAGAACTCTAAATCTGTGCAAACCACTGAAAGTCTCATCCCAAAGTCTTCCAACACAAAACTAGGAAGTGGCTGCCAAGAGATGATGATACCTTCCATCAGCAATCTGAGGGTACTACTAGTAAGCAAATCTGCATATGAACTCATCTTCTTTATCCTTCAATTTCGAATCCAAAATCAGCCCTCCTCCTACTCAAAGCTAATCTTTGCTCTTATGCTTTACCACAATCCCTACAACTAACTTTCTCAGAGATTTTCATCATTACTTAATATGTTTAGTTTCTGCAAAATTGTATTCATTTTCTATTGCTGTGTAACAAATTACCACTAACTTAGGGGTTTAAAACACCCCAAATGTATCTCCTACTACATGCAGAAGTCCAGTCACAACACAGCTGGAGTCTCGGCTCACAGTCTCATAGACTGAAGTCAAAATGTTGCCAGGTTCCTTCCTTCCGGGGGCTAAGCAGTAGAATCTCCCTCCCAGCTCAATCAAGTTCTTGGGAGAATGTAAGTGCCTTGGGGTTCTGTGACTCACAAGTTCATCCTTGGTGTCAGCTGTGAGCTACTCTTAGCTTCTAGAAGCTTTGTGCCTTCCTTGTCACATGGATCTCTCCATCTTCAAAGTCAACAAAGGAAAATCTTTCTTACACTGGATCTGTTAGACAAAAGTCACACTCAAAAATGTTTCCAAAACATTTCAAGAGAAATGTGTCCATATCTCTTGTTGAAATGGTCAAGAAGCAAGAATCTTAAGCTTCCTAAAAGTTACCTGGTTTGGTTGAGATCTGTGAGGTATTCTTAATTTCTTAGAAGAAATCATACGTTACCGAATACTCGGATCTTTTGGTTTTCCTCACATTGTACAATGACAGCCTTGGCTTTTCCTTTTTTTTTCTTTTTGAGACAAGATCTCCCTATGTAGTTCAAGCTGGCTCTGAAGTCATTATGTAGCCCAGGCTAGCCTCAAACTCACAGCAATCCTACTGCCTCAGCCTCTCAAGTGCTGGGATTATAAGTGTGCCCCACCATGGCCGGTGGCTCTTCCTCTATACCACATTTTCAGAAGCAGTTTCTTTATGTTAGCATCCTTCGCCATCTGAATAGACTAAAAAGTAACTAAATCATCTAGTCCTTGTTTTCTTTTAACAAGACTCCCTTCAATTCATCTTTCTTCTAATTTAAGCACAAAGAAGAAAGTGGGAGGCACTCTCACAATATTTTGCTTAGAAATAATTCTTAGCTATGTGTCCAAAATCAACACACAGGAGTTCTGATTCCATCTCATGTGTAGCAGTAAGTACTCCCTCATATTAAATCTTTCCCATACTTAAACCCTCTTTTGCAAGGAATCACACTGTTGAGTGCTCACCTGATTAGGGTAGATCCACAGAAAGCAATCTTCCTTTCTTAAAGTTTACTGTATAATGTAATATAACCTAATCACAAGAACACCTACCCCATTAATACTCACAGTTCACAACTACACTCAAGGGGACAGAAAGAGACCTTTGGGGCCTATCTTAGAATTCTTCCTGTAATAAAAGCTATGGGTGTTGCAATTCTGAAATTACTTCCTAAGTACTGTTGCACTGAACAAATGATTAGTGGTATAAGGTTGGATGCCCAGTTTCTCATTGTTGTCAAAGTGTATAATTATTGAGTTGGGAAGGTCTAGGAAGTTGGATTAGAACTGATCTATCTGTATGAACTCATGATTTCTTATGTATTTTATTTTTAATTGGTTTGTCCCCTTCCTAGCTCTGTCTTATGAGGTTAGAAGCAAAGGAAATCCAGCAACAATGAATATATCCACAACTGAGATCTTGATTTCTCAACTGCATTCCTATTAAAGGAAGCCAAGGATCATTAGAGAAATGGGTAATGTCAGGGCAGGAAAAGTGTTAGATGTGACTGGAATGTACTCTTGTGTAAGAATCTAAGAAATTACTTCCTTCTCCTAGAAAAACTGATGGGGACACATTAAAAAGACAGAAGCTAGTATTAAGGAAGATCTGTTAGATAAAAAGTTCTGGAACTATTCAGAAAATGGAAAGGAGCCAGGCAGGGTGGCACACATCTATAACCTCAGCACTCAGGAGGCTGAGGCAGGAGGATCACTTTGAGTTGAAGGCCAGCCTGGGCTACATAGTGAGCTCATGGCCAGCTGGAACTACAAAGTGAGACTAGGGAAGGGAAGGGAAGGGAAGAGGGGGGAGGGAAGGGAAAGGAAAGGAGAGAAGAGAAAGAAAGGAAGGAGGGAAAGAAAGGAAAGAAAAAGAGAAAAGAATATATTTCAAATTATTGCAATTTTTAGAGTTATAGCTATAATATAACCATCAGTTAAAGCTGTTTAAGGAAACAAAATATACCCAGGACTCAGTTATTTGAATAAATATTAAATATTTTACTTCTTAGGAAAAAGAATTTGTCAATAAAAAATATGATTAATATGTTTCATTAAGAGCAAGTTTTTTGGAATTGCTAGATATTAGAATGTCTGATATCAGTGCATTTTGTACTGTTTAAAAATAAAGCATTTGAAAACATTTTTCACTACAATTTTTTGTAAGTCTTCTAATTTCCATAATTAGAGTCCACTCTCTTGAACCTTATGAGTCACTGATTCTGCAGTCCCCTAAACCCCCTCTCTGTACTTTAGTCATGTAACAGCATAGAATTACATTGATGGTGAAAGGGCTAAGGACAAACCTGAAGAGGGGCACTTAATATCAATCCTAGATGAACTGATAAATGAAAGCTTAATAATGAGATTATAAGACTACTACCATACGTATTCACTTATTAATAACTTATTAAAACAACTTTGAATTAAATTTAATAAAAAGTTGAATAGTTACATTTTGCAGGAATATACTGACTTGACAGTCACACATTTGTGAGCTGTAGGCCAAAGACGACCATTTGAATCTCAGGTACCTGGTGTGTGTGCTAGAGTTGAAAATAAAAGAGGAAAATACTTCCAAAGCAATGCACCAAGATTCTGCTTTAGGAGGTATGAGTTTTAGATGACACTATAACCACAGTTCTAAAAGTGAGCATTGGAGCTGGGTGTGGTGGCACACATCTGTAATCCCAGCACTTGGGAGGCTGAGGCAGGAGGACTGCTATGAGTTTGAGGTCAGCCTGGACTACACAGTGAGTTCAAGGCCAGCACGAACTACATAGCGAAACCATGTCTCAAAAAAATAAATAAAATTAAAAAGCCAATATGTGCTTTTCAGTGGTTAAAAGTGATTCCTGCTTAACCTTGTCCTACCTTCCTAACTACCAAAACCTGAAGAAATAATGTCCCGTTTTCCCAGATAAAATAAAATAACCAATACAAACAACTGTCTTTGTGAAGTATGATCAAAAACACAGTGAATGCTTTTGCTGGGTGCCATCTCATGAAAAGGCAGACTTGTAAAAAACACCATAGTATGCCCTCATCTACCTTATTCACCATATAAAAGGGACTTCTGGCTCATCCCCAAAGTCAAAATGACCATGAAAGGTAAATGCTTTGAATTGATTCAGGACACTGAGGCAGCCATGACAGTACAACTACACAAATCCACAAAAGAGTACTTCCAGAACTGCTTCAGAAAATGAGAAAAACGATAGGATAAGTGTGTTACACATGAGGGAGTATTTTGAGGGGATTAATGGCCATGTATCTTTTACTATAAATTTTGGTAATTTAAACATTCAGTATGTTTTTCAACCATACTGCATATCTCCCATAAACTCAGAGCATTCATATTTTTAAAAAGCAGAAGAACCTAACTTTCAAATATCTGATGAGGAAGTCCAGTACATAAGACAAACAAAACTGAAACTTCTCTAGCTCCAGTAGTAGGCCCTTGCCCCTCACTCTAATCCATAAACTCCACTGCATCCCTCAGGCACTGGCACATAATTCCAAGACTAGAAAACAGGTGAAACCTGGCTTCAAACAACAAGTGACACAAAGGTTCTGGTATAATTGGAAAATGTTTTTCAGGTGCATTAAAAAAAGACATAGAAAAACTGAAATTTTAACAGTAATTATTTGAGCACAAGTATGGATCAATTATTTTTTGTCTTCCATATTTTCTACAGTCAACAGGAATTACTGTTAGATATCCATTAAACTTTATTTGTAAGAGGCACAAATGTAATACCCTCCCTATAATGTACTGTGTTTCAGTACCTCACAGGAAAAAATAAACATTTCTGAACCCTGATAATATTCTTAAAATACATATACACATATATTTATCTATACATAAAAACATAAGATGATATAACAAATAGAAAAACAAATCTAATAATATAACAATTTAACAATATAATTAGAAAGTTTTGTTTATATTTGAAGTACATAATGTTTTCTCTTGAGAGATCAGATGATTTGGGGGGCGCTGTATTTGTGTGTTTATAGAACTGGGGTCTCTTGTATGCAAGGCAAGCACTCTAATCACTGAGCTATATTCCCAGTCCTAGATCAAGATATGTTAAATCTCTTCTTTTAACACCCTATTCATTGAATTTTAGTGAAACTATCGGTTACTAATTTTTCTTGAAATGAGAAGAGGTGTAAAATTTTTGTTTTTTAAAGTGTTCTATGAAATCTACTACTTCAAGTAATATTATTAAGACATCAGTAACATTTCCTAGAAAAGCAACAGTCAAGTAAATTCGGTTTGCTTTAGGGAGACAGAGAAAGTAAAAAAGAAAAACATAATTTTGAAAATAAAATAGACATAATATTCGTTAGGGTGAGGTGAATTATTATACATAGTTACATTGTAGAGTAGTTTTTTGTATACTGGTAAAAAAATTCAATATTCTGCGTTCTTATATTTCTACCTAGATTTTTATTGTCTTTGACCTACTGTCCTATCTTACTATATGGACTATATGCTAAGTCTGAAAAGACAGAAAGAGCCAGATATAAGGGCAATCAGATTCCTTTCTTGAAATTTTCTTCACTAAAACAGATCTGCAAAACCTTAGTCTTTTTATAATATAAGAAGCCCTGGATAACTAAAATAATTAAGAAGAGCTTAGAGGCTGGCAAAAAAAAAAAAAACCTTTTCTTACACTCTCTTAAAACTGTTTATCATGAAAACAAATTTTAAAAGGAATGAGTTTTTAAAGTTTTCATATCAATTACAGTGATATATGCATACCCATGTTTATAGCAGCACAATTTATAATAGCTAAATCTTGGAAGTGGCCTATATATCTAGCAACAGATAATAATTTTTTTTAAATGTGGTATTTATATAAAATGGAGAACTCCTCTGCCATAAAGAAGGATAAACTTGAGTCATCTGGAGAAAAATGGATGTACCTTAACACCATAATGTTAAGTGAAATGAATCAAGGATACACAATCTTAAATATCACATAGTGTCTTATGAGACCCAAAACGTTAATAAAGAGTAAAATAACAGATAGATAATAGAATAAAAGGAGATAGACCTTTTGCAAAAGGGAAGGGGACTAAGAGGGAGGGAGGGGATGGAAGGGAAGAAAGAGAACCAGAAAAAGAATTAAGATGTGTTATACAAATGTATGAACTCTACTGGGAATGTTATCATTATATACTGCAACCAAATACTGATAAAAAATAAAACTAATAATTAAGCTTTCATTTCCGCAAATCAATTGTTCAAACAAAATTTTGGATTTCCAAGAGCTTCAAAAATAATTAAAACAGAAACATTTTAGTTTAAGATAGGGAGGGTGATTTGAAGTTCCATGTGATTTATTTCCTCAAAACATCTTCGGTAGAAACCACCAGGCAGTGATTTTAAAGAGAGAAAAATAAGAATCCTAGTAGAATTTGGTTTTTTGTTTTTTTGGGTTTTTTGGTACTGGGGGTTGAACTTGGGTCCTTGCGCTTGCGCAGCAGGAGATGAAACCACTGAGCTAAATCCCCAGCCCTAGAATATATTTAATAAAAAACCAAAAAAATTTTCTCAAGCTGCCACTATAATTTAAGTATACATGCTTATGTTTAAATTATTTTTGAATGATGTTTGAATCACCTAATACATGTTGGGCAACCAATAAATAATCTGTCAATAAATAAAAGATTGTGACTCTCATCAGGATAAAGAGGTACTCAACTACAGATTAACATAGGGCAGTTTGAAACATACTATACCAATTCAATCTAATAGTTTAGCTAAAGCACCTAAAATAGATTCTCATTATTCATAGCAGTTATGGTCTATAAAGTTCCATGAACAGTTAATTAGCAAATACATAGTTAAGTTCCTGCAAGCCTCTGGTCATATTTTAAACCAATCAGTATGTAACTTTGTTTTATGTGTGTTTGTGTTTAAAGACCCTTTATTTAATATTTATTGTTGATTCATAAATGCTGAATTGGCAGCCACAGGCACTATAGTTTATGTCTGAATGAAGCTTATCTAACATATGTATTTTCTCTGAGACATGTCACAGACTTCTTGCCCTTGGAAACACTAGGCAGCATTACAGAAGTTTATGACTTGAAGCCATTTTAAACAGCAAAATCACCAATAAAAAGCAAGAAAATAAAAATATAGCATGAAATAGGTCATTTAAAAACACTCTATTACAGTATGACCGGTAAAACAAACGAGGAATTGAAATTTTTGTTCATTCGGTTCAAGTACACGTACACAAATGGCCACAAAAATACCCTGAGTACTGATATGAGAATTACAAAAAAAAATAAGTAGACAAGTTCATAAATATGGAATCTGCACATACAATGAAAATGGGATTTTCTGAGACGAATCTCATACAAAATTTTGATTTAAGCATAAAACATGAAAATTAGTCTATAGGAAGATAATAGGCAAGAAGGAAAAAACATAAAAATCAGAATGAAAAATGAAAGCTCAAAATTCTGCATCAACAATATCTACTCATATTTTAAAATATGTGAGTCAGCTACATTACTGTTCCCAATCCATCATCCTTCCCTATATCCACAGGCTTTGTCCACAACATTGCAGTTCCCTCCACCAGGGATCAGGATTTATTTCTCTATTGTACTGATGTTGGCCATGGCCATAGAGTTTGATTTAGCTGATGCAATGTTCGTGAACATGATATAAGCAGAGGCTTACAATACTTCCAGAATTGGAGTTTCCTTGTCTTTATGTCATCATTATAAGAAAATCATGCCTTCAAGTAGTCTATTGGTCTAAGAAGAAACAGACACACGGAAGATACCTATACTCTATCTGCAGCCTAGAGCCACACCCAGCCAAGAACAAGCAACACACAGACATGCTAGCAAAAACAAATAACTATTGCTTCAAGCCATAAACTGTATAGAACTATTATGACTACAATTAACTGATATATCAAATACTAATACATTAATTTTTAAATGTCATTATTGTATTAAAAATATTTATTCAAAAATATTTATTGATGAAACTCTCTTTCCCTCTTGTCCTAAACTGTGAAACATAGCAGCTGTATACATTGTGTTTTTGACGCCAGCTGTATCATTATCTCCCAGCCCACACGATCTTCTACGGTTTGACCTTGTCATTCACCCATCAAATGGTGTAATCTGTCTCTCATTCCCCTACATTTGGGCTGGCTCTATCTTACTGTGTAAGAACTGAAGCCAGACATTAAGAAATCCACAGTTTACATGTTTGTTCTTCATGGAACCTAGACATTTAGCAAGAGGTTAAACTCAGATTTCCAGGAAGACGGTGGACTGGTGAACAGCAGAGAAACAGCCTTTCAAAGATTTGGTGTCCAGACACCGGAATATAGCAACATGAAGAATACAAAAAGGAAGGCAGTAGGTCCTGGGAACCCAAAAAGGATCTGAACAAGAACTGAAGCCTATGGGGAGAGTGAAGTGAGAGACATCAATGAAGAAGAAGGAGGTAGCAAGCTGTGCCTTCTCCCTGAGCCCTGACTCACTGCATGAGAGTAGCGGCTCAAACCTCCATTTTTTTCCTGCAACCCCTTTTAAATTTTCTCCTCTGAGGGTAAAATCACCATACTGAGGTGATATTTATGGTATACAATTTTCTGGTTTGTTTTAGATTTCGTTATATAACTACAAATTTAGTTCATATGGTTAAAGGTGGCAAATTAACAATTACCCCAGTTTGTCATATTCTAGGCTGTGTTTGATGCTATTGTTATTGCTGATTGTACTACTTTAGCCAAGGAGACATAATTGTTCTAATCAGTTGTTCTTCCTGGTATGCCAAAACTGAGATTGACAAAGGGTCATAAACAATACTGTGGGAAGTGCCAAAGAACCAAGAGCTAGGCCAAATAGACAGCAACTTCTCATCTCCAATAAATTGAAGAGGTAGGATCTTGCAACAGACTCAAAACCCAAAAGCTAGCTACACCTGGAAGACATCTCTGAGAAGCAGTCATTTCCTCAGGGTTCTAAATACTAGCAATAAAACTACTTGCCACAAGCAAGTAGTTTTAATTCCTTGCATCAAGCCAGGAGTTAAACTAAAAAAAAAAGAAGGGAGAAAGAGAGGGAGGGAGGGAAAAAGGGAGAAAATAAGACACTTAAGCAAGATGCAACCCAAAACTTCCAGCTCACCAAAGGTAAATACAGTAGGCAATGAGGTAGGACAGTATGAAAACCAACAACCTGAACTCTCTGAAGTGGTGGCAGGAGAAGTAACAGAGCAGATGAATGAAGTTCTAGAAAAAAAATCAAATCAGAAATAATTTCTCAGATAACTACAGAGATGGTGACTATAATGAAAGACATGGTTAGTGACTGTAGAGCAGATACAGATTAAAAATAAATAAATAGAGGAGATTAGGAAAATGATGGAAATGATGAACATCCAACATAGGGAAGAAATGGAATCTATGAAGCAGATTCAAACAGATAGGAAATTAAAAATGCCATTAAAAGTATATGCAGCAGAGTGAGCCAATGTGAAGACAGAATATCAGATAATAGAAGACAGGATCAGGCCCGAGGGGTTTAGCTCAGTGGTTCTGCCACCTGCCTTGCTGGCACAAGGTCCTGAGCTCAATCCCCAGTACCAAAAAAAAAAAAGAAAGAAAGAAAAAGAAGACAGGATTGCTGTTAACAATGATGAGAAGAAAGATTTCTGTAAAAACTGTAAGAAACCACAAAAACTCAATCCAACAGTTGCTAGATGATGCAAAGGAGAATAACATAAGATTGATCAGAGTCAATGAAAAAGCAGAAGACAGGGCAAACGATGTAAAAAACCTGTTTACAGCAGTAATGGCAGAAAATTTCTCAAGCGGAGAAAAAGAATTTGATAAATAGAAAAGTGAGGCAAATAGAACTCCAATTAGCCGTGATAAAAATAAAAACCCTGCACCAAGGCATATAATAGTCAAGATTCCAGAAATTTGATACAAGAACAGTATATCAAAGGCTATGAGAGAAAAAAAATCACCAATAAAGGAAAGCCCATCAGAATCACAGCAGACTTCTCAACACAAGCCTGCAAGTCAAGAACATCTTGGAGTCAAGTATTTCAAGCCCTAAATAAAAACAATCTCCAATCCAGATTGATGTACCCGTAAAACTATCTTTCAAAATCGATAGAGAAATAAGATACTTCCATAACATAGAACACCTAAAGAAATTCATGACCACCAAACCATCACTTCAAAATATTCTAAAAGACATTGTAGAAGATATAATGAGGCCTAGAAATGCATGAATTCTAACAGAATGAATCTACCAGGCAAGGTAAGCAATTAAACAGAAGGGAAAAAAAGGGAACCCACAATAGGAAAATAACATGACAAGTATAAGTCAATACATCACTTATAACCATCAATGTAAATGGTCTCAATTCACCAATGAAAAGAAATTGACTGGCAGAATGGATCAAGAAGCAAGATCCAACAATATGCTGCATACAAGAAACACATTTAATTCAAAAAATTTCATAGACTGAAAGTCAAAGAATAGAAAACAATACCCCATCCCACAGTAACCCAGAAAAAAGCAGGATTAGCTATTCTATTTGCACACAAAGTGGACTTCAAGCCAATACTGATTAAGAGACGAAGGTCACTACATCCTTGTAAAGGGAACAATCCAAGAAGAAGAGATAATAATCATAAATACATATGTACCAAATACCAGTGCACCCAACTATATAAAACAAATATTAACAAACATGAAAAATAAAATAAGCACTAATATAATTGTACCTCAGTACCCCAATGTCACAAATAAACAGACTGGACCTCAAGACCCCAATGTCACAAATAGATCAATTAAGACAAAAAATTAATAAAGAACTATCGGACCTGAACCAAACTTTTGAAGAAATGGAATTAGTAGATGTCTACAGAGTGTTCCACCCTACAATATCATAATACACATTCTTCTCATCTGCACATGGTACATTCTTGAAAATAGAAAACATACTAGAAATATACATGCATAAGTAAATGCAAAGGAATTGAAATTATCCCATGCATATTGTTGGACCATAGTGCAATGAAATTGGAAATCAATGTAAAAAAAACCCCACAAGAACTTCATAGAGAACACATGGAAATTAATAACACCCTTCTGAACAAGCAATGGGTCATAGATGAAATTAAAGAAGACAATAGATAGTTTCTACAACTAAATGATAGTGCCAATACAAAACACCGAAACTTATAGAACACAATGAAAGCAGTTCTATGAGAGGAATTTATAGTGGTGATTTCTCATATCAGAAAAACAGAGTGAGCTCAAATAAATAACCTAATGTTGAACCTCAAGTTTCTAGAAAAAGAAGAGCAAGTCAAGTGCAAAGCTCATATGAGGAAGGAAATTATAAAGATCACAGCAGAAACTGATGCAATGAAGACTAAGAAAACAATATAAAGAATCAATGAATCAAAGAGTTGGCTCTTGGGGCCAGGGATTTAGCTCAGTGGTTCTACCGCCTGCCTCACAAGCGCAAGGTCCAGAGTTCAATCCCCAGTACCAAAAATAATAATAATAACAAAGAGTTGGCTCTTTGAAAGATTAAACAAAATTGACAATCACTTAAACAAACTTAGCAAAAAAAAAAAAAAAAGAAAGAAAAAAGAAAAAAAAACCTCAAATGTATGCAATTAGGAATGAAAAAGATGAAATCACAACAGACCTTGCAGAAATATAGATCATCAATATCTACTTCAAGAACAAGTGTTCTAATAAGATGAAAAACACAGAAGAAATGCACAGATTTCTAGGTACATATGAACTAGCAAAGCTGAATCAAGAAGATATAAAAATTCTAAATAAACCAATATCAGTCAATGAAATTGAAGGTGTAATTAAAAATCTATCAACAAAGAAAAGTCCAGGCCCTGACAGATTCTCTACTGAATTCTACAAAAAAAATTTAGAGAAGACCTAATTGCTACTTCTCAAACTTTTTAATGAAATTGAAAGGGAAGCAATACTCTCAAATTCATTTCTGGAAGTAAAGCATTACCCTGATACCAAAACCAGAGAAGGATCTAACCAAAAGAGAGAACTACAGATCAACCTCCCTAATGAACATAAACACAAAAATCCTCAATAAGATGCTAGCAAACAAAAAGCAGCAAATCATCAACGAGGTTATACACCATGACAAAGTAGGATTCAACTTAGGAATGCAGGGATGGTCAGCATATGAAAATCAATGAATGTAAAACACCATATTACAGAGCCAAAGAAAAAAACCATATAATCATCTCAACAGATGCAGAAAAAGTGTCTGACAAAGTCGAACACTCATTCATGATAAAAGCCCTACAGAAAACTGGAATAGATGGTCTTTATCTCAATCTGATGAAAGCCATCTATGAGAATCCAACAGCCAACATCATACTAAATGGACAAAATAACTGAAATCTTTCCCTCTAAAATCGGGAACAAGACAAGGATGTCTACTGTCACCACTCTTATGCAATATAGTTCTGGAAATGTTAGCCACAGCAATTAGACAAAAAAAAAGAAATACAAGGAATAAGGATAGAAAAGGAGGAAGTTAAATTATCTTTATTTGTGAATGATATGATACTCTATACAGAAGACTCTAAAAATCCCACCAAAACACTTCTAGATTTAATAACCAAATTCAGTAGTGTAGCTGGATACAAAGTCAACATTCAAAAATCAATAGCATTCCTGTACACAAATAACAAACTCACTGAGAGAGAAATTGAGGAAAAATACCTTTCACAATAACATCTGAAAAATGAAATACTTAGGAAATCAATCTGACAAAGGAAGTAAAAGAAAGACCTTTATAGGGAAAACTACAGTACTCTGAAAAAAGAGGTTGAAAAGGATACAGAAAATAGGTATCCCTACTTCTTGGATAGGAAGCTACAATATAATGAAAATGGCCATACTTTCAAAATTGTTACACAGATTTAATGCACTCCTGATCAAAATACTATTAATATATCTCACAGAATTAGAGAAAAGAATCTTAAAATTCATTTGGAACCACAAGAAACCTAGAATATCAAAAGCAATTCTGGGCAACAAAGGCAAGGCAGGGAGCATCACAATCCCAGACTTGAAATTATACTACAAACCTACTGTGTTAAAAACACCATGGTACTGGGGTAAAAAACAAAAACAAAAACAAAAAAACAGACCTGAGAATCAGTGGAACAGATCTGGAGATGCAGAAACAACTTCAACCATACTCAGCCACCTTGTCTTTGACAAAGGAGCCAAACACCTTCACTGGAAGAAAGATAGCCTCTTCAATAAATAGTGTTGGGAAAATCTAGCTTTGCACATGCCTAAGATTAAAACTAGAAACCCATATCTTTTACCATGCACTAAATTAAAATCAAAATAGATCAAAGATCTAAATATTAAAACAGAAACACTAAATATGTTGTGAGATAGAATAGGTAGAACTCTTGAAGACATTGGTGCAGGCTAAAACTTTATGAACAAATCCCCGATCACACAGGAAATAACACAAAAAATCAACAACTGGGATCTCATCTTATTAAAAAGCTTTTGCACAGCAAAAGAGTGAAGAGACAGCCCATGGTGTAAGAAAAAATTTTTGCTGGCTGTTCCTCAGACTAAGGACTAATATCTAGAATACATTTAGAACAAAAAATCAGACCCCTCAAATTTAAAGACCCAATCCAAAAATGGGCACCTGAAATGAATAGATATTTCCCAGAAGCAGAAGTAGAAATGGCCAATAAACGTATGAAAAAATATTCAACATCACTGGTCATTCCAGAGATGCAAATGAAAACAAGGCTGAGATTCCATCTAACTCCAGAAAGAATGGCGATTATCAAGAAATCAACCAATAACAAATGCTGGTAGGGTTGTGGAGAAAAAGGAGCTCTTCTCCACTATAGGTAGGAGTGTAGACTGGTGCAAGCACTGTGGATATCAGTGTGTAGATTCCTCAAAAAACTTAAACTAGAGTTTTCATTTGACTAAGCTAGTCCCCTTTCTGGTATCTTCCAGAAAGAATTAAAAGCATCATACCATAGTATTATATGCACACCCATGTTTATAGTGGCACGGTTTATAATAGCTAAATCTTGGGTACAGCCCAAAAGCCCAACAACGGATGAATGGATAAAGATGTGGGGGTGTTTTATACAATGGAGTACTACTCTGCCATGAAGGATACACTTGAGACATTTCTAGCTAAATGATTGTACTTAGAAACCATACTTTTAATGACATATATCAGACACACATGTTTAAATACTGCATTGCTTCGCTGGTGTGAGAAACCAAAAGTGTAAATAAGGACCAAAATATATAATAAATATTGGGAAATGGGAAGAAAATGTTCAAATGAAAAGGGGAGCAAGGAAGGAGGGAGGGGGAAAGAAATGAAGGGACAAGAAAAGAAGAGAATAGAAGGAAAAATGGAAACAAACATTTTATAAATAAGGAAGGGTAGATGGATTGAACGGAAGAGAGGATGGGAAAAAGAATAAGCAAGATATATCATGTACACGTGTAAATTCCCTATGAGGAATCCTATCATTATGTATATCTAAATTGTATCAATAAATATATTGCTTCAATAAAACAAAAAGCTAAATTCCATTAAGACCACCACACTCTGAGAAGGCCTAAACTAGACAAGTGGAAAGAAAGAGTGAAATCAAGACTGAGAACAAGAGCAAGAGAGAGAGCTTTCAAACACAAAAGAAGGACAGTTTGAGGGTAGAGAGGAGGCAAAGAGCAAGAGATGCCACAGGATATGCTCTCACTGTAACCATCTGAGGGAGGCCAATCTGGACCTTATATCCATCTTAGTGACCCACCTGTTATAAATTCTACTTCCCACCTGACACTATCTGAAGCCAAAGAACCTTCAATCAACCCATATAATTGTAAGAAATAATCAATTGTTATTGCTTTCAGATACTTACTTTGAGAATGAATCATTACATAACTCAAGTTGCTAATAAGCACGCACCCAATTGGATTCATTAAAATGTTCTTTTAAAGCTTACCTTGGTGTTGGCCATGTCTACAATATACTGGTCTCCCTTTATACATTCCATTACTTCAAAACCATCTCTGTCAATCACCTTGGCCTGTGAGCTTCCAGATACAACAAGAATCATATCTCCCGTGTTACTGTACTGTAATGACTTGATCTGATGGCTATGCAAAGAAAAAGAAAATAATCTAGTGAGACACTGAGTATATTGTTTACAGTAAGTCCTCAACTTACAAAGGCATTCTGTTCCAGGAGAGCGTTCATAAATTGGATTCATTTGTAAGTCTGAAAAAGTCAGTCTTATACACCTTTGACACATATATACAATGTAAAGCATTAAAAATACACAAATGTTGTAAATAAACTATTTTTACTTTTACAGTTACCTTAAAATGGTACCACAATTCACAGATAGGGGACTGCATGGAGTAACCTGACAAGAAGAGAGTTACTAACTGGAGGAGGGAGGGTGGGTGGAAAATGGTGGAGCTGAAGGATCATCAGCAATAGGAGATGGAGGGCAAGATGGAATTTCGGTCACACCTGATGTTGATGACACAGGTTTTTTGATGGATTTAATTCTTGAAAAAAATGATCCAGTGATGTCTGAGTAGTAGCTCTTTTTTTCTCATCATAGACGACTCTGTAGCACTGGGTGCCATTCTGAAGGGCTGCCGCAATCTTTGTGTATCATTCTACACTGGGGTCCTGTACCTCAAAAACTGCCTCTTCAAGTAAAGAAAATCCCCTTGCCATTTCCTATGTTATGAATCTCTTTGGTTCTTCAGTTACATCTTCCTCTTGGCTCTCATCTTTTCACTGGGCCTCTAACTCCACCAGGTTATTAAGAAGCTTCTTGGGCCAGGGATTTAGCTCAGTGGTTCCGTCACCTGTCTCCAAGTGCAAGGACCCGAGTTCAGCCCCCAGTACCAAAAAAAAAAAGAAGCTTCTCGCGTTGCACAGCAAGGAATTCAATGAAGTCATCCTCTTGCAGAACTAGCTCCAGCTTCTTACTACAGGTCATTAGGTTGTTGAAGACGTTTTTGGACTCCTTATCCATCTTCTCAAGTCCATGAATTTCATGAATAAACTGTGGGCAAAGGTTCTTCCAAACCCCATTCATAGTGATAGCCAAAATCTCATGCCAAGCAAAGTTGATGTTTTTTATAGTCTTGTAGATATTATAGTCCTTCCAAAATTGTTGCAAAGTTGTTCCTGTTTCATCAGTTGTGTTCACTGTCTGACAACAAGTGTGACATAAATAATATTTCTTGAAAGTCACAATAACTCCTTGGTCCATAGGTTGGATGAGCACCATAACATTTGGTGGCAGATCCAGCACTTTGACATTGGGATGAAAGTCATCCATGACTTGGGGATGACCTGGTTTACTGTCAAGCAGCAAAAGAATGCTGAATGGGCTATCTTTCTCCAAATAATATGTCTCTATCTCTGGGATAAAGTAGTGGAAAAATCAGTCCTTAAAAAACAGCCTTTGTAACACCCAGGCTTTGGAGTTACTCTTCCATACAATAGGTAGAGAACTCTTGGCTATGTTTCTGAGGGCTCTCTGAATGGTAAACTAAGAGAAGCTTTAGTGTCATATCTCCAGAAGTATTGCCACCAAACAACAGAGCAAGCCTGTCCTTTGCTGCTTTGAAGCATGGCTACACCTTTTCCTCTTTACTGATGTAATTGGATTCTGGCATCCTCTTCCAGTCCAGAATGTCTCACTGATGATCAAAACCTGTTGGGGTAAATAAAAAGCTTCTTCAATAATTTCTCTAAGTGTTGCTGGAAATTTTGGGGCAACTATATTATCTGCAGTCACAGTCTCACCACTTACAGTAGTGCCTCAGCTTATGAATTTGTTTTATGATTTGGGGGAAGATGGCTGTGTTTGTGTTTGTGTGGGGAAATGGCCATGATTGTATTTGTCACCCAATGTGGAATTTGAGAAAGGAAGCAAAATTTTGCTGAATACTTTTGTTTACAAACTGAATTGTTTGCAAATAGAAGTGTTTGTGAACTGAGGTAGTACTGTACTTTTATTATTGTACTTTCTGGTGTGGCTCTAGCCTTGAATATGTTACACCACCCATGGGTGGCAGTAAAAGATGTACTCTGTTTACCCCATTTTTCCTTCAAGTCTTCAAATAAGCTTTTAGCTTTATTTTTAATGTACGATTTGACGGTGACACTGACTCTGACTCTGCATCCACACATTGAGAAGTTTCTCCATCTCCTCTATCACTGTACCATGCTTTTTGGATATTATTGTTGACTTCATTGGCACAGCAGACTTGACATGTTCCATGATCTTGTCCTTCTTTAGAATTGTGCCAACGGTTGAACAATTCATGCTATAAGGATGAGCATGGTCTCCTACCTTTTCTTCTTGGTCCAATCTTTCAATTATTTTCACTTTTGTTTCCATTGCTATTGCTTTGTGCTTCCTAACAGGCCCCTCCACATCACCACTCTTTTCCTCTTTCAGACATCCTCAGCTCTGATTGAGCACTGAAATACTGTACACTATACACACAATAGACACACAGCAGCACAACTGTGACAATGTCTGGCAAACACATGAGCTACTTCCACGATTTGTTCACATCTAGGAATGTTCGCAACACGAAGTCTGTCCGTATCTGTGAAAGTTTGCAACTCGAATGTTCGTTAAGTTGGGGACTCAATGTATATTTTCACTGCATTAAGCTCTGCCAGAAAAAAAAAATTACACAACTACAAAAACCGGTATTTCTACAAAATCAGGAATATCAACCTCAAATGGGCCCTGGATATGCACTGACTATTCTGTTACGGGTCTCTCCCCACTCTTCACAGCAATTTATTAAAACCTCAACTTACTTTACATCTTTCCAACTCAACCAACTCTCTTTTTTAGCTGTTGGATCTCTGGGCTCTTTTCCAGAGGAAACAAGTATGAACAACCTCAACTTCCTCTCATTAAGGTTATAAACTTTTCTGCACCTGAACTACTATTTTCCTCCTTCTCTTCGATTATAATGGTAAAGATTAAACTCTGCTTACACAAGGTAAGTCATACTACCTAAATCCTGGATCCTATTGCTCCCAGTTTCCTCAGGAAGTTCAACCTTCTCTCCTTCCCTTCATGTTAATAAAATGTTTTTGACTCTCTTCTTATTCCTCCAGCACTACAGAATCCTTTCCACCCTCACCACTCCACGGAAAGTGATCTTGCCATCGTGCCTGTAGTGAACTGTGGTGTGCCACCCAGAGCTCTCCCTTCAGAACTGAAATACTCAGTCCTACAGCTTCCAGGAGGTTTTCTGCCGATGGCTAACAGCTGAACCCCAGGAATTTACCTGAGAACTATACCGCCCAAGGCTCTGATATCATGCAAAGCAGCCTATATTCAATGTCAATGATCCAATGGGCGTAAAATGGTCCAGCTTTGCACTTTAATCTGGGATACCTTAGAAGGGTTATTCCAGTTTCAGATCTCCCTGTAGAATCAGTTGAGGCTGCTGCTACAAGAGTTAACAATTTAATTTCTCCAACTTCCTAATGCTCTATCCCTTGGATTCTCTTTCACAAAGGTTGACCCCAGAAGCATTATCCAACAAACTTCTTACAAGGAAATCTTAAATTTTCAAACTGTATTTTTTGGGGGAACCTGACTCAAGAGAGTTGGTACCAAAAGTGGTCCTATGAAGTCAATTCCAAAATGAAATTGTTAAGCCATATCAAGCATTGACTAGCTAGCAATAAGGACCCCATCACTGGTGGTGTTACACAGGCCCTAACATGCTATAGCACTGCAACTGCAACTGCTAAAGTTTTTGTTAGTGAAAGAGAAAGCGTGGCAACTGCAGTATTTCAGGAATTTGAGAAATACAGAGAAGTAATTAATTATTATAAGGTCTAGGAATTGGGTAGCTGTTGCTAGGAGTGGCCAAGGCATTGGGGAAAAAAAGGAAAGGCTAAAGACAATAAATAACCAATTAAAGACTATAGAGTAAAAGCCAAGAAGTCTCTTTGATAGGATATAAAGACAGTTATTGTTCTCTAACAGGTAAGTGTTATATAACTGATCTGGTAATATGTTTTTCCTCTGTAGAGGACCAAAAGCAGTCCACAGTTACATACAACTGACAACAGAATACACTTTGTCCTTGAACATGGCCTGTTTTAATTCTTTTGCTCTTAGTCTTAATACAGTCCAAAGGGACTTGAACCATTTGGACAATACAAAGAAATTCACATTGACCCAGAACTTGATTGCTTCAATTTAATTGAATCAGGAGAACAGTAAGTAGCAAATACTGTGGCAAGCTCTCCAGAAGATGAAAGTTAATCCCTGTAAAAGATCAGGATATCGAGATTGAGATGTGGAGAAGATGCAGATGGACAGACATATGAAAGTGGACACCAAATGTAAAGCTCATTGTACCACACATTAATTCTAGAGACCACCAACCTCAAAAGAACCAATGAACAAGTATGCAAACTGATCTAGTCAGTTCAGTTGATATTGGCTAGTTTCTGCTATCATCCACCTCAATGTTTCTAAGCAATAGGTTTTTAAATAAAATAGTTGTGGTGGCTAGAACAAAAGTTATGCAAGCCCAACAGAAGCTCTCCAAAGTTGACTGAATACTGTTGCTGCTGAAGGTCCCAACTGCCAATAACAGAGGCACACAGTGAGCTCTCCCTCCCAAAATCAATACTAATCAAACGTAACATATGTAATATGAAAAATGGAAATAAGCATGTAGAGAAAATAAATCAGGGAAAGTAGATCGTGTATACCAACAAGATAGGCACAGAAAATTTAAATAGGAGATGCGGAAGTAAGTGCTGAAATAAGCTATGAAGATATTTTGAGGAAGCATAGTCCAAGGAGAGGGAACAGCTACTAAAAAAAACCCGCAATGAGTGTGTACCTGGAATTTTCCCAACATGGATAGAGCAGAACAAAAAGTACAGGAGTTGAAGATAAAGTCAAAATGCTCCAAATAAGGTGAAGTAAATCACAGAGCGCTGCTGAAGCCACTGAAGGGACTCTGGCTTTCACTTCCTCTGAATGAAATGAGAGGAAACCCACTGGAGAGTGCTGAACTGAGGCATTACACAATCTGGCCCACTCTGTACAGAGCCACTTGTTTGTGCCTGGACCATTTTGTACTCTCAAGGAATCTATGGATTCCGTCTTAAAGTATTTTTTAAATGCATAAAAGGTATTAAGCATAGAGTAGAAAATAGATATATGGAAATAACAATTTTTTTCAGTTTGAAACATAATATGTAACAATCTGTACTACTGCAGTAGGTAAGTAGGTCTGGAAGCAGTCTAATAATTGGTGTCATTTTAAGGCAGTGAAGATTATAAATAGTAATTCAATTTATCTTCAACAATGTCATGTGGGGCCAGGGATTTAGCTCAGTGGTTACGGCACCTGACTCACAAGCACAAGGTCCCGAGTTTGATCCCCGGTACCAAAAAACAAAACAAAATAAAAAACAATGGTCATGTGATATGATAAGTCATCTAAAATTAACAGGAAGAGCTGGGACTGTTGCTTACTTCTGTAATTAAATCAGATACTACATTTCAGTTATAAGTTAGCAAACAGAAAGATGCTTTACCTAATTTCACAGAAATCAGGCGATTCAAATGTTGACATTATGAGCCATGGAATTTTAAATAGCTATGAGTTAAAAGTTAAATAATAAGGTTCAGGTAACTTATATCTAGAACTGGCAATCATTAAAAATGCAAAAATTTTGGAGTAGAAAATAAATGAAATTTAGAACTGATGAATGTGAGTTTACTAGCAGAAAATTAGAAGTTTGGAAAAAATTTCTGGACTGAGACATGGTAAGAAAAAAATGGGAAAATACAAAAAAAAAAGATACAAGTGAAATATGGCAAAAATTGGCCTCATATTGGAATTTAAAGGTGAAAGGAGAAGTAATCTTTAAAGAGGTAACTATCAAAATTTTTAGAATAATGATGACAGATACTATAGGACCCAGAAATCCAAGAAGTACTACAAACCCAAACAGGAGACCTGAAAACTATCCCTAGATGCACTGCAGTAAAATTGCTGAAAAGTCGGGACAAAATAAAGCCTCAAAAACAGATAAGAAAAACAGATCACTTTTAGAAGAAGCAGCAAGAGTCAGAAGACAAGGCAATGATAGCTCCAAGATTCTGAATAAAAATATTGCCCAGCTAAAATCACAGAATCACATAAACTAAAGGGTAAGTAAAGATGTTTTCAAGAAAAATTAAAAGTAGTCAGGTGTGGGGACTGTAATCCCAAGACTATGGAGACTAAGAAGGATCGTTTCGAGTTCAAGGCCAGCCTGAATTGCTTAGCAAGACTCTGTCTCAAAAAAAAAAAAATAGAACTTATACAATTTGTCAGCAGCCACTTTGCTTTAAAGGAAATCCTATAGGGAGTTCTTCAGGTAAAAATAAAAGCACAGCCGGGCATGGTGGCACATGCTTGTAATTCCAGCACTTAGGAGGCTGAGGCAAGAGGATTGCTGTGAGTTGAGGCCAGACTGGGCTACATAGTGAGTTTAAGGCCGGCCTGAATGACATGGCAAGACCCTATCTCAAAAGAAGAAAGAAAGGAAAAGAAAAGAAAAAAGAAAAGAAAAGAAAAAGAAAGGAAAAGAAAAGAGAAAACAAAAAAAGAGAAGAGAACTGAGACAAAGTAGGATATGAAGAAAGAAAAATTTACACAAAACACAATGACTATTGACTACAAAAACAATAATAATGTCTGATGGGGTTAAAATGAATATATAAATGCATGTGCCAACACAAAAAAGAAAAATATGAAAATAACTGCAAAAAGTTAAATGTAGTTAGATGTAATAAATGTTCCAAAAGCTTTGCACTGACTGGGAATTAACAAAGGGTAATTTATATTACCTTTTCTTGAGTCTATTTTAAGAATATAGATTGCAATTTTTAGGTTAACCACTAAAAAAATGCTAAAGGACAATAAACTTAAAAACTAACTGAAAAGACAAAACACAGTATTAAAAATTAATGCAAAAAATGCAAAGATAAGAAAGTATGAGGGCCAGGGATTTAGCTCAGTGGTTCCGCCACCTGCCTCCCAAGCACAAGGTCCCAAGCTCAATCCCTGGTACCAAAAAAAAAAAGAAGAAGAAAGAAAGTATGGCAAAGTAGAAATAAAACGGATTAGGCAAACAGAAAACAATGCATATCCAAGTTCATTAGCAATTACATTAAGTATAAGTAATTTAAACACTAATTAAAAGACAAAGTTTGTCAAATGAACAGAAAACTTTTGCTTAAAAAAGACATTTCTATATAAAGAGAAAGTACATAACAAAGTAAAAACAAATATTTCACACATACTAAAGCTAGTGTAGCTTGTATATTAGGCAGAAGAGACTTTAAAGCAAGGAGCACTGCTGGTGAAACAAATGACAAAAGGTTCAAACCACCAGGAAGATAACAATTATCTTTAAGAATTGTAAGTGGGCCAAGGATTTAGCTTAGTGGTTCTGCCGCCTGCCTTGCAAGTGCAAGGACCTGAGTTCAATCCCCGGTAACAACAACAAAAAAAATATATTAAAGTAAGTGTATTTTTCCCCCTTCCCCCGCCCTCCCTTCAACCCCTCCCTATTTACAAAGACTTTGTTTCCATCTTTTTCCTTTTCTCATTTTTACTCCTTTCTCTTTTTTCTTTTCCCCTACTCCTCCCACTTCCCATTCACCTTTGGACCTTTTCTTCCTATTTCAAATTATCTATTATACATTTTAACACTTATTTATACAATAAGAACCAAGATAGATCATGAAAAGGTACAAATTCCCAATGATGTGTACCTAAAATCATCATATTGTGTACCTAAAATGTACCAATTAACTTAATAAAAATAAATAAAAATGAAACAGAAAAACCAAAAAAATAAAAAAATAATAATTGTAAGTGTACTGACAAATAATTGTAAGTGTACTTGACCCAAGCATACTGCTCTTCCATGACCCAATCAACTCATCAGTATCTCAATCCAGTCCAGTGGACAATATCAACTGCCCCACCCACCAATAAAATGGTTAAATCAAAGAGAGTGACAATAGCAAATGTTATATAGAACATAGAGCAATTAGAAACTAAAACATCTTCCTTAAATACTATTAGAGATAAGAAAGTGGGGACCAGGGAGAAGGAAAGGTAGAATGTATGCTATGACCCAGCAATTCTACTCCCAAGAATGTATCAAGAAAAATGCAAATATGTGTTCCAAAAGACAACTACAAGAGTATTTACAGCAGAAGTATTCGTAATAGCTAAAACTGGAAACAATTCAAATATATAAAGGCACAAAATAGGTAAGTAAATTCATATTCATACAGTAGTACAGTATATTGCAATTAAAATGAGAAAATTTCTGTTACACACACGGATAAAACTTACAAATATAGTCAAGTAAAAGAAGTCAGATAAAAATATATGGTATATTCTTCACCCTCAAATACATGCAAAAGTAATCTACAGAGTCAGGATGAGGACGGGGGTAATATCTAGGAAATAAGATTCAGGTGCTAGTAATACCATAAACTCATTCTTTGATCTGGGTAGTGAATACAGGAGCATGTTCATTTTATGACTAGTTCTCAAGGTATAACCTTAGGATCACTGTATTTTCTAAATATCATGCTTTAACTTACACACTATAAAAATGAAAGATATGTAAGGCAATTTTATATTAAGGCCCCTAAAAGTTCACCAAAAAGGACAAATAAGGACACTATTATATTTTACAGTATAATTTTATCTTTAAATGCTAGAAAGTTCTCAGAATAAATTAAGAAAGCAAATTACATATACTTCTTACAGCTTTAACTGTTTTGATATTTAAATAGACATAACTTAGTTTTTATGAATTATGCAAAAAAACTTCTATTTACCCATTACTAAATAAATTCAGTGTATATTTTATACTACACGGTGAACTTTTATTCATTAAAAAATAATTTAACCATAAATGTTTAAGCAGGAGAATGTTCATTACAAGAACAGGAAACCTAAACATTACCAAATATTGGGAAGCACAGAAAGGTTCAAAAATAGAAAGCTATTAGGGTTGGGGTTGTGGTTTTGCCAAGCAACAAATAGAAAAAAAATAGTTTACCTTAGGAAGTATTTATTCACTTACAGCTTTGTTTAAAGGTCAAATAAAGTCACAGCATACACTTAGAAGCTATTCAAGCTATGCCTCACAAAGAAGTCCTCTTTATTCAGTAGTATTAGTAATATGACAATTCCTTTGATGACCCAAGGAAGAACACCAGCAACTACCCTTTAATATCAGTTGCTCCCAACTCTGCTTGGCCATTATATGACTCAAATATTCTGTCCCTGCTTCTATTACTTCCAGTTAATTTTCCTCTGCTCCCACTGTTTATTTAAGCTTTCTGATGCCTTATGGCTTCAATTCCATGAGAGTTACTCATGCTTTCTGTCTTTTCTCTTTGCTCCCACTGCTGTCTGCTTCCTTCAATGTACTGAGCATTCAAAGCACGCTTAATCATTAGACAGTGTGGGAGACCAGAGTTAGGAAAAGCACAACCATTTTTTTATACCTTGAGGCTAGCCTATTTAGAGGGTGCTTTGGAGATAAAGCCTATTGCCACTCCAGCTATGGCCATAAGGTATGTGTGAAACATACTTGAATTTCATGCTTCATGTTGGTCCCACCCCTAAGATACCTAGTAGATATGCATATACAAATATTCCAAAGGGCTGGGGATTTAGCTCAGTGGTTCCACCTCCTGCCTTGCAAGCAGAAGGACCCGAGTTCGATCCCCAGTACCAAAAAAAATAATAATAATAACAAATATTCCAAAAGGATTCTCAGCCTGTAGTTACCTCCATGTGGCAGGAATATGTATAATTTGAAATAAAATGGGGGAGGTAGATTATTTAGGGAAAAATAAATTATACATAATTTTTAGCAAAATAAATAAAATTCTCACAAAACTTGAAATTATTGGGATTGTAAAATGTAAAAAAATCTACGCTCCAAGGGGCCGGGGATTTAGCTGTGGTTCCACCACCTGTCTTAAAAGCGCAAGGTCCAGAGTTCAATCCCTGGTAACAAAAAAAAAAAAATCTACCACATCAACAATTATAAGATTCTGTCACTATTTATTACAGACTGAATGTTTATGTCCACCTAAATTCATGTGTGAAGTCCTAACCCCCAATATGATATAGCATTAGGCAGTGAAAACTTTGGCAAGTAATTAGGTATGGATGAGGTTATGAGGATGGAGCTCTTAGGAGGAGATTGATTCCCTTATAAATGGAGGAAGAGAAACTAGAGCTGCTTATCTCCCTGTCTCCTGAGGATAGAACAAAAAGATGGGCACCGGCAAATGAGGATGCAGACCCTCACAAAGACACAAATGTGTGAGCATTTTGATCTTGGACTTCCAGCTTCTAGCAGTGTGAGAAATACAGAGCACAGGGAGAGCAGACTTAACAAAACTCTTAAGGGCCCTAAGATTTTCAGAACAGTAACTGAACGCTGGCTTCAATTTAGAGTCACCAAATGCATTAACACCTAAGAAGAGAGTGAGGCTGTTCTTAGAAGTGTTAAAACAAGGCATGGGGGCTGGAGATTTAGCTCAGTGGTTCTGTCGCTTGCCTTGCAAGCACAAGGACCCAAATTTGATCCCCGGTACCAAAAAAAAAAAAGACATGGACTTCTCCTCTCTAGCTATGTGAGTCCTAGACGATGTCTTCACTGAATGTTTAAAAATAGAGCAGTTGTAAATGTGTTGCTTAATGCAACCATCTACATCAATTGTCTTAACTGTATCTTCTGGATTACTTGCTATAGCTTCTATATCACCACTTGCTATTTGACCTTGCACTTTAATATGCAATTCTTACTTTAAAGTTCATAAGCCAACCTCTGCTAGCTTCAAACTTTTCTTCTGCAGCTTCTCTCTGCTTTAATAGAATTGAAGAGAGATAGGGTTCTGCTCTGAATTAAGCTTTGGCTTAAAGGAATGCTTTGGCTGGTTTGAGCTGCATACAGACTACTAAACTTTATCCATATCAACAATATGGCTGTTGTGCTTTCTCATCATTTGTGTGTTCACTGGAGCAGCACCTTCAATTTCCTTCAAGAATTTTTCCTTTATATTCACAACTTGGCCAAAAAAGGTGTAGCATAAAAACTGTAGCATTCAGACTTTTGGTTTTTGATATGTCTTTACCTTTTCTAGCTTTTAAGGTGAGATATAATAATTAGATCACAAAGATCACTGATCAGAGATCATCATAACAGATATAATAATAATGAAAGAGTTTGAAGTTATTTCAAGAATCAGCAAAATGTGACCAAAAAAACAAGTGAGAACATGCTATTGGAAAAACAGTGCCAATAGACTTATCAACACAGGATTGCAAGGAACCTTCAATATGCAAAAAATGCAGTATCTATGAAACACAATAAAGCCAAGTGCAATTGCATGAGTAAGCTTTTAATCTCTGGGACACAATACTGGACATGTACATCTTAAAGGAAGAAACGGTTTATTTAGGTCACAGTTTCAGAGGTTTAGTTCATGGTCTGCTAACTCCAATGCATAAATATCATGGCAGAAGGGTGTGATGAAGCAAAACTGTTCAGTTCATGGCAGAAGGAAGTGCCAGAGAGGAAGGGGCCAGGGACAAGATATAGACTCTAAGGTCATGCATGCCTCCATGACCCACTTAGACACATCCAGAAGTGCACTTTACTAATCTCCTAGGTGGTTCTGAAGCCAATCAAATTGACAATTAAGCTTAACTATCATAGCAACATAAAGTCCTCAGCCTCAGGTACTTTGTTATAGTGATAGAAAACAATAATACAGAAATTGAGGAACTTAATTTTTAATTTTATTTAAATTTAAATAATGAATTGTGGCCAATGCGTAGTATATCAAACAGTGCATCGCTGGATAATATGAAATAAATATGAAGTGGTCTCAACCTTGGAGCAATAAAAGATTCTTATTGCCTCATAATACAGATGAAAAATTAAATTCTGGGTAAATATTCTTAAAAGTAAAAACCAAAGAAAACTATAAAAGTCCATTTGGACAATAAAGGTACCAGTACTAAAAGGGTTTACACTCTGGGGCCAAACATGGTGGTGCACGGCTATGATTCTGGCACTCAGAAAGCTGAGGCAAGAGGATCGCTACAAGTTCGAGGCCAGCCTGGACTACACAGTGAGTTCAAGGCCAGCCTGAACAAAATACCGGGATCCTGTCTCCCAAAAGTTTACAACCTAAATATGACTTTCAGTCATAAATACAGAAATGAATACTGAAGTAAGCTCAAGAAAAAATTTCTTTTCCAAAATGTTAAAATACTAGAACAAATAGAATAATCAAAGCCTCAAGTATAAAATTTCTCTATCAAAAATAAAGTCAATCTTTTTTTTTTTTTGATACCGGGGATCAAACTCAGGACCTTGCGCTTGTGAGGCGGGGCAGCAGCACTGCTGAGCTAAATCCCCAGCCCCGAAGTCAAACATTTTTTAAAAATTCTTTTATTGGTAAATTTTAGGTATATAACACATTTACATTTCTCATTGGGAACTTGTACCTTTACATGATGCATCTTGGTTCTTATTTTTTCCCCACTCCTAGCCCTCCCCTCATCCCCTCCACCCTTCCCTATTTACAAAGAATTCATTTCCATTTTTCCCATTTCTCATAATTTTTCCTTTCCCTTCTTTCCTTTCCCCTGCCCCTCCCACTACACCTACTCCATTGGACCTATTATTCCTATTTCGCATTATCAATTATTCATTCTAATCATTGCTACATTTTAGGTATACAATATGATGACATTCATCATTGGAAATTTGCACCTTTACATAATCTCTCTTGGTTCTTATGTTTCACCCTTGCCCAGCCCTCCCTTCAACCCCTCCAT
>NW_004624759.1:17590858-17607433 GCF_000247695.1 Heterocephalus glaber
TTCCATCATGTTCCTGAGCTCCTCTCTAGATTTATTGATCATGTCTTGCACTATGAGCACAATCTCTGCTGTTATCTGAGAAATTATTTGCTTTCATTTTTTCCAGATCCTCTTTTGTTGCCAGTTTAGGGGGTCCAGGTTGTTGAGTATCAGAGCGTTCCATCTCATTTCTCTTTAGGGTTGCTGGGGGTGATCTGGAAGTCTGGTTTTGAGACTTGTTTACATGTCTTCTCATTTAGACCGGGTGGGGTGGGGGGTGGGGGGGTGGGGGTGCTGTTAGCGCCCACACCACTCACCTCCTCTGAGCTGGGAGTGGTGGCACAGTGGCTCAGAAGCCTCTTCCTCTAGGCCGGGAGCTGCAGGACAGATGGCAGCCTGGAAGCCCCTTCCTTTGGGCTGGGAGCAGTGTGAAGGACAGGGACCCGGAAGCCCCTTCCTCTGGGCTGGGAGCAGCATGAAGGACAGTGGCCCGGAAGCCCCTTCCTCCGGGCCGGGAGCAGTGGGATGGACAGCGGCCTGGAAACCTCTTCCTCTGGGCTGGGAGCAGCGGGAAGGATGATGGACCAGAAGCCCCTTCCTCTAAGCCAGGAGTGGTGGGACGGCGATTCAGAAGCCCCTTCCTCCAATTTTTTTTTTTTTTTTTTTGGTACCGGGGATCGAAGTCAGGTCCTTGCGCTTGTGAGGCAGGTGGAGGAACCACTGAGCTAAATCCCCGGCTGAAGTTCTATCTTTGTAAACTCATCATAAGCTGAAAAAAAATAGTTCATAGAGGTTTCGGTACATAATTGGCTGGCTCCAAAGCAGGGTGATACAGCGGCAACAGCTCACAGTGGCAGAAGCAGCAAAAGCAGTAAGAAACTCAAACATTTTTTTAAAGCAGTCTTCATAGCTCTGTTATGAATGTAAATCGGGAAAAAAAAAGTCAATTATATTCCTTGGTTTACACTAATAGATTAATCTCAAAATAAAACAAGCATGACTTTAATAAAATTTTAGGCTATTTAGTCCAATTCACCTTTTAAGTTTATAACTCCAAAGCTGATAAAAAGATAATTTTTTAAAATATGGGCAGGGGATTTAGCTCAGTGGTTCCACCGCCTGCCCTGCAAGCACAAGGACCTGAGTTCAATCCTCAGTAACAAAAAAATTAAATTAATTAATTAAAAAAATAATAAAAATATTAACTTGTGATAATGTCTTCTAGAAACAGAATATATAGGAAGGTATATAGGAAACAGAATATAGGACGTCTATTTAGACCTCAACAAAGTTATTCTTCCTGGATGGTTCCTAAATCCAAATCAGATACTTATCAATGAAACTTTTTCTGCCACCCATTAGCTAGAAACTGCTCATCCAAATTTATTCTGACCATTTGTCCTAAAACGTTGAAATTGTAGCTGTTTTTAAAATATTCTTCAAAAAAACATTTTTTTAATATACTAATTCAAAAGGCAAAGACTATCCAAGGATCCTGGAGGCTTTGGGATTAAAATGCATGACAATATGAGGCATTTCACCACAGCATCCAAGATTAACATGCCAAGGCACATGAGGAAGTAAAGCTCCAGGCCAGATCCCCATAAGAAGGCTAAAGCAGCAAAGGTGAAGCTACTGCCCAGGACCTTCAAAAACAAAAGGTATCTTTAGCCTCATGCAAGCCTTTGTAAAATCCTGAAAAAGAATAAGGGCCTTAGCAAAATTCTGACCAGGATCACCTCACTATGTAGTTTTGGGTGGCCTTGAACTCACTATGTAGCCCAGGTGGGCCTTGAACTCGTAGTGATCCTCCTGCCTCAGCCTCCCGAGTGCTAGGATTACAGACATGTGCCACCACACTAGGCCAGGATGACAAATTTAGATGTACCTCTTTATGGGGTTTTATAAAATTAGACGTTTAACTGTGCCAGATGTCCATTTGTCCATGTGTCTCCCAGCTCCAAATTCACCCTTGACTGCTGTGCAAAAATGGCCCCTTAAATATTTTTCTTTCACTATCTAGCATGATGAAAGTATTGTCATTAGAAGGTGTTGGCTGAAAAGATTGCACGATGAAGGGGCTTTCCTTCCGAGTACAGTATGTTCCCCTCCTCGCAGGCTTCTGTACCATATGCAGCTTTTTCAGTGTCCAGCTCCAAAGCATGTTCAGTTTCCTTCAGTGTCAGGCTCCCGAAGTGTGAGTGTTCAGCAGCACTACAGCCTCCCCAGCACCCTCTTCAGGCAGTCTTACAGCACAGTAATTCTGGTGGGACAGACTGCAGGCAAGTTTTGTCATCACAGCACCACTGCCATTTCTCTTCCTTCAGTGAGCCACAGCCACAATCTCAGAAAATGCCTGGAAAAAGCACAGAGGCTCTTCCTTGAATGATGTGTCTCATCCCCAGAGGTATGGGATGCTTCTTTTATCTGCTATGTCTCTATTCCTTCGGGTTCTCTTTACTTTTTTTTTAGCAGACAATACCTCATTATTCCAAATTCCTGTTATAGTTAATAGTTTTTCATATGAAATTTTTTCTGTTTAAATTACATGTGATTTCTCTATCTTCATCAAACCCTGATTGACATATCAAATTTCAGGTAATCAATTGGGAATTGAAAAGATTATAGCCCATTTAGCCTAACTTTGTTTTTGTATATGAACAGAATTAGAAAGTTCAGACTGCCTAAATGAGGACTTTAAAATAATAGAACAAACTAGTTAGTATACAGATATATCTTTATTAGTGGGACTCCCATTTTGGGGAAGTGTTAATTTTCTTTACCATTCATAAGAGCAAATACTAAGTGATTACTGTCTTTTCTAGTCATGTTTACTTTAAAGAAAAATAAAAATGTAAAAATTAAAATGTAAGAGGGAATATAAGCAGTCACTAGCCCCACTTCTCTAGCTATTGCTCTATCAAATTACTCTATTTACATTTGGAAGCAAACCTAAAATCTCAGCAATCCCAAACTACTATTCACTTTGGTTTTTAGCCATATAGAAAAATTTTTAACATTTTCCCTTGCTCTGGTTTTTTATATGCTCTCTGCAGTCCACTTCATCAACCCTGAAATGTTCGGCATCAAGCTTACCATTCTTGTCCCACTTCACTCTTAATTCTGCTAGCCACAGAGTTAAAAGGACAGGATTAAGATTCATTAGAGACAGTACTAAGAAGAATTAAAGGACTTGTTCAAGGAATAGAACATCTGCTCCTCAAATTCCTGCCTAAACAACTAAGATTCCAATCAAAAAGAAGGAAGGGAAAGCCAATCAGAATAAACTGAAGTCATGAGGATGTGAGTGTTCTCTCAGGGAGTAATTCTGACACCAGAGAAAGGCTCAGTAACATTCCACAATTCTTTCTGTGAAGTTATGCATGGGGCAAATGGGAGTACATGAGTGAAAGTAGAGGGGAGTAGCAAGGTGAAGATTGAGGATCCTTTTAAGTAGTTTTCGCCTGGCTAGCAAAACAAGCTGGGACATGCAAGACAGATAAATACAGCTATTTGGGGCTGTCACTTGGGGCTCGGGAGCCAAGGTGTCCTGCTGTAGTGAAAAGCATACTGCAATGTGAGTCAGGAGTCTGGGGATCCAAATCCTCTCTCTGCTAACTAGCTGTGTGATGAAGAGCAAGCCTTTCAACTTCACTAGATTCCCTCTCCGTTTTATAGAAAATTCGTTGATGAGATGAGATGGCAGTACTACACAGAAGTGCTCTTGAGCCAGAGTTCACACACTAGTCGTATAACTTTGCTGAGTCTTGGTTTCCCCCACTGAAAAAACAGGAGAATACTTAATTTATAGGACTGGGGTTAAGGGTTAAAAATTAATATACATTAAAGCACCTAGCACAGTACCTGAAATACGTAGTTACTAGTATTATTCTGTATTTCCAAGGTCTCAAATAATTTGAGAGGTATAAAATCTTGAGAGCCAAATGCAATGCTATCTTAAATTCACTACAAGTAAAGTTAGTTTGGCATATATTTTAATTATTACTAACCAACATTCTCAAAAGAAATGTTCTTACATCTTTTCTGATACTCTGTACCCACTCAAAAACCTCACGTACCATGTCAAATATGAATACTATATTCTTGGAAAGGAAAGAATAATGATTAGAGAAAATAGTTTTGATTTGCATATTATCTTCTTCAATATCCAGTTTACTCCAGCACCACCTGCAGATGGTTACTAAAACCTGCCCGTGTCCTAGCCCCTTATATAAACAGCACAGTTTTGGCATATAATCTTCACATATCCCTTTGTATGCTTTAAATTATTTCTAGTTTACTTATAATACTAATGCAAATTGATAAATTTGCATTCAATATTTTACTTCAATATTTTAGAATTTTTTTTTTGGTACCAGGGATCGAACTCGGGTCCTTGTGCTTGCGCAGCAGGCAGCAAAACCACTGAGCTAAATCCCCAGCAATATTTTAGATTTTAAATTTGAGAACATATTTCTAATGCAAAATCAAGAAATATCACCTATTGTTTAACATACTAAAGTTAGCAAGATAGAAGACAATTTATCAACTCAAGCTAAATCCACAGAAAATTTCTGTCTAGGACTATATATAAGTTTGCTAAAGTCAATCTGCCTCAGCCTTCCCAGTGCTGGAATTACAGGTGTGCACCACCATGCCCAGAAAATGGCTTCTAATGGTCGAACAAAGTCTGAGTACCATATTTAACAGGTTTTAAGTGAATAAGAATTTACTGCACATTCATTAAAATTTTAATTGGAACAAAACAAAGAATGAAAATTAATATTTTGTGTACTGAAATCAGAAGGTGAAATAATGATCCAACAAATTGTAACAAGAAAATTTAATGAAAAAATATATATGCACACATATTTTTATAACTTACTTTTTATTTTAAAATATATATTAAACTTAGTTGATTTTTGGGCTGGGGATTTAGCTCAGTGGTGCTGCCACCTGCCTTGCAAGCACAAGGTACCAAGTTTGATCCCTGGTACCAAAAAAAAAAAAAACCAGTGGATTTTTAGTGGTAGTTTTTCTGCTTTTGATCTTTTTAAAAATTTTATTGGTAAATTTTAGAGATAACATTCATCATAGGAAATTTGTACCTGTACATGACATACCTTGATTCTTCTTTTGCCATTCCCCTCCCTTTCCTTCAACCCCTTTTGCTTTCCTTATTTACAAAAGCTTTGTTTCCAGTTTTTCCCTTCTATTTTCTTTTCCTTTCCATCCTTTCCTCTTTCCCCCTCCAAAGTCCCCTTTCTCATTTGAACATTTCCTTCCTATTTCACAATATCTATTATTATACATTTTGTTCCTTATTTACCATTTCAGTTTCTCACACCAGAGAAAGCACCTCGTTACTATAGTAGATTGTGTGTGATAGATCTGGCCTCTTAAAGATAGGTTCAAGATATATACTAATACAGTAGCTACTCAGCCACATGTAGTTATTTAAGTTTTAATTAAAATTAAATTTTTAAAAATTCAGTTCCTTGGGGCCAGGGATTTAGCTCAGTGGTTCCGTGACCTGCCTCTCAAGCGGAAGGACCCGAGTTCAATCCCCAGTACCAAAAAAACCAAAAAAACAAAAAAATAGTTTCTTGGGATTAGTATTCAAAGGCCATCTGTACTATAGACAACTATATTGAGTAGTGAAGATACAGAATATCTCCATCAGCACAGAAAGTTCTATTGGACATATTGCTTGGTCACTAGACATCAAGGGTTGACCTCTGAATTACTTAATCCCAGGTTGAATGTAAAAGGAAATAGATAGCGGAGACAAAGTTTCTCACTTTTGGAAAGTGAAGATGAAGAAAAGAGGGAAGGTGAAACAAGAAAAAAAGAAAGAAAAAGATGGTCAGAAGGAATGAATGAGGTACTGGATTAGAATTAAAGAGATCAGTATAAATCATGTTGTTTAGCTAAATACAGATGCAGACAGACAGAGAACAATTAAAGACATACATACAGTATGCCAGTTGTCCCCAACCTTCTTGGCACCAGGGACCAGGTTCATGGAAAATAATTTTTCCATGGTTAGGACAAGGGGATAAGGAGGTTCAAGATAATTCAAGAGCATTACATTTATTGCATACTTTATTTCTATTACATTGTAATATATAATAAAAAAAATTACACAACTCACCATAAAGCAGAATCAATGGGAACCCTGAGCTTATTTTCCTCAAACTATACAGTCCCATCTGGGGGTGGATGGGAAACAGTGACACCCGAAGTATGTTGCTTATGTTCAGTCTACTCTTGTTTTGGTTGCTGTCACTGCAGAAAACTCTGCTTCACAAAGATAGGATGATGGAAATGGCAGCAGGCTTTTCAATGTTTTTGTGGCAAACTCAGGATGTTCTGTCTTAGGTTTTAATCCACAACATATGGAAACTTGAAACTGTCTAAAACATACTTTTAAGGCTATCACCATTTGCCGTCTTAAGCAGTTGATTCTCTTCTAGCATGAACAAATTTGATTCATGGGGCTTATTCATAAACGGGTCGTGCATCCATTTCTTCCCAGTTCAGAGGTTTTTTTGTGGTTGGGCAATAATGATCAAACTGTTTGAAGGCTGATATAAGTGATGCTGGACTAGCTGGGAGAAAAAAAGGCTCTGGCTCAGCCCCTTTCAAAATCTCTGATAATGTTTGAAATAGGTCAAAAATCCCAATGTTCACTCTTCATCTCTATAATTCAAGTTTAGCTCTGAATGCAGCCACTTTGCCTGCCAACTTGAATACAGCTGTCATTATCCCCTGAAGTGACAGACTGAGTGCGTTAAGCAGGTTGAAAAAGTTATACAAGTAGGAAACTTTTGCGGTCCATTCTGTGTCACTAAAATGTGCTGCTAATGGTGACTGTTTTCCTAAAAGAAATCTCTGAAGTGGCTCTTATAACTGAAAAACTCTAGCTAGTGATCTACTGTTTGTAGCTTTTCTATAAATAAAAATATTCTAAAATTTCAAGTTTACCAAAGTCTTGAAATAGAAATTGGCTAGGGATTTAGCTCAGTGGTTTCACCACCTGCTGCGCAAGCACAAGGACCCAAGTTTGATCCCTGGTACCAAAAAAAAAAAAAAGAAATTGTCAGTATGGCCTTGATATTTCAACACAGAGATACAGGTGAAGGCATGCATATACATATATATCTACATTTTCTACTTCTTTCCACTGAGAAAGTCAAGAAGCAATGATACCTCAATGTCAATGAGCACCCTATCGTCCAAATTTGATTTGTAAATACCATTCCCCCAAAAAGAGAGCTCCTTAGGAAAGTGCTAATTCTGGGACTTGGAAAGAAATCTACCAGGAAGCCTACCCCATGCTGTACAAAAACTAAGTAAGCTTTCAAAAGCAAATAAGGTCATGTCAAAATTATACACCAAGTAGGGACTGCCACTAGTCAAATCTGAGACAATTTAAATATCAAAAAAAGAATAATGATTGCAGTTGACTGAAACACATGAAAACTAAAATTATGATAAACACTGACACTGAAAAAAGAGAGCCAAGAAAGGAAAGAAAAAGCATCACAACCAGTAAGAGCAACAACTCATTTATCACCAAGAAAACTTAAGCTGAAAACAGGTAATCAAAATGAAACAACTAAGTATTTATCTTTCCTTCCCAGTAGGAACTGTATTTAAGGGTTATTTCTGTATTAATATCAGTTAATAAAAAAAGCTCTTCTTTTAGAGGAATAAATAAATGTAAATACAATAACCAAATCAGAAAATCAGCAATTTGTAACTCTTAATAAATGATTCATCAGGTAGGAATCGACAATGAGTGATAAACATATTAAATGAAAGAATGACAAATATCTGGATATTTACATGTAACCAAGGTATTTCCCTACAAAGTGCTTGCCTAAGTATAAAGTACTCATATTACACTGGAAAAATTATATGAAACCAACTTAATTTAGGAATCTATCTTAATTTCTAATCACTAAATAATGGAACAACTTGACAGTATATGCCACTTGATGCAATTCAATATGCGGTATGATCAAGCCTTTGGGCTTCTCTATACCATACCAAAAAAGAGATAAACAAGTTAAGTAGTACTATAAAAGATCAATATACTAGACCAGATATGGTCAAATATAGAAATAAGGGCATGACAAGTAGTAGCCACGTGTCAAGTCCTAGTTAGCTGATACAATGTTAGCTGACCATATTTGGACAGTGTAGCATGGGTCACTACTTGCATACTGACTCATCATACATCATACACAAGAATGTAATATACACACACACATACACATACACAGCACAGAGGGTTTTAAAATAAATGAAGCAAGGAACAGTTTCTAAAGAAACATTTTTTTAAAAAATACACGACAGAAAATGCCTTTAAAACATAGGTTAATGAAACTAAATTTTGATACAAATAATGATAGATAGAATTCAAATAACAATAGTACTGTCTCCAAATATGAAGATATTAAGTAAGTGAATACATACCACTCACAGGGCTGCAGCGATCGAAAAGCCTTGAAAGACGCATCCATTCCAGCAAAATCCCAAAACTTAACATCGTAGTCATATCCCCCAGTCACCAAACGGGCACCTGAGGGATCTAGACCCAGAGCAGACACCTGTTAAAAAAAAAAAAAAAAGAAAGAACTGGAGACAAACAACTTACAGTCTGTTATTAACCTCATTTCCACTTCTTAACCCCATCCCCTAACCTAAAGGCACTAGACGCACAGAGTATCAACTGTTTTTTCTTCTGAAAAGTAGGAATAGGGCCAGGGATTTAGCTCAGTGGTTCTGCCCCCTGCCCCCACAAGCACAAGGTCAGGAGTTCGATCCCTGGTACCAAAAAAAAAGTAGGAATGGTCAGCAGCTTCTATATAATTTGATTGGGTTAATATGAGTATTATTTCTTTTGAAATAAAAAATATTTTAGGCTAAATTTTTAAATATTTTTAAATTAATTTAATATTTTAAATGTTTTTAAATTGATATTTTATCCCATCTTATCAACCATGTACTCAGAACAGCTATCACTATAATTTTATATGATAAACTACACTGCTTTAGTAAGTATAGAAAGTAGAAACTAGTAAATATTTCGAGGAAAGAAAGAGGACTAATCTTACAAATAATTAAGCTTTCCTAATACACAATATTGAGCAAGCTTTTTAAGATAATTAAACCACAACTGAATGAATAACATAGAAGGGGGAAAAAAAAAAGAAACAGATCAAATGAATCAAAAATCACCAAAATGGGCTAGTGGGGTATAGCTGAGTGGTAGAGTTTTGGCCTACCATATAGAAGGCCTTGCATTCAATTCTCAGCATACGTAGATAAATGAATAAATAAATAAAGCAACGCCAATGAGTATTTTTTGAAATCTACTTAACAAAATAAGACAAAGTAAAACTTCTTATGCATATAGCTGAATGACTCAAGTATATTCACTTTAAACATATGTAAAGCTCAATTTATAACTGATTGTAATAGCACTTATAAGTATCCATAAAATATTTGCTTTCCTTGTGAATGTTCATAGGTCCAATTTACATATGCATTCCCAATGTGTAACTTACTATTTCTGAGCTACATTTAACCTTCTGTCAAAGCAGGAAGTCCCCAGACCTACTGCCCTCTCAGAAAGAAAGAACTGCATTAGGCATTTTTTAGTGTGATTATCATACTTACGAGACAGTTAAAAGATCAAAGTTTTATATAAACAAAATGTCCATAAATCAACCAGACATGAAATGTAATTATTATAATTACTATAATTACAGTGACAAAATAAATTAAGCTCATCTTAATCAAGACCTGCAAACACTGATTACAGAATGTAAAGGAATTATATATAAATAATAACTTATTATGTTAAAATTAGATATGGACTCTAAAGGTATTAAAACATACAAATGAGAACAAGTCTTTTTTTATGACTGAACAATCTCTTTAAATAAAAAACAATAAAAAATAAAAACAAATGAAAAGGTCCGGGGATTTAGCTCAGTGGTTTCACTGCCTGTTGCGCAAGGGCAAGGACCCAAGTTCGATCCCCGGTACCAAAAACAAAAAAACAAACCCACTGGGCCTGGGATTTAGCTCAGTGGTTTCGCCGCCTGCTGCGCAAGCGCAAGGACCCGAGTTCAATCCCCAGTACCAAAAAAACCAAAACAAAACAGTTTAGAAAATTAAGTGACTTCTGCTGTCACCACTAACAAACTCATTTGCCTCCATGCTCATTATGCTGCCCTCCTTCTCTCCCATTACAATTAAAGAAGTGTCCTTTCTCTTGATAGGCTAATCTCAACAGTGTTCGATCCACTCAACACAATTTGAAACTGTAAATTCATTTGTGGCTCCTGTCTTCAGTGCCTGTCCTCTCCTCAAGAGTGTAAGCTCTAGTCATAGACCATGTCTTGGTCAGCACAGTGCCTATCACAAAATAGAAACTCTAGTAAATGTTTCAAGGAAAGAGGACTAAAAATTTTTAAATCTTATATAACACAAATATCAATGCAGTCTGACCAATATAAGATAATTCTTCTCTACCCAAGAAAGAACAACAGAATAAATCTCTAAGTTGACTGTTCTTTTAAGGGCAGAAAAGACACGGCAAGTTCTACAGCAAAGTGACAAAACAATGTTTTCAGTGTCAGCATTCTGAAGTTTCGGGGTGTCTACTATTGCTTATATTCATTATTCATGAAAAAGGTATGAAAGGCAATGAATATGACAAAAAACAGAGCTTAGGGAGGAAAAAATACTCTCCCCTAGTTAGAGAATGAAAGTCCTTCCAAAGATTAGCTAAACCACAATTCTCACTTCTATGTTCTCAAGAGTTGAAGAACACAGGAAGTCTAGTTAATTCTCAGGTGCATTTTAACCAGAAAATAAGGAACTGTATAATATAAATGTTGCCCTAAAACAAAAAGTTGTTCAGAAGTGAACGAATATCTTAACTTACATAAATGAATGAAATCTAGTATCAAAATATTCTATAATTACTTTTGACCAAGAAATAAAATATTTTAAACTTTTTTTTAATATCAGATCACGCAAAAATAAGTTTCCAGTTCCTGAGAAAGAGCATAATTTCAATACTGACCTTTATATTGAAAGTGGGGTTTTTTTTGGTACGGGGGATCGAACTCAGGACCTTGTGAGGCAGGCAGAGAAACTACTGAGCTAAAGCCCCAGCCCTTGAAAGTGTTTTTATATTTTCCTTCTTTCAATAAGCTTTAGACCGTAGTCCATAATTAGATAATTTAATTGGTCTCATAGTACATTAACTATATAAGTATTTCAAGTACACCTGAGTTTCTCCTGTAATTATAAATTCTTTATAAAATGTTTTAAATATTTCTAAAATTTTAAGTGGTTACAAAACCACAGTTCTGGTTTTGCTTACATAGGAAGTCCTAGGAATCTTTGGACTCACTACAAAGCATTAATCTTCTAATGTTTTTAACCCAAACTCTGAAAGAACTCCTTATTGAATTTGCACTTATTAATATTTCAGGTTTTTCTTGTGGGATTCCCAAAAGCATCCATTTTAACTATTTCCATTTTTTACTATTGAAGTAAATTAAAACTGAGGCAATGTATATAAGTAGAGAAAAATGTATGAGCATGAGCACCTATATCAAAAAAGAAAAAAAAAACCCTCAAATCAATAACTTTCAGTCTTTAAAATCTTCCAAAACCCAAAGCAAGCAGAAGGAAACTATTTATGTAGAACAGAGTAAAAAAGTGAAATAATTTTTTAAACAACAACAAAAAATTAACAAGACCAAAAGTTGGTCTTTTAAAATTTTCAACAAAATTGAGAAACTTTTATTTAGTATAGCTAAGCAAATAAGAAAGACTTACTCATGTCAGGAACAAAAAGAGGACTCACTCCTGACCTTATTGAAATTTAAAAGATTATAAGAAATTTCTTATACTGTATATCGACCAATTAGATAAATGAAATGACAAATTCTTTTTATTTTCATTAAGTTTATTGGTGCATTTTTGGTATACAATATGATGACATTCATCATTAGGGATTTGTACCTTTATGTGATATATCTTGGTTCTTCATTTCTTTTTTTTGTTGCTTTTTTTTTTTTTGGTTACCAGGGATCAAACTCTGGTCCTTGAGCTTGCAGGGCAGGCTGCAGAACCACTGAGCTAAACCCCTGGCCCCTTACATTTATCATTTCTTTCTTTTTTTTTTTTTCCCCTATTCCCCTGCCCGCCCTTCAACCCCTCCCTATTTACACAGACTTTGTTTCTATTTTTTCGTTTTCTCATATTTTTTCCTTTCCCTTCTTTCCTTTCCCCCACTCCTCCCACTTCTTTCTCCCCTTTAGACCTTTTCATCCTATTTCACATTATCTATTGTTTCTCACAACAGAAACTATTCGGTATATACACATTTGTGTCCTATTTATTTCATTTAAGAGTATGGTCTCCTCCTGAGACCAGCCACTGGCCTCCATTGTTAGAAAATTCAATGGCATTGACACAGCCAAAGTGGCCAAGGAGGTCCTTCTTTTAGAGGTTTCTGCAGCCCAGCCAGTGTCTCCTCTGAAAGTCCTGAGGAGGGTGTACCCATGCAAGCCCCACTGGGACAAGAAGCCCACCACTGACCTCATGCTGTCTCCCTCACACCCTCCCTCCCTGATTCCATTTAAAACAACAGTGCCAACTGCCTCACAAGCACAAGGTCCAAGTTCAATCCCCGGTATGGAAAAAAAAAAAAGGTCAGGGATTTAGCTCAGTGGTTCCACTGCCTGCCTCACAAGCACAAGGTCCAAGTTCAATCCCCGGTATGGAAAAAAAAAAAAGGTCAGGGATTTAGCTCAGTGGTTCCACTGCCTGCCTCACAAGCACAAGGTCCTGAGTTCAATCCCCGGTACCAAAAAAACCCCCAAAAACAGTAAACCCATTATATTTGAGAAATACTTTCATGAAAATATTTTCAAAAGAAAATATTTTGTTGAATTATATTGTTTTTAGATCCCTATACATCAGTCTTACCATTTGTGTCATTTCTAGGTCTACCTCAATGTTTTCTTTCTCATTATGGAATATATGCCTTATATCTATCCTTACATGAGAGATTTAGACAAAGGGACTTTTGTTGAAAAGGGAAAGTAATATAATTTTATTCTTTCATTTCATATGCACATTTCATTCATTCAAACTACCACTTTTTTAATGATTTTTCCAGTAAGATATAATGATTTCATCTTCTATTTTAAATATTTTATATTGTTTATCCTTAAGTAACATAAGTAAACAGAATATAAAAATATACCCTATGGAAGACTGGGAATATGGTTTCAGAAGATCATATACCAAGAAGACCCCTACTGGGAAAAGTAAGGAAAGATCAATAAGGAAATTGAATTCAGATGAGAAATTGAATAATGAGTATGTGAGAGAAAGAAATTAAATAAAGAGGGAATGCGCTTGGTGTATATTACATGTAAGGAGAAGCTTTAGTTATCTTTGCTTATATTGAGACCAACCCAAAGGGCCTTTAGTCTGGGGAGGTAGGACCCAGAGCTAACTTCCCCATCATTTTGGATCAAACACACTGCATCATTCTGGATCTGATTACACAGACTCAGGATGGCCTCTGTAAACAAGTTAACTGTCAAGGGAGGAAATAAGCAGCCATATGTGGATATTTTCACAAATCACATGGCAGAATGGGAGACTCAAATCATAGTTTCTTTTGTCTAAAGGTATAAAAGAAGGTTTAATGAAGAAGGAAGAGGGCTTTGTTAGAGTAAACAATAAAGATTCTAAAATTTAAAAAAATATACCTTATAAGCTTAGTAATATAATCTTTTTTTTTTTTTTTTGGTACCGGGGATCAAACTTGGGTCCTTGCGCTTACGCGGCAGGCGGTGAAACCACTGAGCAAAATCCCTGGCCCAGTAATACAATCTTAAAGCAATACAATCACCACACAAGATTCATTTCTTTTCTCAACATTCATTCATAAAGTGAAGAAATTTGTACCTTTTATGAATACAGTACAGAAATAGAGCTAAGAGTAATGAGAAATTTAAAAACTACTCTCTTAAAAACAAAACTATATTTGAGTTTCATTTCTCTTCATTTGTAATGTTCCTATATTAAAGAGAGGTTTTCAAAAAGCCAACAATAACACTGACAGTGTATTCCCACTGTACATAAAAGATAATGGCTATTTTCATTAAACATAAAAATTAAATCTCTTTTTAATGTTTAAAATTATTATGACATCAGTTGATTTTGTAATTAACCTTAAAAAGTATCTCAAAAAATAAAAATAAATAAAATTTTTAAAGTATCTCATTAGTTCAATTTTCCATCAAAGCCCTATTATCACAAGAAAAGAAACAAGTTTTTAAAACTTACTGTTTTAGTGCCATGCTTCAGTGTTATCTCATGTGAGTCGGGAATCTTTTGGACAGGATTCTGAAACAGGAAAGTCCATGACATAAATGACTAAAATAGTGTATTTGAGTTAAACTATATATCACATTCTGAGGAAATACAGTTTTTAAAAACTACATCACTGGCTTTTTAACGCACTTAAATAGTAAAATAAAATGTGAAGACATCTTTTGTCTGTTCTTCTAGATAAACCACAATTTATCTTTTTTAGCTGATTTTAAATTCTAAAAAGAAATACCTAAGAGAGCATTTGGGTAGCATGAGAGGCCCTTGGTTAAATCCATGCTACCACAAAAGAAAAACACAAAGTAAGAAACTCTAGGTTGTATAAAATTCTTCCCTATTGTTAACATAAACTTTTAACTTAATCTAAAAGTAAATAAGTAGTTGCTGATAATACAATTCTTAAAAGAGATACTAGGATTTTTCTTTCCTTAAAGTCACTGATTATGGAAATCAAAACAGAACATCAAGGGCTGAGAATGTAGCTAAGTAGTAGAGCATTAGAGGAACCCCAGGCTGATACAAGCACCACAAAGAAAAAACAACACTCCCCCCACAAAAGAATATCAAAAATTTTTGAAATACAGGAAAATGATTCTCCATGTATTATTTTTATTTTTTTAATTTACCAGATTCAATTTAATTCTTACAGTCTTCAATTCAAGAGAAATTTCAAGTTGGTGTTTTGCTTCAACTACTTGATAATATTGCTCTTCTTTTTTTCTTAACTGTTCTTTAATTTTTTCATAAAACTGATCAACATTTCTTCTCTTCGCCTCTTCTGGTTGTAAGACAAATCGTAAATTGCCAAGTTCACCTTCTCGATGTAGTTTCTCATGTTCTAACTGTGATTTCACTTCTTTTGTTTCTGTTAGTTCCTTCTGTAGTGTTCTAACCTTATTTTCCAATTTTTTAGTTTTCCCTATAAGTAGTTCATCATGATCTTTTTTAAGCTCTATTGATGTTTCATACGAATGTAACGCCTTCCATATTTTTAATACACTAACAGAACCTTTGCATTCCACTGTAAATTGTTTAAGTAGCAGCAGCATATTCTCTTACTCAGAAAATCACACAAAGATAATCATAAACTGAAAGAAATTAAATTTGGATACCACTTACCATATTTCAAAATTAAAAATTATTTTAAAGATACTATAGCCTATGATTTAAAATAATAATTATAAATTTTCCCTAAAAATAATTGTTTTTTGGAATCCCACATCCAAAATATTAAAAGCTCTCTTTTTATTTGTACTTGGGCACATCTTCCAGTATTCTGCACTTAATTTCTGACAGACAACAAAACTGTCATAAGGTAGCTATGTACTTTTTAACCCTTAAAGGTTAAAAAAAAAAAAATCACAAAACCTGCTCTGAAAGTGTACAAATAAGAAACTCAAGCCAGGCACAGTGGTGCAGGGCTGCAACCCCAGCACTCTGGGAGATGGAAGCAGGAGGACCCCATGTTTTAGTCCAGCTTAGGCAACTTAGAGACTTAGCCAGACCCTTTCTCAAAACAAGGGGGAGGGGGAGTACAGTGCAATCATAGTGGGTTCAATCAAAGGAGAAGAGCAGGCAGGTAAGAAGGAAGAGAAGGAGGACATGGATAAAGAGGAAAAGGAGAAGGAGGAAGAGGAGAATCATTCGCTAATTCACTGTTTCAATAGCATTTTAAAGTCAGATTATACCAGGTGCTAGGTGAGATTAAACTCATCCCTCCTCCCAAGAAGTATATGGATTAAGAAATAGACATTGGTGGTCTAAGATGCCTGCCTGCCAAGCCATCATGCCTTGCAGCCACCTGGTTATGGACTGAAACCTCTACAAACTTTTCAAAGTTTCAGGCCTTGAGGAGGCTTCTGGCCCCTCAAACCTCCCCCCTCAGCACAGAGGAGGTGAGCCACTCCCAGCACCCAGGAGGAGGCATCCAGGCCACCGTTCTACCCCCTCAGCACAGAGAAGGTAAGCCACACAGGCGACAGCAACACCTCCCCCTCCCCGTCAAAATGAGAAGACACGTAAACAAGTCTCAAAACCAGACTTCCAGATCAGCTAAAGCAACCCCAAAGGGAAATAAGATGGAACAATCTGATACTCAACCACCTGGACTCCCTGAACTGGCAACAAAAGAGGATCTGGAAAAAATAAAAT
>NW_004624759.1:17609746-17633524 GCF_000247695.1 Heterocephalus glaber
CAAATACAAGTTCTAGGGGCTCCTAGAGATTTCTTAGTATTTTCTCTGTAGATGATCATTTCATCTACATATAAAGGTTTTACTTCTACCTTGCCAATCCTAAACTATTTGTTTCTTTTTATTGCCAGATTACTTTGGTTTGGGCCTATGTTTCAAAGTTTAATGGACAAAGGAAAAGCAGGCATATATGCCCTTGTTCCCCACATTAGGGAGAAAGCATTGTATCTTTTCCATTCATATAAGGCATTTTTGCTAGAAGTATGGACTACATGTCTTTTATCTGTTGAGAAGGTTCTATTCTACTTCCAGTCTCCTGATAGCTTTTACCATGAACAGCTGTAGAATTTAGTCCACTACTTTTTCTCCAACTAGTGACAGGTTCATATGGCTTTTTCCTTTCTTCTGTTAAAATGATGACTTATGGGGGTGGATCTTCCAAAGCTGAACCAACACTGCCATCCCTATAATGAAACCACTTACTACATACTGCCAGATCTGACTTCTAATAGTTTGTTTTGTTAAACAAATTTTTAACTATGTTCATACTTTTTTCTATTATCTTTATCCAGTTTTAGTATTAGCACAGTGTTGATTTCCTAAAATGAAGGGAGAAGTGTTCCTTTTTTCTGCTTTAAATGTTTGATATAATTCATCAGTTAAAATGTCTATGAGCCTGTTGTTGTCATATAGGTAGGTTTCCAAGCTGGGAATTTACTTTCTTTGATAGGTGCTATTCAAATTTTGCTATTTCTTCCAGTCAGTTTCATTAATTTGTCTTCCAAGGTAATTCCTAGAAATTGTCAAATTTATTTCAAAAAATATTTTTGTAATATGCTTCCTATATCCTTTGTAATTCGGTAAAACCTCTGGTAATGTCCTCTAAATTGTGATACTGTACTTAAAACAATGTATAATTGATATTGTGTAATAGGAAGAAAAGGTCTAAAGGAGTAGAGGAAGTGGGAGGGGGAGGGGTAAGGAAAGACGGGAAAAGAAAAAATATGAGAAAAGGAAAAAAATGGAAACAAAGTCTTTGCAAATAGGGAAGGGTGGAGGTGGTGAAGGGAGGGCAGGGGAAGAGGAAAAATAAGAACCAAGATACTCATCTAAAGGTACAAGATCCCAATGATGAATGTAACTGTATTTTACACCTAAAATGTACCAATAAACTTAATGGGAAAAAAAAAAGAAATAGGCATTGGTGACTCTTAATTCAGTACAACAAATGCTATAGCAGACAGGAGTACAAACAAAATCTTGAGGAATAGTGAAAAGGGATGCATACATGACAAACTGTAAGTCACATGCTGGGCATGGTGGCCCCAGCTCTCTGGAGGCTGAGGCAGGAAGATTGCTGCAAGTTCAAGACCAGCCTGGGCTACACATACTGAGTTCAAGGCCAGCCTGAACTACATAGCAAGACCCTGTCTCAAAAAAAGACCAAAAACAGACAAATAAAAAGAAGTCACAGTGATCATTGGAAGATATTTCATTGTTTATTCAGATCTTCATTGCCCAAGAGCAAATTAATTAAACTAAAATTCATGCCTGTCACAAATTCAAAATTTTACAAACTACTTTAACTAAAATGTGAAATTTGGAGCCGGGGTTAGCTCAGTGGTTCTGTTGCCTGCCCTGCAAGTGCAAGGACCCCAGTTCGATCCCCAGTACCAAAAAATAAAAAAATAAAATAAAATGTGAAATCTAACATTCGTTCTTTTATAACCAAGCAAAGTATTTCCTATATTAAAACCAAACATTTGGGAGCAGAGGGGGCTTGAGGGGAGAGGGGACATGGGAAAAAAAGGGGTGGGATGTATCATGTACAGGTGCAAATTTCCTATGATATCATTATGCATGCCTAAAATGTACCAATAAATGTTGTGCTATAAAAAACAAAGAAAAAAAGTTAACCATAGGAAGAGAATGAAGGAAAAAAAAACAAGCCTTCTGGCTGCATAAAAAGAGAAAGCAGACTAAGCCTACCCCTATATACACCTCAGCCCAGGCCTCACGCATGGTCTGTATTATGATGTAAGGACACAGAGTTAAGGAAAAACTTAAAACAAAAATTACTGATACCCACTATGTTGACTACCTACCACAGTAGTCCCTCTTTCTTTGCAATCAACATTTTCCAAACTAAGAATCTGAGAGGTTACAATAATCCATTACCACCACAGATTAGTGAAAGAAATTATGAATCACGGGAAGGCCTTGAACAGGAATAAACAGCTGGAAATTTTTCAATTTATTTCAAGACAAAAATATATATAGTTAACTATATTGTAGAAGTATAGCATGTATCTATTTCAGAGATGTCAATATCCCAAAACAAATTTCAAAATAATTTAAAAGTTAAACAAATGAATTTTGGACTACCCTTATATTGAATTACCTAAGACATTACTCCCTTTTCCCTTGACAGTTGACAATAGTTGTAAGCAATGAAAGCTAATTTAAAAGTGCTAAGCATTCTTGCAAAAACCAGGAGAGTAGTTGAAATGTTTCACTTAGAATAATCTATTATAGTCTGTGCTTCATTTCATAACTAATTACTTTTTCATCAAGCAGCAAATAAAAATACTGTCACATTAAAGCTGGAATGAAAATTATTTAATTCAATGCAAAATGTGCCTATATATAGACAATTTCTAATATTTAAAGAAAAAACAAACACAGAACTTCATGTTTACATTAGGAGTGAATTAAATGTTTAAGTAAATGTTGTTTATATTTAAAATCAAAGTTTTACTGGAAATGACATAGGACATAACTCATAAAAAGCCCATATAATTGGCAAAACTAAATCATCTAAAATAGTAGCAATCTATCTTTTGGTAGCGTATCACTTGATGGTGACTGTTCTTTTTCCAGAACTTTTACTAATGACTTTTTGAAATATGACCTAGTGTGAAATTTGCCATAACAGTAAAATATTTTCAACATTTTCCTGCCAAGGAACATCACAAACTACAGGACTTTAATGAAGTAATTTATTACCAGAATTCATAACAAAAGCCACAGTCTTAATGGAAGAGAGAAAAAGATACCACATTTTGTTTTGGTTTGGTTCTAAATACCAACCAAAGGATTATTTCCTAGGCTCTTTGGTCTAGCCTCAATAATAACAGTGATAGTAAACATATCTCAAATAACATGAGCAGTTCTATTTGATTAACAGTTTCACAAGACTTGTTTCTGAACAATCATTCTGGCAGAGGCATAAATTAAGAAGTTGTATGTGTATACTGCTGTAAGCCATAATAAAGCCTACCCAGTAATAATGATCTGCCACAAAGTTGCTACTAGTAGTTAGGGAAAGAGAATGAAGAATACCAAGAAGAAGCTATGAAAATGAACACTACTTTCTCCAAGAAATCATTTAGGTGACAGTGAAGGCTACTACCCCAGAAGGTAGCTGGTTCCTCATGCCAGTAGCCCAGATGGGTGGAAGCAAAAAAAATCACACTAATACTAATATTACTAGTACTACTATTACTAGTAATTTTACCAGTAATATTACTAATATTACTACTGTTAATAATAATAATAATAGACATGAAGAGGAAAAATAGATCTCCATGCCACCTCCACTAAAGTTCCACTTCTCTAGGGCCTAACTGTTCCGTATTCTGAGAAGTCCTGTGCTAGCTTTACTTCTAGAGAAGGAGGAAAACTGCCTTTTGGGAGACAACAATCCACCTGAGCTTCAATCCCAATTCCAATAGACTCAGTTGGAAGCCTTTCAAACTATAGGTCTTAGGAGGTGCCTCAGAAATAAGACTTCTTCCCAAAGATTTACATTACACGCTGACTTGTGACACAACAACTTGTTAATTCTCTTCTAGTCTTCCTTTGGGTCAGGGGCTATAACTTAGCTTTGGACAGAGAGCTTTGGGTAGTGGAACCAGAAGCAAGGAAAAAGAAAGAAGATTAAGATTATTTAGTCTGTGTGTTGAGGATTTGGAGTAATGAGGCCTGGGTTCAGACCTAGGTTTTCCCATTTGTTAGGTATGTGGCCTTAACTCAGTAGTTCTCAAGCAGGAAGAGTTTTGCCCTCCAGAGGAAATTTCTCAAGTTCTGAAGGCATTTTTTCATAACTTCAACTAGAGGAAGAGTTAATGGCTGCTAAAAATCCAATAGTATACAAGACAGTGTCCACTCCCCCATACAAGAAAGATTTATTTGGTCTAAAATGTCAATCACAGGCTAGGGATTTAGCTTAGTGGTTCTGCCGCCTGCCTCGCAAGCGCAAGGTCCTGAGTTTGATCCCTGGTACCAAAAATAAAATTAAAATAAAATAAAATATCAATCACATTGAGGTTTAAAAAACGATAATTTTTAAACAAAATTTTTAACAATTTTTTTAGCTTTAGTTTAAATATCTTTTAAATAGAGGCAATGGTACTAACAACTTCCCATGACTTTAACTTGGACCAAAAGAGTGTATATGTGTGTACATATATATTACATCTAAATATATAATATATATATAATATATATAAAATATATATATATATATATGTAAAATGGATTCAAAACTGAAAGTTCATCCCGTACCTTCTGGTTTGCACAATATTTGGCTCTAATTTGAACTGAATTACACTTCTCTTCTAAGTCTCAAAACAGCTCCCCCAAGAAACCTCTTTCCATGCTCAACGACTTAAGATGATTAGCTGTCCTCCTGTCCCCAATCCTTCCTGCTTCACACGCACATACTCTCAACCAAGACCTGACACAAACTATTGCTGTAATAGTGAGCATGAAGTCTATGCTTTCTAACAGTTTTTCAGCTATAAAATCATCTGTATTTTAAGACTTTAGGAAAAAGAAATCTATTTCTTGATTGATGAAATAGATATTACAGAGGCAGATTTCTGTGTCTGGATGCACTGTGGTCTAAACATATTGAGACCTTACTAATTAAATTCTGAGCAATATTCCATGAATTTCTTTCTACCAAGATTTGTTTATCCATTGATTAAAAGATGAATCTCCATTCTTATTCTCTAATTTTCACCTAGGAAAACACATACCACATAGTAAAAGGCTAAAAAAAAGTAAATATTGAGAAATACTGTGGTACTGTATATAGCTATTTAATGTTAAAGGACTAGACTTCTGCTTCTGGGTAGATAGGCCTAGATGTATTTTTTTCCTAATCCTCCTCATATGGACAGCTAAACCTGGGATAATATACAAAACAAAAATGAGAGTCTAAAAAATGGACAGAAGGCAAACTGGCTAGAGAGCTTAGGATATGGGGAACACCTCAATGGTAAATTCCCTTTATTTACTCTTTATCTCATATATCACAGATTTAAGGCTAAAAATGACATTAACCCAAAATGCCACTGGCACTGACAAAAAAAGCCCTAACAAAGGCCTACTCTCTCTAGCCGAAGGACCAGGAAATATACATGTACCTACTCCTCACAATGAAAGCAATGATTACATACTGTAAACATGTACCAGTATACCAAAAAAAAAAACAAAACATGGAGACCTGAAGGAAGTAGCACAATATTTTTAAGTATAAAAGAAAAAGCCAGCTGTGGTACTGCATGCCTATAGTGCCAGCATTCAGAAGGCTGAGACAGGAGGATCACTGTGAGCTATGGGCCAGCCTGGGCTACATAGCAAGACCCTCCCTCAAAAAAAAAAGTTATAGAATCCTATAACCAAAGAAAATATCCTTCAGGAATAAAGGAAAAATATAAAAACTAAGAGAACTGTCAACAGCAAACATACCCAAAAAGTATGGTTAAAGGAAGTTTTCTGAACAAAAAGGAGAAGGAAGGAAGGAAGGAAGGAAGGAAGAAGGTAAAAGAATAAGCAAATATGTCAATAAATATAATATGTTTTCCTCCTATGCTTGAACTGAAAATTTGTCTTTATTGAAGCATAAATTATAAAATTCTCTAGTATGGATCTAAGGCTATGCATAGGAAATATTTAAAATAACAATGTTATACATAGAGAAGAACAAAGGAATGCAAAAGAAGGTGAGATCTCTATATTTACTGAAACAAAATGACACATATGAGGAATTATCTACATTTAAATGTAAAACTTAGAGCAAGCACTAGAAAACCCAAAGAGGTAAACTCAAATACACTATCGTCAGATATAGTCAAGTGATTGTGACCAGGGTGCCAAAAAGATAGTCTTTTCAATAAATAGTGTTGGGAAAACTGAAAACCCACATGCAAAAGAATAAAGGTGTACCCTTACCTTATACCATATAAAAATATTAACTCAAAATTGATCAAAAACCTGAATGTAAGAGTTAAAACTCTAGAAATATTAAAAATAAAACAGAAAAAAAAGAGGGTAAGTTTCATGACATTGAATATGACAATGAATTTTTGGATCTGACATGAAAAACACAGGCAACCAAAAAAATAAGATACAGGCTTCATCAAAATTAAAGAGTTTTGGAGCCGGGGATTTAGCTCACTGGCACTGCGCCTACCTCGCAAGCACAAGATCCTGAGTTCAATCCCCAGTACTGGAAAAAAAAAAAAAATTAAAGATTTTTGTGCATCAAAGGACAATATCAAGAAAATGAAGTAGATATCCAAAGAATGAGGGAAATGTTTTTCAAATCATATTTCTAGTAACAGGTTAATATCAAAAATATACAAAGAATTTCTACATCTCAATGACAAAAAAAAAAATTCAACAATGGACTTGAAGAGGCATTTTTCCAAAGAGATATAAAACAATTTATATGCACATGAAAAGATGCTCAACATCATTAATTATTACGGCTTGAAAGAAGACTTCCCCAAAGGCCTCAAGAGCTCATAAGTGGGACTTTTGGAAGGTGACTGAATCATGGGGGCAACACAGCTAACCTGCAGTTGGGAGGTGGGACCTGGGCAGAAAAGGCAAGTCACTGGAGTGAGGGCATGACCTGAAAGGGTTACCATCCTCCCTGCGTTCTCCCTTCTCTCTGCTCCCTGACCACTATGACAGCAACAGCCTTTCCTCTACCAGGGCCATGTAGTATTCTGTTTTCAGTGTTGGAGCCATATGGGATACAGACTGAAAATTCTGAAACTGTAAGCCAAAATAAGCCTCTCCTCCTTTAAATTGTAGGTGTCAGGTATTTTGTCTCAGTGACAAGCCAAGTGATAGGACACCAATCATTAAGAAAATGATAATCAAAATCACAGTGCAATAATACTTCATACTCATCAGGATAGCTATGATTTAAAACTGCAACAACAACAAAAAATAACAAATATGGTCAGGGAAGAAACTGGGACCATTGCATATGGTTGATGAGAGTGTGAAATGGTGCAGCTGCTATGAAAAACAGTATGGAGGTTCCTAAATAAATTAAAAAGTGAATTACCAAGCTGCTAGCAATTCCAATTCTAGGTATATACTCAAAACAACTGAAAGCAGGGTCTTTATTTGTACACTTATGTTCACAGCAGCACTGTTATAGTCAAAAGGTGGAAGTAATTCACATAACCATCTACAGATGAATGGATCAACAAAATGTAGATACACATACAATGGAATAGTAGTCAGCCTTAAAAAGGAAATTCTGACACATAGTACAACTTGGTTGAACCTTGAGAACATTATGCTAATGAAACAAGCAAATCACATAACACACAACACAAATACTGTACATTTCCACCTATGTGAGGTATCTAGAACAGTCAAATTCAGAGACAAAGAGAATGGTAGTTGTCAGAGGTTAAGGGATGGCACCTGTAAAGCCAACACGTCAGAGGTGGAAGCGGGACTGTGAGTTTGAGCCAGCCTGTACTACAAAGGAGACAGTCTCAAAAAAGCTGATAAACAACCCAAAAGAAAGCCTGAAGTTCCCTTTGTTCTATCTATAAAATATATGTATTTGTTGACTGATTCATTAAGGACACAAAACATCATTTAGTAAGTGGAATGAAGAGTAACAGTTGCCTAAGCCTGATTTCCTCAGCTCTCACAGAACCTGAAATGTACTCAAATGTTTTAATACTCAAAATGTGGTCCACAGAGCATCACCGTGGATATCTGTCAGGTAACTTGTCAAAAATTCAGAATCTCAAGCTTCTCCTTAGACCTATAAATCAGAGTCTGCTCATTCACATGGTTCCCAGGAGATTTGTATGCATGTTAAAAAGGAAGAATGGCTATAACAGAATGACTACAATAAAAATGGCTATAATAGAATGTCTATAACAATAACAAACGTTGATGAAGACGTGGATATATGGAAACTTCAACTATTACTAGTAAGAGTGCAAATTGGTGCAAACACTCTGGAAAAACTTTACAGTTCCTTACAATGTTAAACTCAGAATTACCAAAAGATCCAGTAATTCCACTTCTGGATACACACCTCCAAAAACTAAAATATACACCCATTCAAAAACTTGTACAAGAGCCAGGGATTTAGCTCAGTGGTGCCGCCACCTGCCTCGCAAGCAGAAGGTCCCAAGTTCGATCCCCGGTACCAAAAAAAAACTGTACATAACAGTCATAAAGTATGAAAAACACAAATATCCATCAACTGATGAAGAAATGTGTTATATCCATAACAATGAAGCATCATGGGGCAATAAAAATGAATCAAGTACTGATTTGTGCTTCAGCACAGACGAACCTTGAAAACATTACACAAGAAGCCAGACACAAAAGACTACATATGTATAATTCCAGGACAAGAAATGTCCACAATAGGGAAATCTATAGAGAGAGAAAGTAGATTAATGCTTGCCAAGGATTGTAGGGTGGGGCAGGATAGAAAATGAAATCCAAAGGTTACAGGGTTTGTCCTCTGAGGGATGAAAATGTTTTAAAATCAGGGTGGTGATGATTACACAACTCAGTGAATATACTAAACTGTATATTTGAAAATGGTGAATTTTTGGATATACAAATTATATCTCAATAAAGCTACTATTAAAATATAGTTAAAATATAAAATAGAGAAACAGCAAATACAAAGGTAGAACAAAGGAGAAGATATCCAACAATTTTTTTGTGAGTCAATGAAGACTTTCACAAGAAGAAAATGCTTTCCTTTCACTGGGAAAAAAGCTAGATTCTAAAAAATAAAAGGTACTTTCTTCATGGAGATTTTTCTGCCACAATGTGACCTACAAAGCTCACTGCTGAGTAGATGAAAGGAGTTGTACTAAGCAATGGCCAGCATCCAGACAAACGAAAAGGATGTTACAATGAAGGAAATAGTCATAATCAAACTGTTCAGGGTGTACGCAATGGGGCGTGAGGCAAGTTGAGGAGAAAAGGCTAGGCGTGGTGATGCACACCTGTAATCCCAGCACTCAGAAGGCTGAGGCAGGAAGATTGCTGCAAGTTTGAGGCCAGCCTGGGCTATATAATGAGTTCTAGACCAGCTTGAACTACATAGCAAGATCGTGTCTCAAAAAAACAAACCAAAACAAAAATGTTTAGGAGAAAGGCAAGGGATGACCCTGAGAAGCAGGATAGGTCACAGCCAGTAGTAAGTAGGCCACAATGGTTAAGTCATGGATTCTGGGTGAGATTCCCTAAATTTGAAGCCCACCTCCACACAGGATGGCCACAAGGAAGTTATTTAACACTTCTGAGTATGTTTCCCTTTCTGTCAGAAGGGGATAACAACTTTCATTCCATAGGGGTACTGGAAGGACTAAGTGAATTAATTCTTTGTAAGTGTTTGGAATATTGTTGCACTAATAAAGTATGCACTGCTGATACTATTTCGGTCTGGATTTGAGCATATGCTTACTTCTTTATCATACGTGAAACAAAAGGGGACTGCAGATACAAAACTATAGCTTAATGATCAATTCCTATTGTTAGTGATAGTGCACACCATGACTGTACCATTAGTTTCTTCACTTAATTTAAAAAATGTATCCCAAATTATAGTGTGCCAGGCACTATGGGATGCAAAAGTGAATAAAAACTGTCTCCAATCCAGATCAGTAGTAAAATGACAAAACCACCATTCAACAGCTGCCTGGTAGGCTATGTGCATCAACTTGGTGGTCTTGGTTTCATTTCAAATTCACAATTAGCTAAACTTCTCACACTCAGCAACAAATAGTATGAACAAAATGTCTTTCCAAGTGAGGATCAAGGTCTGTAGATGAATTTTAAAAGTTAGTTCTGTTGGAGCTGCTTTAATATGTATGTGTGCTATTCTATCAATTTAGCATTTTAAAAACAAAATTTATAATTTAGTCAAAGACAAACATTATAATCAAGATAACAACAAAGTATCCAATTCTACTGAAAGAGAAATTCTATAAATGTTGATAAATATTCATGATTTTGAAAGCACTTTTTAAAATTAGTGTTAAGAAACCTCAAGATTGACATGCAAATTTTCCACTTTTACACATACAAACAGAACGGGTGAAAGATTAAGGGAACTGTTTTACTTTCACATACTGTGTTTATATTATTAAACTGAAAAGTTGATGTGTATACTTCTGTGGCTTTGTTAATATTTAGAGTGCATAAAATAATTATGTGACTCTAGCTCTTAAGATACCTACTCGTGGGCTGGGGATTTAGCTCAGTGGTTTCGCCTCCTGCTGCGCAAGCGCAAGGACCCAAGTTCGATCCCCGGTACCAAAAAAAAAAAGATACCTACTCATTGGTAAGATAGGAAACAAAATGAGGTGAATAAAGCAGCCCAAAATAAATTTTTTAATTAATACAGCTGGGGATTTAGCTCAGTGGTTCCACCACTTGCCTCGCAAGTGCAAGGTCCCAAGTTCGATTCCTGGTACAAAAAAACCATTTTTTTAATTAATACAATGAAAGTAAAAAGCAGGGATAAAAATGTAATCACACTGATAGCTAGGCATGATGGTGCATGCCTGTAATTCCCTCACTCTGGGAGGCTGAGGCAGGAGGATTGCAAATTTGAGCCCATCCTGGGCAATTTAGAAAGAACCTATCTATTTATTTTAAAAATAAAAATTTTTTTTTAAAGGGCTGGGGTTGTAGCTTAGTGTGAAAGCCCTGGATTCAAGTACACTGAATTCAGTTTAAAAGAGAGAAAGAAAACCTGTAAGGTAAAATGAAATGAGTGAAACAGTCACGAGGTAAGGCACATGCAGGAATATATATATATATAAGAAACTAGGATAGGAAAAGAGAAATGAAAAACAATGATAAACAGGAGGATTCCATTACCTTATATGGACTACTGATGGTAGAAAATATCCTTCACTAAAAGGAAAAAAATGTTTTGAGAAAACATTAGAATGCCAAGAGATTTTTGGAGAAATGGAGACAGGTTATTTGACTATAGAAGACAAAGTATATGGCTATAAAAAATAAAAAATAAAAAAGGTTGTAAGAAGAAATATAGTATTTTTCATGACTCTAAGAGAAACAGTCAATTAAAATGGAAAACCAAATTGTCATAGAAGGGTCATAAAAAGATTGGACTAAAATATCTTAAAATGAAATTTAAAAATTTTTTGAGACAGGGTCTCACAATGTAGTTCAGGCTAGCCTTGAACTCACGATGTAGCCCAGACTGGCCTCAAACTCACAGTGATCCTCCTGCCTCAGCCTCCCAAGTGCTGGGATTACAGGCATATACCACCACATCTGGCTAAAATCTAAATTTTTAGATACAAATTTATTTAATCTTTAAAAATATAAGTTATAACTGCAACAAATCTCAGAATATACTAAATGTTAGAAACCAAATAGTAGGCAGTCATGGTGGTGCATGCCTGTAATTCCAGCACTCAGAGGCTAAGGCAGGAGGACTGCCATGAGTTCAAGGCCAGCCTTAACTATATGGTAAAACCCTGTTTCAAAAACAAAAGAAAGAGGGGCCAAGGATTTAGCTCATTGGCACCATGCCTGCCTCGTAAGCACAAGGTCCTGAGTTTGATCCCCAGTACCCCCCTAAAAAAGAATGATTATTATTTTATGAGAGGTGTTGGGCAATTTTCCAAACTAAAATTTATGATAATATAGCATCCTGAACTTTATAAAATTGACTCTGGTGGGATTATTATTTAGAGGGCAGCATTATTATCTACAGGGCTATATTTACAAAAAGTATCCAAGTCTTCATCTATTTTTTCAAAGGCTCTATTACTTCCAAATCACTTTATTGTTCTCATTTTTAAGTAGTCAAATTCAACAAGATCTTCATTTGACAATGGCTTTGGGAGTAGTCGAGGACTTTTTTAGCATCATTCCCACAGATTCAATGAAATGTTATAACAGCAACATTTGCAATTCACTGTACTGTATATATATTAAATTGACAAATGTATAGATGTTTACCAGACCATAATACTGAATACACACATAAACATATTAAAACAACTTATAACTGAAACCTCACTACACTTAAAAGTGTGCTTTGTATTATCTGCACAAACTAGTCCATCTACCCACAATACTAATTACTAACAAAATGTTCCACATCAGGCGCGTCCATTCAAATAGCAGGTGCACACAAGGTTTTCTGAACAAAATAAAAATCACCACTCAGAGACCCTTAAAAAGGTACTAAAGGCCACCTGGCAATGGAGTTTAAAACTGACTGTAGCCTTTAACAAGGGAACTGTGGCAGAACCAGCCTGGAACTGTAATGCACTCCTGAGTGGCTCCTGGGTGTCTAAAGCATAATGAGACTAGATCAGAATATGGCTTTGATTCAGTAAAATGTTTAAAGGGATATGACCACTCACAAGCATGGCCATTCATTCCTTCATTCTACAAGCGTTTCCTGAGTACTTACTATGTATCAGGTGCCTATGTAGCAACTGAGAATGCAATAAAAGACAATATGATATTACAACAAACCAATAAAGTGTCAGATAATAATAAGTAACATAAATCAATGACAGGAAAAGCAATGGGATTGGAGGTGGGACACAGGGGAGGGAGGATATGTACATAAAGTGATGGGAAAGGTCACACCTGAACAAAGATCCAACTAAAATGAAAAAGTCACATAAGGTTCTGTGTATCACTCTATAAAGAGGAAAGAGCAAGTAGAAAGACTCCATGTGGGAACAAGAATAGTTATTCAAAGAAAAGCAGGAAGGTTGGTGTGGCTTGAGAGGAGTGAACAAGACTGTTAACAAGTGAAAGGAGATAATGTCAGATTTGCAGAAACCAAGTCATGTAGGGCCTTAGAGACCAAGGAAGGAGCCTGCATTTCTTAACAAAGTGATAGGCATAGTACTGGGGTTAGAGCAGGGGTGTAACAAGATCTCAAACGCATTGTGTTTTTTTAAGTTTAGATTTCACTATCAGGCACGATGGTACATGCCTGTAATTCCAGCACTCCAGGAGACTGAGGCAGAAGGATCACAAGCTAAGCCACACTTGGGCAACTCAGCAAACTAGCAAGACTATCTCAAAATAAATTTTATTTTTTTATTGTATTTTTCTTTTTTTTCTGTTTTTCCTTTTTTAAAGTAAATCTTAAAAAGGACTGGTGACATAGCTCAGTGTGAAGGTCCTGGGTTTAATCCCCAATATCACCACCACACACACACACACACACACACACACCCCAAAAATAAATAAATAAATAAAGTCACACTAATGATCACAGGAATAAACCTTATTTGACCTTAAAAATACAAATCTTAAGTTATGAAGAGCCTATGCTTAGAATTCCTGCTAGTTAGCCTTATACTATACATGAATCTGTTAACTGCCAGGTATGGTGGGTGGTGCATGCCTGTAAACCCAGCACTCAGGAGGCTGAGGCAGGAGGATCACCACATCGCCACAAGTTTGAGGCAGGTCTGGGGTAGGTAGTAAGTTGAAGACTACCCTGAACTACATATCAAAACCTGTCTCAAAAAAAGGAATGGGGGGATCTGTTACTTAAAATGCTCTAAGAAAAATTTTAAACATATTTATTATAACATTATCAAATCACAAAAGATTATAACAGAAATTATTCTAGCATTCATCTCAATATCAAATTCACTTGTTCCAATCTGTACAATACATTATTTATCAAAGATCCTCTTTTTTCCTTCCACAGGAGACAGGTGAGAGGAAAAAAAAAAAGATTCTTGCCAAAATGTGTCCACTGCCCCCTAGTGCCCATTTTAAAGAAAGCCCTTCTGCACTAGCAGTTTAGAAATGCTAAAGCACATACTGCCTGGATTTTGGAATAGAGCTTCTAGCATCCTCTGCTGACAACATCTTGCAGGTGTAATTAAATCTCTCTGTTTTAAACAGTATTAATTCTTCTTTGAAGCTAAGTTCATTAAGCTTCATCACACTTTTTAAATAACTTTTCTTCCTAGTCCGCTTCAATTAAATTAAAATTCATCATTAGTGAAATATTATGATGAAAACAACAAAACCACCCAATGTTGTTTCCAAGACTCATTTCATTCTCATTACTAAAAAGTAAGAGAGTTTTTATACATGTTTAATTCTTCAACCTTTCCTTAGGCATGAGGAAAAGAGACTGACTGATACAGGTGGTTGGCAATGACCAAGGCCAAAGAGATGAAAAGCCTCAGACTAGAAGACAGAGAAGCACGGTGGTGGCCCAAAACTTGGACTCCCAACCACAGAACGTGCCAGGCAGAGAGTCAGACAAAGTTCATGGAAAACAGGTGCTCACAACTAAAAAGTCAGTGTTACATCAGCCTTTAGTTACAGTCATAAAACTCCAGCTTCCAATTTTCTGTAGCAATGGGAAACAGGATAGCAAGAATAATGAAAATCCTCAATAACCCCAAAGTCTCCATTTAATTATAAGTTACAACCTTCCTCACCTAAAAAAAAAAAATTAGGACCATGGAGAAATAATAGGAGTGGTTAAAAATTATTTTTCACCTCTTTTCTCTGATTTTTGTACTTTAATTTTTACTTGTTCAGTCCTAAGAAAAATAATAAACCTTCAAATTTTATTGCCATCAGAGATAACTGGAATAAAGAACAAGTAAAAAACAAGTTTGTGGGCCGGGGATTTAGCTCAGTGGTTTCACCGCCTGCTACCCAAGCACAAGGACCTGAGTTTGATCCCCGGTACCAAAAAAAAAAAAAAAAAGTTTGTCATAAAAACAAATTATAATATATATTAACATTTCCAATCCAGTGACTCAAATAGTAACACTAACCCCAACTATCCAGAAACTAAAGTAAAATGCGTCTTTTAAAAAGTAATCACTGGGTGGCAGCGCAGTCTATAATGTACATACTAACATGCACTCTGGTTACTTTCCTTCAAATTCTAGATCTATCAAAAACTCATTTTTTAAAAGGTGTGATTAGAAGGGGTACAAAGAACTATGCTCTACACAACTTAGTGAGTTAGTCTCATTCTACCTTGGGGCAGCTTTCACAATTCGGGGATAAAACTCGGTCCTTGCGCTTGTGCACCAGGCAGCGAAACCACTAAGCTAAATCCCCGGCAGCCTTCACAATTCTTAAACTGTTGTGCAACTGAACTGGAAGGTTAGAACAATGCATATATAATGGTTCTTATGGAAACAGATGATTACCTTTACTTCCATGCTTGCATTTGCTCAGTTTACTTCTCTATTTTCATTTTCCACATAAAAACTAAGGATTGATACATCATAAAGAAAAACACTCAAGGGCTGGGGATTTAGCTCAGTGGCACCACACCTGCCTGGCAAGCACAAGGTCCTGAGTTCAATCCTCAGTACCAAAAAAAAAAAAAAAAAAAAAAAAAATACAAAAAAAAAAAAAAAAGAAAAATACATTAAAATGAAAAGAAGCCATAAAATGAACATTTCAATCATAAAAACCAAAAAAAGTTAAATTCCACTTCTATAATTCCTTTTTTATTGTATTGTTTTACTGACACCAGGGATTGAAACCAGGGCCTCTCACATGCAAGGCAATCACTCTACTACTGAGCTACTTCCCAGCCTAAGAAATAACACTTCTGTACAAGGTATTATACTTCTTAACCTAACAAATAACACTTCTATATAAAAGGTATTATACTAAAATTCCTATGGGAGTTTTTTGAAATTACTGTTATCTTTTATCTTCAAGTCCTTGTACTTGAGATTATTACATGTAATTGCAAAAGGGAAGCAGAGGAGTAACCACACAAATAATGACTTAACAAAGAAAACAATTTAAGTTTGCTGTAGAAGGCAGAAACCAACCCTGTGAAGTAGCACATGCAGCTAATATCTGGAAATGTTGCTTAGAGAAAAATTACATTTGAAATGGTTTATAAAGGTTGGACAAAATTTCAGCAACAGAAACTAGAGGAATGGAAAAGCAGCACTACAGTTTTAATCAGTATCAATTGATTAAATCAGTATCAACTCAATACAAGTAGACTCCTTTTTGTCAGGGAGAATTAATGAGCAAAATAAGGAATGACAAGGTCTAACATACTTTTCAATCAGGAGAGATAGATAAGACACCCTATTCTGAGGAAAGATTAGATATATTATTGAAAAATATTCTGAGTTGCTGAGATGGGCAGCAGTGACTGAGAAATGAATTATATAGCCGCTGTGGAAACAGAGGGGATGAGTAAAATCTCCTCTAAGAAGTACCACGTTTTTTTCTTGTACAAATTAAGATGAATTAGTAAAGAATATACATTTGAATAATCTATTTTCTCAGCGTTCTGGAAGCTAGAAGTCCATAATTAAGGTGCTGGTAGATTTGGTTTCTGGTAAGACCTCCCTTCCTGGTTTGTAGACCCCTTTCCACTAAGGCCTGACCTCACCATTCCTCCCTACAGGGCATGAGGGGGCAGGGCTGTGAGCACACATGTTTTGGTTTCTATTCTTACAAAGACATTGATCCTATACGTAACTTTAACTGCTTCCTTAGAGGCAGTCTTTGTCACCCTTGGCACTGGGACAAAATACTCAATACCCACAAGTTAAAGGAGAAAAGGTTTATTTTGCCTCAAAGTTTCAATCCATGGTCAGCTGGCTGTAAGGCAGAAACAGGATGGTAGAGGGTCTGTTGGAGGAAATGGTGCTCAATCCATGGCACCCAGGAAGCAGAGAGCGCAGGGAGGAGCTGGGAACAGGAATACATCCTTCCAAGTCATGCTACCAGTGACCCATCCCTTCCGAGGAGGCCATACCATGGAACATGAGAATTATGGGGGACATTTGAGATCTAAACCATAACAGAGGCCTCATCTTTAAAAACAGCCACAATGGAGGTTAGGACTTCAACATATGTATTTTGCCAAGACACAAACATTCAGCCCATTACAAAAGCCACTGTCACATTTCATAGTACTCTGCAAGTTATCCAAAATAATTAAGCACATCTTTACTGGGGACCTCTGAAACATTACTGGAAACTCCTGAGTAGGCTCCAGGCTCCTACTCAGTGTATGATGCAATCTTGAAAAACTAAAAGACAGAACTAAAAGAGACACAAAACAGGTTGCCAGGATGACCAATGCCAGTCCAAGCCACTGATTTTATCAGTAATCAATTAGGGTAAAGGCAAGCTACGGGCAAGGGCAGTACTACATGCAAGGATGTGCAGTCCTGTGGTTTCTATGGAAATTAATGTAAGCAAGGCTTGTAAAAGACAAGACAAAGCATTCTCAAATTATGAACAGAATAAATAAAATATATGATTGTAATTAGAACATTGTTCTTCTAGTTAAGAAGGTTTTAGTTGTGGGAACAGAATTTGGGTGTAAGTTACTCTGACCTCAGCACATAGGCTTCAGCTGGACTCACTTCTATAAACAAGCCAACTGTGGGGTTAACTCTTTACAGCCTGCACTGCTTACAGCCTGCTTTGGACATAATCAATATTGCTGTCTCTTGCACATCTTCCCCATGGTTCCATGGCAGTTCATGTTTCCATAGCATTCTGTGATCTAAACATGTAAAGCAAATAGCTTAGAAATTTAGAAATGTGAATGTGGTTTTCCCGTTGCCATAACTTAGCTATTTCTATGATTTTATAGAAGAAAACTTTAGAAATTTTTACCAAAACATATTAGAAAGTGATGAATTTCCCAGTAAAAAGATTTTAGTGAAAATATTTCAATTATAAAGATATTTAAAAGCTACTATAATTGATATCAAAGGGAGAAAGTCAATATTGTAATTTCTGGAACTTATTATAAAATAGGATCTTTAATGAAACTGCCAAATTTATCTTATATTTCTCTTAATTTGACACATCCATACAATGTATTTATACATACATACACACTCTAGTTTACATATATATGCGTTTCACATGAAAGAAAAATTTACAAAACCTAAATTAAAAGATTTGGAACTGATAAAGTTGATATGCCCTGCCCCGTATAAAAATATTCAAATACTCATGTGTACAAAGTCTTTGACAGATTCATAAAAGCTATTTCTTTTCTGCCCATTACTATTATTCAATTCACTTCTTAATTACTTGAGATAATATGTCTCCTAGAGAAGGGAAATGTTAAAAAATTGTCTACTACAGGTAACAATTACAAAAAGCACGTCAGTTTTCTTTATCATTTCTCCCTTTACTGTTTTGAAGGTTATACATTTTATTTTTGCTTTTGGACAATTGCTCAGAAAACTATAACTTGTATACTGGACTTTTATTATTTTTGAGGTCTGTTTCTTTCTTCCTGAGGTTATTTTAAACAAGGGTTGTCAGGTTTCTTTTTATTTATTTATTTTTTTGGTACCAGGGATCAAACTTGGGACCTTGCACTTTCGAGGCAGGTGGTGGAACCACTGAGCTAAATCCCAGCCCCAGATTTCTTTTTTCATTTTTTAAATTTACTCTTCCTCATTATTAAGTTTAGCAGTAAACTGATGTTTATACTACCATAAAGGTGCACATCTGAATTCTTAAATTATCAGCTGATACTTACTTCTTCTCCTTCATCATCATCATCATCATCATCATCATCATCTTCTTCTTCTTCTTCTTCTTCTTCTTCTTCTTCTTCTTCTTCAGAAAGGGGTGGAGGTAAAGGACCAAGGATGTCTTCCTCCAGATTAACTGGTTCTCCTACCATTTTAGGGGGTAAAGGAGGGCCAATTAACTCATCATCAGAAGAATCAGAACTGTCTTCACTTTCACTGCTGCTTGTATCTCTGAAAATAAAGAAATAGAAAATCTTTGCTTCTGCTGCTATAAACTTCTGCCTCTCCAGTAGTATCTCTGGAGATAGTTCTTGCCTCTCCTTATAACAGCTGAGTTTGTCAAATGTTTATGTGGTTGTTGGTCTTTTTGCTTATTTTGGGTTTTTGAGTCAGGGTCTCACTATGTAGTCCAGGCTGGCCTCAAACTCAAAATCCTCCTGTCTCAGCCTTCCAAGTGTTGGGATTACAGGTGAGCAACCCCAAACCTGGCTTTCGAATGTTTTTAAATTTACAATTCAAACATTAAATGTATAGTGCAAATATTATTTTATCTTAACTTTTAAAAATACCCTTTTCTAATTATCTTACCCAAACATAAATCTAAGATAAAAGGTCATACCAATTATATGTTAGAGATTCATTAAATCATTATCCCTCATAAAGAAACAGGAGAACAGAGAAGCCAGCGCTTCACTCTCGGGGCAAAATGGCAGGCAGGCCTGCTGTTGCAGCGTCAGGCCAGTATCTGGATGGTACTCAGAAATGGTATTAAAAAGCTGCAGGATTCGATAAGCTGGGCTTAATGCGTGATGATACAATATATGAAGACAAAGACATAAAAGAAGCCATAAGAAGGCTTCCTGAGAACCTTTAAAATGCTAAGATGTTTTGCGTTATGGGAGCATTGGACCTGAGCCTGAAGCATCAGATCTTGCCGAAAAAACAGTGGACAAAATATGAGGAGGATAAATTCTACCTTGCACCATATCTCAAAGAGGCTATTTGGGAAAGAAAAGAAAGAGAAGAATGGGTAAAGAAGTAATCACATAGTTGAAATCTGTGGATGCAGCTGTCTTCAAAATATTTTTATGAACTTGATTAAGCCTGCAACATAATTTAAGAATTAGTCTTCAGACATCCTACTTTAAATAAATGTCTTCGTAATCATTGTTAAAAATAAAACAGGAGAAAAACAGAACATTGAAAAAAAAAGTACTAGATCCACAAAAGTGAAAAGCATTTAGATAACCAATATCTCTATTAACTATATTTGAATCCAACAGTTTGTCACAGGAGCAAATAAAGCCATTCCTAAAAGGAAGTTAGTATTACTTCTAAAATACTTGAGTACAAATATTGAACTATTTCTTATACTATTTTGAATTACTTCTTAGTGCTAATCTACATTTGGCAAGTTGCTAAAACATTACATGTATTATTATCCCTGGATTCTAAAAAATACTTTACTCTAGGGTAACGGTGGCAAACCTAAGGCACATATGCTGCAGCAGTGGGCTATTTGTATCACTGAAAGCTCTAAAAGGTTTGCCATCACTGCTCTAGGGCACAATAATTCCCAGTCTTTTCTTTTTTAATATAATACATCAAAAGATTCCGCCGCCTGCCTCACAAGCGCACAGTCCCAAGTTCGATCCCCAGTACCCGCCCCCAAAAAGACTATTACTCTCGTTAAGGTCTCAAATAACTCCAGGCATTCATCACACACTATACCTGCACCCCATCTCAAAGGATGAGAATTCAGCATTCCTAATTGTATCAATTAAACTTTCAAATATTTTATAAAATTAAAACCATAACTCCCCTTTAACGAAGTAGGTCTGATACATAAGACTCATGAAAGCAAAAATTTCTGAGGTTTTCCGTTATGTTTTGTGGTAATAGGGACTGAATCCTAGGAATACTAAACTGTATCTCACCCCTTTTAATTTTTCTCTTCTGTGGCAGGGTCTCACTTTGTTGGCTGTAAACTTTAGATCCTTCTGTCTCAGCCTCCCAGCAGCTGGGCCTGTAGGCATGAGCCACCACTGTTTCCACCTGGTGAGGAAATTCTGGTTTTTTCATTGCTGTGCTTCTGGCACTCAACAGCTACTGAAGGAAAAATGAGACTTTCCTTTTTATTTTCACCTATGCTCAGTATAACAAGGAATATTGTACTTGCAGATGCCCCTGCTGGGGCATTTCTCCCACTGCTTATGTGGCTTCTTTCTTACCATTCAATGTCCTCAAATGTCACCTCATCAAAAAAGGCCTGAAGCACACCTTTTGGAATCTTTTACACCTCACCAGTTACCATTACCTTAATTACTTTATTTTGTTTATTATATACATGTTAAATCACCTTATGTGATTGGCTACTTGTTGTTTAAAATGTTATCTACCCCTTCAGAGGCCTCAAGCCAATAGGAGCTCAAGGAGCAGAAATCTTATCTGACCTGCTAACCCCTATATCTCCAGTTGCCCTAACAGTGCCTAACCCACAAAAGACGTTCCTTAATAATAATTCAATGAATAAATTTATATTAAGCTATATCTGCCTTGTGACTAAAACCCAAGTTTCCCTCTGTCCTCATTTAGAAGTCACATATTTTTTAATGTAAAGTTATTCAAGCTATCAAGAGCTCTAAACTGAAATGTTGATCTTTAGCATCCATACTAAGTTAACTGAGTTAACTAGTTCAAAAGTAAGCATTAAACTGAGAACTAAACTGATTCACATTGATTTCATGGCTGATTATCCAGGCCTAATACCTACATAAAATGTAAATGAAATGCATTTGTTTCTATGCAGCTTTTAACTCCATATGTAGTTTTTGCTTCTAATGTGCCCAAGCCAAGAAAACTTTTTAACATACTTTCAATACACTGAAAAACAAAGACCATGAAATTATGTCCAAAAATGCCTCTGATGGAAAACAGAATATATTACATGTTTAAAATGTGCCTTGACTTAATATGGTGTCAAAACACTAACTCCAGCCTGAGAAACAGTATGTACTGGCTGAGAAAATAACTAAAAGAGGCAAATTCTATTCTCTTCTCAGCAACATTTTAAAAGAGGCTTTAATTTAATATTAAAGTATGTGGGTGTACAGTATCAATTCAGGAACTGCATCCATAAACAAAATTCATTCATAAAATTTGTTATTTCTTGAAAGGAAACACAAATGTTTAAAATTTTCCTACCCTACAAATTTGGAGTGTGTACATCAACATTTCTTTTCTATCTTGAAGCAATACTTAATAGAATAAATGATATTTTTCTTCCCTGTACGTGATTTTCTTTTCTTTTCTTTTGTTTTTTGGGGGGAGGTTTTTTTGTTTCAGTACTGGGAATCAAACTCAGGACCTTGCACTTGCCAGGCAGGCTCACCACTGCTGAGCTAAATCCCAGGCCTTTTGAATGGTAACTTATGTCCATATAATACTTCTTTAAAACAATAAAAATGGCACGGTTAGGTAACTGTCTTTCTGCACACCAAATTTCAATAACGTAACGGATTTTCAGAAAATTATTCACATGTTTTGTGAAACAAGCTCACAATATCACAAAGGAAACAAACTAACCTAATACTTACCACAGTCAGGAGACCTGTAGAAAAATCCTAGAAATGAATTCACACTAAAGAAACAATTTATACTTAAAAAATGTCCACAGGTGTACACATCTCTTAAGGCTTTTTTGTTTGTTTGTTTGTTTTTTACATCTCTTAAGTTTTAATGACTGTCCTAACAGCATGCCCCAACCAGTGCTGGGTGACTAAAATTTAGATAGAAATCTACTGTCTCAAACAGAAGACATGGATGAAAAATGAAAAATGTGCGGAAATCCTCAAAAAGGAAAAAGCTATTAAACAGAAGGAAGGAATAAAAAGAGAAAAAGGAGGAGAATAATTCTGCAAAAAATTGTATCCAAATCTCTGGTTGACTCCTGAAAAACAAAAGCATCATTCTCCAAATAACCCCATCAGTCTAAAAGAACTGAACAGAGACTTCAGCTTTAAAATGACTAAATAAGGGGAAAAGTCATTTGATTTAAGCATTTTCACTCCCTGCTTATATTTAGCTTTTTCTTAATATATACTTTTTAAACTACAAAGCATTTTGAAAGTCACTGGCATAAGAATGCTTAAAAGTCCTTAGCTAATGAGCAATGTCATATTTTTTTATTTAAAAATGGATTGCCCCATGAGGCCCAACAGAGCAAAGCCACCAGGCAAGGCAAGAAATTAAATGGAAAGGGGGGAAAAATAAAAAATAAAAGAGCCAACAACAGAAAAACATCACGACAAGGATGAGTCAATATCAATTATAACCGTCAATGTTAATGGCCTCAGTTCACCAATCAAAAGAAATAGACTGGCAGAATGGACTAAGAAGCAAAATCCAACAATATGCTATACACAAGAAACTTACCTAACAAAAAAAATTCATAGACTGAAAGTAAAAGGATGGAAAACAGTTCTCCATATGACAGGAACCTGGAAAAAAGCAGGGGTAGGAATCTTATTTGCAGACAAAGTAGATTTCAAACCAAAATTAATTAAGAGAGACAAAGATGGTCACTACATCCTTGTGACGGGAACAATCAAAGAGGAAGAGATGACAATCCTAAATATATATGCAAATACAAATGCCCCCAGCTCTACAAAACAAATATTAATAGACATGAAAAACCATATAAGCACTAATACAATTGTAATGGGAGACCTCAATATCCCACTATCACAAATAGACAGATCAAGGGCCAGGAATTTAGCTCAGTGAGTCCAGTGCCTGCCTCACAAGCACAAGGTCCCAAGTTCAATCCCCAGTACCAAAAAAAAAAAAAAAGAATATTACAATTTCCGGAGATGTAGCTCAGTGGTTCCACCGCCTGCCTCCCAAGCACAAGGACCCAAGTTCGATCCCCAGTACCAAAAAA
>NW_004624759.1:17674128-17756590 GCF_000247695.1 Heterocephalus glaber
TTTGCAAGTCATTCATGTTGTTCCTTAGGCATTTTCTCTTTGCTCAAATTGTTGAAGAATGGTGAATTGTTTCATGGTTTTTGTATTTGTCTCTAATGCACGTTTTAACATGATAGACGCAATGCATTGTGTAGCTACAGTTTTCTGGAAAGGTCAATCTTTTAGGAATTGTTTTTCAGATCTTCAATAATTGTTTTCTTTAAATTTCAAAAATAAATAAAAATAAATAAAAATATAAAATAAATAAATAAATAAATAAATAAATATAAAAATTGATTTAGGGGGTTAGGAGTGTAGTTCAATGGAAGAGCTCTTGCTTTGCATGGGTAGAGGCCCTGGGTTTAATCCCCAGCATCATGGGAAAAAAAAACAACAAAAAGCATGTTTTGGAAGACCATCTTATAACATGACAAAATCTTCAAAATAAGGTCTTTAAAAATATGTATCAGTGTTGTGGACTCTCTTAGATCTCTCAGTGATAAAGCCTGCTGCAGCATGCATGCTACAGATTTGCTGTTTATATCAATTTATTCATGATAAAATTCACAGCAGAAAAAATTCACAGCAAATTGTTTTGATTTCTATGAGTATGAATAATACTACTTTCTACCTTGTAATTTGTGTTCTTTAGAATTCCTGCAATTAATAAGTGTTACTTTTGAAATTAAGACAAAAAAGCTTTTGAAAAAATCTGAAACAAACATATGTATTAAAATTACAATTAACCACATACATGATACCAAGTATGTGGCTCAAGATATTAGCTAAATAAATGAATGAATGAACGAGAGCTCTAGATACATTTGTTACGAACAGAAATGGGATGGAAAACAATTTACACTTGATTTTTATTACTGGTAACGTTTTTAACAGGTGACTACACCTTTTCAAGAACTTTTTCTTTATCTCTTAATACCACTGACTAGGGTCCACAGAAAAACAGAAGTGAAGACTGTGAAGGAAAAAGATGAACCAAAAGGAACTGAGCCAGGGTGGTGGCACACGCCTGTAATCTCAGCACTCAGGAGGCTGAGGCAGGAGGATCGCCGAGAGCTGGAGGCCAGGCTGGGCTACATATTGAGTTCAAGGCCAGCCTGAACTGCATAGGGGGACCCTGTCTCAATAAATAAATAAAAGGAATTGAACAACCATTATAACACGACTTAATAGCCCATTTGTTCCCCTAAGGGCCATCTCTTTAAGGACTTAGCTCTATCTCAGGAAGCAAAGAAACAACCGCCTGCAAGTGTCTTTCTCCAAGTGGGTCACAAAAGCCATCCCTTTCTCTGTTTTTCACAAGTGTCATCTGAACTGGTTTCAAAAGATCAGCAGGTTAGAAGACAAATAGGTCTATGCTGGAGCTAAAGCAATTCGGAGTTGTCACAACGAGAAGATGCTGGGCAGGAGTAACAGTTCGGCCACCTCACTTAATCTAAACTTCTTCAATCCTCTGGGAAAAAAAAAAAAGCTCTGCGCGGGACCATCACTCACCGAACCCCGTGAAGCCCATGGTCACCGCCAGCTGTGGGTCCGGTCCCGAGGCGTCTGGGGCTGTCACTGTGGCAGGAAGAGGAGAGGCCTCGTTAGTAAAGCGCCCCCGGGTCTCCGCCGCCCCAGCACTGCCCGCCCGCCCTTGCTCGCCTCACAGAGCCAACCTTGGCTGGGTGCCGATCGCTCCATAGCCGTCCTCGCAGCAAGACACCGGACTGCTACACCGCAAGACACTAACGCATTCTCCCGGCAAAGCGAGAGGAAGGGGCCCCGCTGACCGTCAGCGGCTTAGCAAACGCCAAGCGCGGCACCCTTCCTGGAGGAACGGACACTTGCGATCAAACGCCGCCCTAGCGGGCGGGCGGAGAAATAGCACAGAGGCCATTTCTGGCATCCCCAGTAGACCAAACAATTATCTGGAGTTTCTGCAAAACCCTTGACTTTTGTTTCCTTTCATTTCGTTTTGCTTTGTTTTGTTTTGTTTTCTTTTAGTACTGAGACCTAGGGCCTCTCTCCTGCTAAGTAAGTGTTCTACCACTAAGCTACATCCCCAGTTCAACTTCTTGACTTTTACGATGTGTTAACCCCAGTGGCAGGAATTTAGCTCAGTGGTTCTGCCACCTGCCTTACCAGCGCAAGATCCTGAGTTCTTTCCCGGTACCAAAAAACATACAAACAAACAAACAAAAAAATGTGTTAACCCTTATCTTAAAGGTGGGTGTGACAATCTCCCCACAAAGCCTCATGTGGTCATAGGTGGGGCTTTTCCCAGGTGGATGGATCTAGGGTGTGTGATAATGGGATTAAGGATGTGATGCTGGGATTAATGGTGTGATGCAAGGATTAAGGGGGCCCCACTCTGTGTGAGTGAGGGCAGGTAGCCTGGACAGAATATAAGGGACAGAAATATTCAGCCATGGTTTGTTGCTTCACTGCTTTGCTGCCCTGTTGCCTTCTGCCTGCCCTGCTTCACCATGGACTGTTTTACCTCTGCCATGCTCCTCTGCCATGCCAGGCTGTCTTGAAGCCAAGCCAGCCAACTATGGACTGAAAGAAACCTCTACAAACTGTAAGCCAAAATAAACCTTTCCTCCTTTAACTTTGAGTGTTGCAAATTTGTCTCAGCAAGGAGAAAAATAACTAAAACAGGTGTGATATTAACGTGACAGTTGTTTTCTATATAAGATATGTCAATATTATAAGTTCTACAAAACTCAGTGAACTGATATTTCTGAAATCACCAACTTTGATAGTTCCCAAATAACAAAGAACAAAATAAATTCACTAAATGTTATACAATCATACAGGGATAAAAAATGGATCAAAGTAGAAGACAGACCAGTAAATTTTAAATTAATGGGGATACAGTTCAGTGGTAGAGCACTTGCCTAGCCTCTGCTAGGTCCTAGGTTTGATCTCCAGCGCCACGCATAGACACATACATGCAAATGCACACATATACACCACAAATTCACTGGTTTCAAATTCTACATTTCAACTAATTTTAAGAAACTACCTATCACTTGTAATGTTTTGGTGTAGTACAAAAATAATATTCACAAGTATCTAAAAGGGCTATGAAAATATTCCCTTTCCCAAGTATGTAACTGAGGGTAGCTTTTTCTCATCCACTTCAGCTAAACACCATACAACATATCGATAGCAGATGCAGATATGAGAATCCAATACGTATTATTAAGCCAGATATTAAAGAGATTTGCAAAAATATGAAATAATGCTACGGCTCTCACTTAGTGTTTAGTTACAAAGTACAGTGACTTCTCATAATGTGTTATTTATATTCACCTGGATTTCCTTTGTTATACATCTAAATGAATTTAAAATTTTAATTTTCTTTTTGAGGTAACATATAATAAATGTAACTCATACAAAACAAAAACTCTTTGGAATCCTTTTTAAAGGAAACAAGAGATCCTGAGACCAAAATGTTTTAGAATGCCTACCCCAGAGACAACAACTCCCTGTAAAGGGCCAGAGGGTTAGTAATTTTAGGCTTTGTACCCTTCCAGGCTGTGTACTCAGTTCAACAGGTATAGTAGGAAATCAGCCATAAACGTGTATATATATATATACAAGTAACCGGTTGGATTAGAGGCTTGGGAAGTTGTTGCTATAAAACCTCAGAAATATTAAGAACAATTTGCTAGATCATATACATAATTTCTAGAGTTGAAAACTCTCAATTGTCTGTTTTGTGTTGAATTAAAAGCAAGCACCATGCCAGATTATCATATTTTAATCTGTGATCCACCAAAAATAAATAAATAAAAGTAAATTGACCCAGGCATGGTGGCACATACCTCTCATTACAGCAGTCTGAGAGGTTGAGGCAAGAGAATTGCAAGTTGAGGTCCCTCTTGTGCAATTTATTTTTTTCCTCCTGGGAAATTCAGCTAGATTTTTTCTCAAAATAAAAAATAATAGTGGTAGGGAAGAGGATATCAGAAAATGGAAAGACATCACTTGCTCCTGGGTAGGAAGAACCAATATTGTAAAAATGGCCATACTTCCAAAACTGCTATATAGATTCATTGCAATCCCAATGGAAATTCCAACAGCATATTTCACAGAACTAGAAAAAAACAATCCTAAAATTCATCTGGAACCAGAAGACACCTAGAATAGCATAAGCAATTCTAGGTAACAAAGACATGACAGGGGGTATCACAATCCCCAATGTGAAACTATACTACAAAGCCACTGTGATAAAAACAGCATGGTACTGGCAAAGAAACAGACCTGAGGATCAGACATGCTCAGACACCTCATCTTCGACAAAGGAGCCAAACACCCTCATTGGAGGAAAGATAGTCTCTTTCATAAATGCTGCTGGAAAAACTGGATTTCAGCCTGCCACAGATTGAAACTAAACTCATATCTCTCACCATGAACCACACTACAATCGAAGTGGATCAAAGATCTAAATATTAAAACAGAAACGCTAAACTTGCTGGAAGGTAGGCTAGGTAGAACTCTTGAAGACATCAGCATAGGAAAAGACTTTATGAACAAAACCTCAGTAGCATGGGAACTAGCACAGAGAATCAGCAACTGGGATCTCGTCCTATTAAAAACAAGAGAAACCACCAACAGAGCTAAGAGACAACCTACAGTGTGGGAAAAAAATTTTACTACCTGTTCCTTGACAAAGGATTACTACCTACAATATATAGGCCGGGGATTTAGCTCAGTGGTTTCGCTGCCTGCTGCACAAGCACAAGGACCCGAGTTCGATCCCCCGTACCAAAAAAAATAAAATAAAAAGAATTACAATATATAAAGAACTTCAAAAAAATCAGACCCCTCAATTTTTTTTTTTTTTTTGGTACCGGGGCTCAAACTCAGGACCTTGTGCTTGTGAGGCAGGCACCTGAACCACTAAGCTAAATCCCTGGCCCCCAGACCTCTCAAATTTAAAGATCCAAAAATGGGCATCTGAGAATAAACAGACATTTCTCAGACAAAGAAGTAAAAGTAGCAAATAAACATATGAAAAAATGTTCATCATCACAGGTCATTCAAGAGATACAGATGAAAACAACACTAAGATTCCATCTCACTCCAGAAAGAATGACTGCTATCAAGAAATCAACGAATAACAAATGCTGGTGGGGTTGTGGGGAGAATGGAACCCTTCTCCATTGTTGGTGGGAGTGCAGACTGGTGCAACCATTGTGGAAATCAGTATGGAGATACCTCAAAAAACTAGGATTACAGGTCCCATTTGACCCAGCTATTCCTTTGCTGGGTATCTTCCCAAAAGAATTAAAAGAATCATACTACAGCAATATATGTGCACCCATGTTTATAGTGGCACAGTCTGTAATAGCTAAAACTTAGAAACAGCCCAGTTGCCCATCGAATGAAGATGGGATAAAGATGTGGGTTTTTTTATAAAATGGAGTACTGCTCAGCAATAAAGAATGAGAATGAGAAACTAGAGTCATTTATGGCTAAATGGATCCACAGCGAGGCCATACTTTTAAATGAAATAAATAGGACAGAGGGCTGGGGCTTTAGCTCAGTGGTTCTGCTGCCTGCCTCGCAAGTGCAAGATCCCGAGTTCGAACCCCAGTACCAAAAAAAAAAAGGACAGACTTGTAAATACCGAATAGTTTCTCTGGTGTGAGAAAGTGAAAATGTAAATAAGAATCAAAATGTATAATAGATACTGTGAAATATGAAAAAAAGGTCTAAATGGGAGGAGGAAGTAGGAGAAGTAGATGAAAGGAAAGAAGAGAAAGGAAAAAATACGAGAAAAAGAAAAAAATGGAAAGAAAGTCTTTGTAAATAAGGAGGAGTGGAGGGGTTAAGAACCAAGATAGATTATGCAAAGGTACAAGATCCCAATGATGAATGCCACCATTCTGTACACCTAAATGTACCAATAAACTTAATGAAGAAAAAAAAAGGGGTGGGGATCTAACTCAAGACCCAACTGCCTAATTATACATATATAATAAAAATCCTACTTTTTCCTAGTACAGTAGACACTCCCATCTTGTTTCTTTTTCAACATTTTCAGTTACACATGGGTCAAACACAACCCAAAAATGTCAAATCGAAAACTCCAGAAATAATTCATAAATTTTAAATTGTGCACTATTGGTGTGAAGATACCTCACATCAATTTGCTTAGTCCTGCCACAGATGTTAATCGTCCCTTTGACCAGTATGCCCACATTGTGCATGTACATTGCACATGTGAGGTGTAGCATATGAAAGGAAGGTGCAGTAGGCAGTAAAAGAATTTACCAATGGTCAACGGAATGTAGGAAAGTTTTAAGAGTTTATTGATACACTGCAAGTGAACAGCAAGTGAATTCCAAGTGAGGACCAAAGCATTAATGTGAATGACTGGGGTTTTTATAAGGGTTTGAGGGTGTGAGAAGGGTATGATCAAACAAGGATCCCAGGGAGGCTTTTTTCTTACCTTTTTTTTCTGAAACACAGTCTCACTAGGCAGTCCAGGCTACCACCTGTGCTGCCACTCCTGGTCCAGGAAGGTTTTCTTCTTCTTTTCTTTTTTGGTACTGGGGATTGAAGTTGGAACCTTGTGCTTGCAAGGCAGATGGAACCACTGAGCTAAATCCCAGCCCCAAGGAAGGTTTTCTTTAGGTAAGCTTGCACTTTGTTTACCTCATGGGAGTAGTTGTATTTTGTCAATCATTATAAAGGAAACAATTTGACATGGCTTCACAGAAGGCCCTTAAGGACACTGTGTGCATCAACTCTGAGAAATGGTTTACAGACCATCAGGAAGAAATACGTGTGTCCTAAATCAAAGGGATGTTTAGATTCACTTTTATGTGTAGTTTTGCCTGTATAGACATGTAATATGTGACAGGTGATGGAGCAAGAGCTTTGTTCTTAAAAGTTGTAAATTAGAATGGGGAAAAAATAAGAACCAAGATATATCATGTAAAGGTACAAATTCCCAGTGATGAATGTCATCATATTGTATACTTAAAATGTACCAATTAACTTAATGAATAAAAAAAGTTATACATTAACTCATTCTCTGCTAGCAGTTAGCCTCCATGCTACTTTTAAGGTATCACAGTACTTGTGTTCAACTAACCCTTATTTTACTTAATAATGGCTCCCAAATGCAAACTTGTTGAAGTATAATTGTTCTGTCTTACTATTAGTTATGGTCATTAGCCTCTTACTGTGCCTAAATTATATATTAAACCTTACCACAGGTCTGTTTATACCAAAAAACATAAATATAGATAGCATTTTGTAGTAACTTTGGTTTCAGACATGGTCTTGGAACCAGGGGGCAGTACTGTACATTTGCCAGGAAGTCAAAATATAACTGTATTCTATAATGTCATAGAACTTTTAACATTTAGAAATTTACTCAAACATTTGTGGAAGTAATAAAGCAATTCAAATGGCAACAACCCCCACTACTCAGTTATTGATTTGCTAAATAACGAAGAACCTAACTAGATGTTTTGCCTAGGTTTATTTTGTTTTGTTTTGTTTGAAACGGTTCTCATATGAAGTCCAGGCTGGCCTCGAGCTCTCAGCTCAGATCTTCCTTTCTCAGCCTTGCCAGTGCTGGGATTATGATGTGCACCATGCCTGGTTGAAGTTTTTAAATAAGAGCTTCTCTCCTCCCCTCCCCTGTCCCCACCTTCTTTTGGTGGTATGGGGAATGGATGCTTAAGCATGCTACGCAAGGGTTCTGAGGTACAACTCCAGCCCAAAAAGTGCTTTTTCAAGACAGGTGTCCTAATTTATCCACTCAAGATTCCTCCTACAGGAAATGTAGCCTCACTTGTTCCTTTTTATCTTCTACTGCTGATTATACATCTCATTGGAAAAATTACAGTGATGCATTTGAATTGCTTTGCATGTCTGTTTCAGTGAAACACCTTGACAATATTTGTTATTCCCAGCACCAGGCACAGTTCCTGACAAAGTAGACATTCAGTTTCAGTTCCTGACAAAGTAGACATTCAGTTTCCTGAACCAACGGGTGCCTTTTTTTTTTTTTTTAAATAACAATTCCTGCACTAATAGTGCTAGGGATAAAAAGATGAATTAGAACTATCTGCTTCATCTGTGCAATGGGAGGAAAAACATGGAAGGGCCCATGTGCACGTAGCGAATACCTCCTTAAACACGTCATTTTTCACAATAACGGCCCACAGAGCCATTGGCGGAGATACGCAAATATAAAAGCCTAACAAATTTTAATTTATCCCGCCGCGCATGAGGAATAAAGTGAAATTCTGATTGACATGTAACATGTTTCTAACAAGCTACCCATTCCTAAATACCGTTTGAAGTTATTTAGGGCATCAAGGTCACTGATGCACGTACTCTTTAATAGTGGCAGTTGCTTGATTGTGCCTAGGGAAGCTCGAGGTCAAAGACCTGCACGCGGGGCAACCCAACCGAACTAGTACTGCACGGTCGGTCGCTGGTCAGACTCCCAACTCCCCTTCCCGGTTCTTCCTCCCTATTCCTTCCTCTCCTTCCCCTCGCCTTTCCCACTTCTTTCCCCGGTCCCTCCCCTTTCCTCTTCCCTAATCTATCTCGCCTATTTTCCCCCACCCCGCCCTATCCCCAAAGCCCCGCCCCTCGCCCCACCCTCAGCGTCCGGCCCTATCAACAGCTTCCTTTTCCAGTTCCCAAAGGGTGCCTTCCGGGTCTCTACCCTGAGCCGGAAGTGCGTCATGACCAGCCGCTGAGGCAGTCGTTTGGCGCGCGCGCCTTAAGCCGTGTGTCTGAGTTCACTTCTTGGGTCTTCTCGCAGTTCTCCTTGGAATTTGACTGTTTCTGGACTCTGGTGTATACAGTTTGCGAGATGCCGTCTTCTTCACTCGGCGCGGTGATGCCGGCCTCTACGTCGGCCTCGGCCCTACAAGAAGCTCTGGAAAGTGCAGGAAGGCTTATCGACCTCCAGTTGCAAGAAGACCGCATGTACCCGGACCTTTCCGAGCTTCTCATGGTGTCTGCCCCAAGTGAGTGATCGGTGCTTATTTGGTCTTCCTACTTTCTCCGCCGAACGAACTCGCCTGACTTTCTAACCTGGTCTTCATCCCAGGTTTGGTCCCGGAGAGGACATGCTGAGATTTAAGGCGCTGTTCGCCGGCTTTTTGAAAAACAGCAAAAAGCCTCTCTTCGTTGTTGTTGTTTACTTGCACTCACTTTCTTCATTATAGATATTTAAGCAAGCTCCCGGTGAAGCAGAGAGTCAAAAACTCCCCAACCCTAATGAGCGTCTCACTGTTCCCGATTGTTTATCACTAAGGCCGGATAAGTATCTTCTGATCCTTGTCCCATCTTTATTATTACTTGTATTAATAATTAAGTTGAAAGAGCAAACGAAGTTAATTTGGAGAATGTCATATTCTCTCCAAGATACCCTTTATTATGTATAGAGTTAGTGTAATATGAGTGATGAGAGGTGTTAAAAGACCTACCAGTGGAATAAAGAAAGAGAACTGGGAAATCAGCAGTGCTGATGGACAACGAGGGTATATTGTCAACAAAAGAGATGACTGGAAAGTAATTCGTTTAACAGTTTTAAATTACTGAATTACATAAGTTGCTAGAAAGAGTGACCCTTTGGGGAGGTGAAAATTCTACAAAAGCAGAGACCAGAAAGAAAGCTACAGAAGAGATTTTTGGTGAGCAAGAACCAGGATAATTAACCAGGATAATCTGTGCAGTGTGAACTGAAAACACACCTCTGGCAGCTTATGAAAAATCCTAAATTCAGACCTAGGCATAGTGACGCATGCCTTTAATCCTATCTACTGAAGAGACTGAGCCAGGATTACTTGAGTCCAGCAGTTCAAGGCCAGCCTGGACTACATAGCAACACCCTGTTTCAAAAAACAAAATACTGGAGAAGTGGACAGCAATATAAATTAAACATGATTACATATATTGGTGATTGTTAAAGCTAGGTAATCAGTACTTAGGGATTTATTGTATTTTTTTATGCTTGTGTGCATTTTTAAAGTTTTATACATTCTAAAATTGTTTTGTATGTCAGTTTTCCCCAAAATCTTTGTTTCCAGGGAGCCTGAAAATGTGCCTTGGGTAATTCAGTTTTCAGTCAGGTCTGATGTTCAGGATCAGGAGGCTCAAATTGAGTAGACCAGCCCACTCCTGCCTCTTGTGACCAGTCTGCGTTTTTCTCCTGTAAGATATTGCCTGTGTGATAGCATTTGCATTGGGCCTATTGGTCTGGGGGAAAAATCTAAAAGGAAAAAGCATGGATTGTTTTAATCTATGAACGTTTAAAGTAGCAAACACAATAAGCTTTTTCCTTGAGTAAGTATTTTGCTTGCTCACAGTTGTTTCATCTTTTGATCCCCCCAAATTTTATAAATATTTTCCGGGGGGATTGGGGGAACCTGAGATGTCTTCACTGAAGAGGGTCTATGCTGCTGTACAGTAGAATCTGCTCTTAATCTGCAAATCTGTATAGGCACACTGCAGCAATGTATTTGTGCAGTGTAAAACAAATTTAAGAGTTAAAATAAAATCAATATTGCAGAGAAGCCACTTTGGTTATTTTATAGGGAAGCATTCAGTTACTCTTCACTACGCACAGAAAATGGTTTCTCCACCTGCTGTGCAAGCGCAAGGACCCGAGTTTGATCCCTGAATCCTGCCCATCCTGCAAAGATCAGTCTTTTCCTGTACCTTTTCCTGACACCAGCCCATGATGATCAAAATAAAAGCAACACTTAGTATCTAGACTATTAATGAAAATGTGATCATCAAGACAGATAAAGTATTTAAAGTGATGCTGGCTACAGACTGCTCCCACTATGCGAAAGGTAACCCTTATATGGATTCTCCACAATCTCCACAATTTCTTGCGTTTCCAAGCAACAATCAGTGCTCCACATATGCATGCATATGCACTAGAACTTTTATTTGATCAATTGCAAGAAGGAGCTAAAGCTCTTGATGTAGGATCTGGAAGTGGAATCCTTACTACATGTTTTGCACGTATGGTTGGATGTAATGGAAAGGTCATAGGAATTGGTCACATTAAGGAACTAGTAGATGACTCAATAAATAATGTCAGAAAGGACAATCCAACACTTTTGTCTTCAGGGAGAGTACAATTGGTTGTGGGAGATGGAAGAATGGGATATCCCGAAGAAGCCCCTTATGATGCTATTCATGTAGGAGCTGCAGCCCCAGTTGTACCCCAGGCACTAATAGACCAGTTGAAGCCTGGTGGAAGATTGATATTGCCAGTTGGTCCTGCAGGTGGAAACCAAATGTTGGAGCAGTACGATAAGCTACAAGATGGCAGCGTCAAAATGAAGCCTCTGATGGGGGTGATATATGTGCCTTTAACAGATAAAAGCAGTGGTCCAGGTGGAAGTGATTTTCTCTTCTCTTTCTTCTTCCACACATGCAAGGTGAAAGCGTGTGGATTTTAAGACATTAGACTACAAGAGCTGTTTTTTGATTGCCACCTTCATGCTAATTCATTAAAAGATCGGAAATTCATTACATTAAGCTTGAAATAAAGAAAAATATTTTCCCATTTCACACTAGTAAAATAATAGAAAAATATTGAACTATTAAACCCGATATTTCCTTTAAGAAATCTTTAATAACTTTCCGTTGGCTTTGAAATCAGTAACTGCCCTCTTTTTTTTTTTTTTTTTTTTTTTGGTAACAGGGATCAAACTCGGGTTCTTGTGTTTGCGCACCAGGCAGCAAAACCACTGAGCTAAATCCCCGGCCCAGTAACTGCCCTCTTTTAACAGTGGAATTTTTTTCAGCCTACTCTGTCGGTTCAGAACTCATTTCTTTGTACCTTTAGAGCCACTATATGCATATTTTTTGTGACTTGAAAGGCTGCTTTATATGCAACTGATGATCAGTACATTATTATTATTATAAATAATGCTTTGTTTTCCTTTTGTAGATAATCCCACTGTTTCTGGCATGTCTGATATGGATTATCCTCTACAAGGACCTGATTTACTGTCAGTACCCAATCTTCCAGAGATCAGTTCCATCCGAAGAGTTCCTCTTCCTCCTGAACTTGTTGAACAGTTCGGACGTATCCTACTACTTTGTGTTTAAATATCTGAAAAATGTTAAAACTTGTATTTTCATTATAATTCTTGTTTTGTGTTTAGTTAGTATGGTGTACATGTGTTCATTTAAATGTTTTTATTTTAAATACATTTCAAGCTAGGCGTGGTAGTGTATACATTTAATCCCAGCACTTGGGAAGCTGAGACAGGAGGATCGAACTTTTGAGGCAGCATGGGCAAGTCAAGGCTGGCCTGGATTTTGTAGCAAGACCCTGTCTGGAAACGAAAAACAAAAACATTTAAGTACATGGGTAGTTTGCTGTTTTTATACAGGACTGGACATAGGTTTGTTTGTGACAGTACCAGGGATCAAACCCAGGGCCTCACACATGCTAGCCAAGATCTACCACTGAACCACAACCAAACCACCTACCACAGGTCATGACATTTTTGATCATAAGCTTCAGGTCAAAAGATGTTGAAACAAGTACAAAAAAAAATGATGAAATTGAACTCTTTCTTCCTTACATCCATACTATCTCAGATATGCAGTGTAACTGCATGATGGGTGTGTTCCCTCCTATCAGCAGAGCATGGCTCACAATTGACAGTGACATATTCATGTGGAACTATGAAGATGGGTATGTATTTAAGGAGGTTTGCTTTAGTGTGATTTAGTCATCTTTATTAATCATTACTGCTAGTGTTCTACTCCTTGGATGCTGTCTGATTTATCTTCCATTCATTTAACATCCAGGTCAATGTCTGTTAATACTCATACTAATCATTGGAGGTGTTAAAATGTGGGTTCTGTGTTAGGAGTTATCTACATTTGTAACCAGCTCTCAGGTGTTAGCCTAAGCGTCAGTCTTTTTGTGCAGATGTGTGTGAGAAAGATAGTTTGACAGTTTTAAAGACTTTTGTTTTCCTTGCATTTCTATAGAATGGGCATCTAGTAATTTATTGAAATGGCTTAACAGTTTTGTTGTCGTTTTTTGTGGTCTTCACCTTGTATTTAAATTAAAGGTTTTGAGCACCTTCAGGTGAGCGGATGGGCCCTTGTTCGAGCCGGGCCTGGCCGGCTGTGGACCTATCACTCCCCTCACCTCGGGCCGGGATGCCGCGGGCACGGGGAGTTACTGCGGAGAGCTGGCCGAGGACGAAGACCAGAGCACAAGGGAGGGCTGGGGAGGCCGAGCGGGGCCGGTGGCCACGCCCTTCTTCCTGCTGTACCCAGGCGTGTGGTGCGGCCTGCCCCCAGTAGCCCCCGCGCGCCTGGAGGACACCGCTGTCCGGGCTATCCGCTGCCCTTCCTGCTGCCAAGCCTCCCGAGTGTCGCCGGGGTCGGCAGGCACCACCCCAGTTATCTTATGGCTTAGGAGCGCATGAACCTGATGAACATGGCCAAGCTGAGTATCAAGAGCTTGATTGAATCAGCTGAACCTGGGCAGGACTCTGGACTCTGACTATGCGCGCCCTCCAGCAGTTCTTTGTGGGGATGGAACACTGTCTGAAGCACAGCTTGAGAGCCAGGAAAACTTTTCTTGAACAAAATAAATCCTTCTGGGGACCTCTAGAACTGGTAGAAAATCTTGTTCCAGAAGCTGCAGAGATAACAGCAAGTTTTAAAGATCTTCCAGGACTGAAGACTCCAGTAGGCAGAGGAAGAGCCTGGCTTCGTTTGGCATTAATGCAAAAGAAACTTTCAGAATATATGAAAGCTCTGATCAATGAAAAGGAATTTCTCAATGAGTTAGTTCTATGAACCAAACGTGCTCATGATGGAGGAAGAAGGAGCTGTAATTGCTGGCCTGTTGGTGGGGCTGAATGTCATTGATGCTAATTTCTGCATGAAAGGAGACGATCTGGACTCTCAGGTTGGAGTTACCAACTTTTCCATGTATCTCAAGGATGGGAACAGCAGTAAAGGTAGTGAAGGGGATGGTCAGATTACTGCAATTCTATTTACCAGAAGAACTATGTTGAAGAACTCAACAGACATCTGAATGCTACAGTAAATAACTTTCAGACAAAAGTAGATGCATTAGAAAAATCCAATACTAAACTGACAGAGGAGTTTGCAGTTGCAAACAACAGGATTATTACCTTGCAAGAAGAAATGGAACGAGTTAAAGAAGAAAGCGCCTACATGTTGGAATCCAATCGGAAGGGTCCTAAGCAAGACAACTGCTAACAGGCAAGCACTGAGTGAAGCAAGAAAACATTTAAAGGAGGAGACACGGTTATGATTGGATGTGGAGAGGGAGCTGGAGCTCCAGATTGGCATACAGCAAGAGATGGAACTGGCCATGAAGATGCAGGAAAAGGACGTCTGTGAGAAGCAGGAGGCACTGATAAATCTCTCAGGCAGCAGCTGGATGACCTCAGAGCACTCAGGCATGAACTGGCCTTTAAACTACAGAGTTCAGACTTAGAAGTAAAACAAAAGGGAACTAAACAGTTGTTTGGAAGAGAAGACTAATCAGATGGCTGCTACCATTAAACAACTGGAACAAAGATTGTGCCAGACTGAGCAAGGGCGCCAGTCTGCAGAGTTGGACAGCCGGCTCTTCATACAGGACTTCGAGGACGAGATCAGCAGTCTGCAGCTGGAAATGGAGGAGCTGACCCAGCAGTGGAACCAGCTTGAGTTACAACTAAAACAGGAAAGAGAAAGATTACTGAACAATAGGAGCCTGCCACGAAAGGGTTTGCACAAGCCAAACCCCAACTCAGATGAGAGGCACAAAATTCAAGAGGAAAATGTTAAACTAAAAAAGCCCCTGGAAGAAAGTCACAGGCTGCATTCTCATTCTGCAGATGAACAGAATGTGTGTAAGGACTGCAGAGGGACCTGCAGGTCCTGCTCCACAGAAGTGCTGCCTCTCCCTGAAAGTATCCAGCCCACGCTCCTTGGCAACCCCTCACAAGCAGCTCACACAGGAGTGTTCCAGCAGCCTATCCTAAGGCTGGCGGCCAGAGCTATTCTTCCCCTGCGGTCAGGATCCCTAACACCTGTCCTCAGAGTCCACAGAGCTGCCAAGGATGACTTCATAAGCCAGGTCCAGAGAGGAAAGCATCCTTGGGGTGCTGGAAGTTGTGTGCATTTTCCCTAATGACTAGCTCAATAGAGGTTCTGAGTTGAACCTTTTTGATTTCAAAACAAACAATGTGCAGGGCTTAGTTGGAAGGGCTACTTTTATGAACAGTGATGGCAACACTGGGGTTGATGTACTACAAGATGTCCAAGCAGACAGGAATCGGGCTGGTAGTGTAAGGCGCTTGTATAGCATGTAGGAGGCCCTGGGTTTCCTCCCCAGGGGAAAGATCAAAGTAGAGATGAAAATGAGGTGCTGCTAGATGTAAACATTATTTCCTCTTCACCCCCATAACTACCTCTTAGAGTACCTCTACCAAACTGAATCCACACTCAGGGAGAAGAAAGTAAAGAATAATATAAATCTGAATGTATTGAAAATAGTGTAATAGAATTTCAGGACCAGAATTTGCTGGTCTTGGCCTACAAATGTTTTCATTAGCAGAACAAGAAAGAACTTGTTTTTTTCTCCTTTATGGCTTCATAAGAAAGTCTGCCCTTTCCAGAATTCCTGACTACCAAAAAGCCATTGCTCTTCCGCAGTCCCCCAGGTCATGATGGGAATTTATAAGGAGTTCAGAAGGAAGTTTGTCTTCCACAAATAGGAAGTGCTGATGAAACCAAAGCCAAGTCAGGTGTGGCACACAGCAAGTTGAATTTGTTGATAGCTGAGAACAGTAGCTCAGTATGTATTAAGTGGTTCCTTGAATGAGAAATTCCTTACTTTGAGCTAAGAATCAGAGCTGGTAGACAGGTTGTTTTGGAAAGGGTGACACTCAAACATCTCTCAGTGAGAAATCCTTTGGGAACACAGTGTGTTCAGCATGAACTTGATTATGTTACCAATGTCTGGGTTGTTGGTTCCAGTTAGGACCTAAGAGGATACAACTTTGTAACTGGTTTAGAAATTGGGATATAAATACCTTAGACCATCATATTATTTGGTAAAACGGTTAAACCTGTGAAAAGCTTGTTGTGTAAGTCTGGCCTGTTACTTGATGAAGCTAAAGTTTTAAGAGTACTAAGGGAATACAAAGTAGTAATTCTGGCCTAAAATAAAAAATAAATAAATGTGTTGAATAGAGTCTAAATGAAGGCCCAAGGCAATCTTGCTTATAGTAGATTGATCTGGTGATCTTCCTTTTGACTTTTTAGAGAAAAATATAGTTTTGGGCCAGGTATTTAGCTCAGTGGTTCTGCCGCCTGCCTTGCAAGCACAAGGTCCTGAGTTCAATCCCCGGTACAAAAAAATAGAAAGAGAAAAAGTAGTTTTATTTTCTCTTGAACATCTCCTTAAGTGCAGTACAAAATAACCTGTAAGAGGGCCTGTAGAACGGTGGCACGTGCCTGTAATCCCAGCACTCAGAAGGCTAAGGCAGGAGGATTATTCTGAGTTCCAGGTGAGTCTGCACTACAGAGTGTGTCAAAAAAAGAAAAAAAAAGGGGTGCTGGGGATTTAGCTCAGTGATTCCACCTCCTGCCTCACAGCGCAAGATCCCAAGTTCAGAGTTCAATCCCCAGTACCACAAAAAAAAAAAAAGAAAAGAGAGAAAGAAAGCCCAGATAATTAAAATGTTATTCTTACTCTGAGTAACTAATGTTCTTTTTAGGAACATGGTCACCGCAAATTCAAAAACTATATCATGAATCAAAACTGACACTATGTAACAGCTTGAATTTGTAGCTTATGTGAAATAATGTTTCAAAGTAAAGGTTACATATCTATTTTTACTGTTATGTTAATAATCATGGTAGCAGTGATGTGTGATTGTGATTGTTCCTTATGTACCTTGAGGGTTGGGCCAGTTTGTTGTTACCATAACCATCTTTATGCTAAAGAATAGAACGTTTAATTTATGCATGTATTTCTTTGAGAAAACACAATGCAAAAAAAATTACAGAATAGATAAATGTAAGAATAATTATTTTACTTAAAAATTTTTCACTTTACTGAAATTTTTACATTTCCATTAACATCTAACTTTTGTTGTTGTTTTTGTTTGTTTTATAAGACAGGGTCTCACTATGTAATTCAGGCTGGCCTTGAACTCACTCTGTTGCCCAGGCTGGCCTCAAGACTTGCAGTAACCCCCCTGCCTCAGTCTCATAAGAATCTAACATTCATTTAACAAATATTCATTGTGCTGTCATGTATTCCCCACCATCCTACCAGGAATAGTACTGAGTGAAATACACATGCTCCCTGCTTTAGTTTGAGCTACTGTCACAGAATACCATAGACTGATTGACTTATAAACAACAGAAATTTGTCACATTTCTGGAGGCTGGAAATCCAGCATCAAGGCACCAGCAGATACGGTGTTTGGTGAAGGTCCACTTATGGGTTCACAGATGGCCATCTTTTCCTCTGTCTTTACATAGCAAAAGGGGCAAGATGGGTCTTTACAAGCTACTCATCCCATTCATGAGGACTCCACCCTTGCTAACAAATACTATCACATTGAGAACTAGGGTGTAATATGGGTCTGGGGGAGGGCACAGTCTGTAATAACAATATCTGTTCAAACTACAACTCATTTTAGGAAAACTATTTGAAGAATATACTTGTTGAAAAAAAATTAAGGCATAGGTACTAGGTATCTACAAATTCAGTTTTGTAAAAACTTTAGACTTAGCTCCAGTTATTCAGTTTTCTTCCTGTTATGCAAGATATGATAAAAAATGAGGGTTTAAATTTTTTTTTAATTATGGTAAAAGACACATTACCATTAATCTCTCCTTGCTGTGAACATGTATCCCATTGTTCTTGCCAGTTTCTGAAGCAGTTATAGAAGTCCTTTTTCATGTCTTTAGTTGCGTTGTCATGGCTGCATTGATGTCCTGAATTTATTCAAAACATTTATCTTTCATGGTCATTTTGACTTTGAGGAAGAGCGAGAAGTCACACAATGTCAGATCCAGTGAATAAGATGGATAAAGAACCAATGTAATGTTTTTATGAGCCTGCCTTGGCACTTGACAGTAGCATTACTATGTTTTTTATTACATCTCATGAAAGAGGACTTCACAACTGCTTTGTGTCATTTTTTTATTGAAAGACATCATGTATGATGTCCATGTATAGATAGTGAGATAGTAGGACAATGCAATAAATAGCATTAGTTCTTAGAAATGGGCGCATCTTTCTTGCTAAGGTATAGCAGATGGGCCTTTATTGTGGGAGGAACTGACTTTTTCTTATCAAGAGTTGAGCTGAGTTTAGGTTTTGTTTATTGTTAACCTCAGAATACCATCAGATTCCTTTAAAATTGTCTTAGACTTAAGATTCAGGTTGAGTTACTAGGGATTTGTTTCTCAGCATTCCTGTTCTACCTGAGGCTCAGCTCAAGCTTTCCTTGTGAGCTCCTCCTGAGAGGTTCCTATCCACACTCTTTTGCCCTTTCCCTCAGCGGATTTGCTGTTATTTGGTAATCGATGCCTGTAGTTCTCCACGTGGAGAGATGTCTGGAACGTGGTACAGCTTTCCCTGTTTTCTGGTTCTTGCTGAGCCAGGTTCAGGTATCTGTCCCTGGGGCTTGGGACTGAACTGCTTTTGTTTACTGGTTTGTTTTTTTCATTATATCTTATTCTCAAAATTATATAACTAGTAATGACCATTGTAAAATGAGACTTTGCTTTCTTTTTATGTGTAACTTGTTCTTCTTCAATCACTGACAGAGGAGACCTTGCCTATTTCGATGGACTTAGCGAGACGATTCTTGCTGTAGGGCTGGTGAAACCAAAAACTGGTAAGAAAACACAGGACGGGGCTGTCCTTGTGGACATGCAGACTAAATGGTTTAGGATTGGGTAATAATGCGTTCTAAGTAGTTGAATTTCCAACTGAAGTTTTGTAATTAGGACTATTTAACTGTTTACTCTGATATTGTGAGGCTGTCTTTTAAATGTTAAACTATAATTGTTTTGTTTATTTTGGTACCTGGGCGCTTGCGAGGCGGCAGGCGGCGGAACCACTGAGCTAAATCCCTGGCCCCCTGTTTGCTTTTTCTTAATTTGCCCTTTTTTTGCATTGTAGATATTTCATCACTCAATTTAGTGTAAAAAAAACCCATTTTTGTCTCTGCAAGTTTTTAGTCATGATAGCCAATGGAGTTTAGAAGAGTTCATAATAAACTTTAGACAAATAACAAGCATTGCTTTAGATTGTCAAATTCATAATGTGAAATATTTTATCCATTCTGATAAGCAGAATGCATTGACTTAAATTTAAAATACATCTTTAGGGTTTTTGTTTTGTTTGAGACAGGGTCTTGCTGTGTAGTTCAGGCTGGTCTTGAACTTACTGTTTAGTCCAGGCTGGCCTTGAGCTCGAAGCAGGCCTCCTGCCTCGGGCTCCCAAGTGCTGGGATTACAGGTATGGGCCACTACACCTGGCTAAAATACTATCTTTTGAATGCACCTTTCTACAAGAGGCAGTAATTGTGATGGGAATGTAACTAAGTGCTAGAGCCCTTGCCTAGATAGCATGTGTGAGGTCCTGAGTTCAGTTCCCAGTACCAAAAAAAACAGTATGCTTTAGCTGAGTACGGTGGCACATTCCTGTGATTCCAGGACTCTGGATATCTGAATAGCACTCTGAGCATCTGAGAATAGCAAGTTTAAGCCCAGCCTAGGCAATTTAATAACTTAGCAAGACTGTCTCAAAATAAGGAGAGAAAATATCTGGCTGAGGATGTAGCTCTGGGTTCAATACACAGAACTATGGGAGAGTAGTGATGGAGTAGGGGAGGCAATAATCAACAAAACTCAATTCTTGGCAATGCCTTTGTAGAAGTGGCTCTTTGGTACTAGTAACTTATTTAAACGATCAAACAGTAATAGTTTAACATCAGAATTCACTGAGCTGGATTGAGGCATCTCATGTACCATTTAATCAGTAGCTTAGTAATGCTTAGATGCTGGATGTTTTTCTGAAGTACTTCCCTACTTTTGTCTACTTTAGGCATCTTTCAGCCTCATGTACGGCACCTCTTGGTTCTAGCAACTCCTGTGGATATAGTAATTCTAGGACTCAGCTATGCTAATTTGCAAGCAGGTATGGTAGCCCACGTTATGCTTTTTAAAATACAGAAATACTACCTCAATTCATGAATGCTTCTGTTTGCCAACAATTTGGTTCACAGACAAAAGCAGTTGACAAAATTTTGCTTCCATTCACAAACTTCATTAGGTCATAAACATGACCATGGGCATCTTCCCCAAAATCATAAAAAAAAATTAAGTTTGTAAACTGAAGTACCAGTATAATGTGTTACTCAATTAGTATTATAATTAAAACTAATGTGGTTGATTTGTTGAATTTTATTGATTCATATTAATGACTGTACTACACAATTCTCAGGCTCTTTACCAAAATTTAGTAATTTTGGTTTGACTTTTGATCAGTATTCTACTATGTAACATTATGTGTAGGTTCTATGTAACTCAAATAATCAAATTCTTAGTATCAGACCTTTATTTTAGGAATTTAAGAATGGTATAGAAGCTTTTAGATGTATTAAGAATTCAGGAAGCATAGTAATCTAAAGATAATACAAAGATTATTTTAAACTTTAAAAAGTAATAAACATTCTTGTATTTTTTTCTTTTTAAAAAAACAGGTTCTGGAATTCTTAATGACAGCATGTCTGGTGGAATGCAGTTGCTTCCAGATCCTTTATATTCTCTTCCCACTGATAATACTTACCTTTTAACAATTACTTCCACTGATAATGGCAGAATATTCTTGGCTGGAAAAGATGGCTGTTTATATGAAGTAGCATACCAAGTAAGCATGACATTTATAAACATTCCTTTTTTCTCTCTGATGGAATAGGGGAAGTACAGACTTTTGTTTTGATTTTCTAATTACATAATATATTCTTAGGGAAAATATTCAAACAAATAAAGCTGTAGTATTTTGTCACTGTACCATTCCTATAAAACCCAGCCCTCTTCCCCAGATGTAAAAAACCATTATCAATTTTTTTTCAGTGTTAGGGATTGAACTCAGGGCATTACACATGCTAGGAAAATCCTCTGCCACAGAAGTATGTTCTCAGCCCTCATTTTATGTAAATACATTGATGTATATATGTGTAAATATTTATATATATGTATTTATGCGTATGTGAATTTAATACATAGTTTACTTTCACAAATGTATGTTTTTACATTATTGACTATTCTCACAATTGGCTTTTCATTTAACATATCTTTTTTTTTTTCACTTAACATATCTTGACTTTCATGGTCAGGTATTTGGTAGATATTTTATAGGATTCAACTCAATAAATTTTGAAGAGTTTATCTCACTTTGTATAATCATTAGTATGTCATGAAGACTTGAATATATTAAAAACTAAGGTTATATACTAGCTTTTATGACTTATATACCTTTACCAGTCTTCTTTTTATTTTTCTTTTTAAGGCAGAAGCAGGTTGGTTTAGTCAAAGATGTAGGAAGATAAACCACTCAAAGAGCTCACTTTCTTTCCTTGTTCCTTCCTTGCTACAATTCGCATTCTCAGAAGATGGTAAGTAGAAAACAAATTTGGCAAATAAAAAACAATTTTTAACATATTCTTAACATTTTCATCAGATTTTTATGTGTGTGTGTGGTGCTGGGAATTAAACCAAGAGCCTAGCACATGTTAGACAAGGGCTCTTCTACTGAACTACATCCCCTCCCCTGGAAATTCTCATTTTATTTATTTTCTCAGGTTTTTGGTTTTTTGTTTTGAGACAAGGTCTCGCTTTGTAGTTCTGGCTGCCCTTAAACTCACTGTGTAACACAGGCTAGCCTCAAACTCACAGCAGTCTTTCTACCTCAGCCTCCCTAGTGCTGGATTACAGATGTGCACCACCACAACCAGTAGAAATTCTCATTTTAATTCATAACACTTGTCATTTTAACTATCATTTGTTACATACTCATTAGATCAAAAGAATCTTAAAGGGTCCAGGGGTCATAAAACATAGAGATAGTATGGATTTTTTTTTTTTTAATCAAGCTACTCATTTCCTATAAATGCAGCATTGTAGAACATGTGTCCAAAACAGCTATACACACGTAAACCAAAATGTGAATATATATACACATATGCACAAAGACACAGGGACAGAGAGAGAGGGAGATTTTCTGACATTTAATATGTGGTTTCCCTGGTCTAGAACAAATTCTCAATATGAAATGTGTATGTCTGAGTTTTTTAATGAGTTAAGAAATTTAAATAGGTGAAATCATTTTAAAATTCTCAAAATAAGGTAAATACAACTTAAAAATGTTAATATGACTAAATTTTTGGTCCTGAGCTAACAGTTGGGGAATATTCTGACAGGTGCCTTGTTAGACAATTTTATCATTGTGCTAAAATCATAGAATGTACTTAAGCAAACTAAGATGCCTACGACATCTCCACATGATATGGGACCGAATTTTATGTGTGTGGTCCATTCACTGAAATGTCCTTATGTATTACATAATTGTAATTTCTTTCCCTTCATATGAATTATTAAACTAAAATGAAAGTTTCTTTTCTTTTTCCTCTTAGTACTAGGAATTGAACTGAGGCTCTCATGAATAATAGGCAAGTTCTCTACCTCTCAGCTATATATCCCCAGTCCTTTATACAGTGGTACTTCGGTTCACAAACTTTATTCTTTCCACAAATTGCAACCAGAATCAAGGAATAAATTAATTGATCAACCAAGATACCATTATATTTTTAAAAATTAATTTTATATACAATATAATGACATTCATCATTGGAAATTTGCACCTTTACATAATCTCTATTGGTTCTTATTTTTCCTCCATTCCCCTGCCCTCCCTTCAACCCCTCCAACCCTCTCTATTTACAAAGCCTTTGTTTCCATTTTTCATTTTCTTATATTCCATTCCCTTCTTTCCTTTCCCCTTCCCTTCCCACTTCCCCTGTCCCTTTGGACCTTTTCTTCCTATTTCACATTATCAATTATTCGTTTCAATCATTTTAATCCTTATTTACACTTTCAGTTTCTCACACTAGAGAAACTATTTGGTATTTACACATGTGTGCCCTGTTTATTTCACTTAAGAGTATCACCTCAATGTGCATCCATTTAGCTATAAATGTCTCTAATTTCTCTTTTATGGCTGAGTAGTACTCCATTTTATTTAAAAAAACCCACATTTTCTTTATCCAGTCTCCAGTTGATGGGCAATTGGGCTGCTTCCAAGTTTTAGCTATTACAAATTGTGCTGCTGTGAACATGGGTCCACATATATTGCTGTGGTATGATTCTTTTAATTCTTTGAGGAAGATACCCAGCTGGGGAATAGCTGGGTCAAATGGGACTTCCAGTCCTAGTTCTTTGAGGTATCTCCATACTGATTTTTCCACAGTGGTTGTACCAGTCTTCACTCTCACCTGCAGTGGAGCAGTGTTCTCTTTCCCCACAGCCCTGGGAGCATTTGTTATTAGTTGATTTCTAGATAGCAGCCATTCTGGGTCTGGGGTGAGGTGGAATTTCAGTGTTGTTTTCATCTGCATGCCCCAGACGACCAGTGATGTTGAACATTTTTTCATATGTTTATTTGCTGTTTCTACTTCTTTATCTGAGAGATGTCTGTTCATTTCAGATGCCCATTTTTGGATTGGGTCTTTAAATTTGGGAGGTCTGATTTTTTTAAGTTCTTTATATATTCTAGATAATAGACCTTTGTTTGAGGAACAGCAGGTGAAAATTTTTTCCCACATTATGGGTTGTTGGTGGTTTCTCTTCCTGTGCAGAAGCTTTTTAGTAAGAAGAGATCTCACTTGTTGATGGTGCAAGTTCACAGGCAACTGAGGTTTTGTTCATGAAATCTTTTCCTACACCAATGTCTTCAAGAGTTCTACCTAACCTCTGTTCCAGCCATTTCAGTGTTTCTGTTATAATATTTAGATCTTTAATCCATTTTGATTTTAGTTTAATGCACATTGAGAGATATAGGTGTAGTTTTAATCTTTGGCAAGTTGAGAATGACCTGTGTGCAGGTGAAAAGAATGTGTATTCTGATTTTGTGGGGTTGAAGACTCTAAACATCTGTTAAGTTCATTTGTTCAAGAGTTTGATTGAGTTCTACTATTTTGTTGCTTATTTTTTGTATAGTTGATCTATCTAGTTGTGATAGTGGGGTAGTGAAGTCCCCTACTGTATTATTGTATTAGTGCTTATTTGATTTTTTATGTCTGTTAGTATTTGTTTTATATAGTTGGGTGCAATAGTGTTTGATGCATATATGTTTATTATTGTCATCTTTTCCTCTTGGTTTGTTCCCTTTAAAGGATATAGTGTCCTTCTTTGTCTCTCTTAATGTGTTGGTTTGAAATCCACTTGATCTGCAAAGAGGATAGCTACTCATGCTATTTTTCGGGTTCCTGTCACATGGAGCATTGTTTTCCACCCTTTAACTTTCAGTCTGAGTTTCTTTTTGAATTAAGTGTGTTTCTTGTATGCAGCATATTGTTGGATCCTTCTTCTTGACCCATTCTGCCTGTCTATTTCTTTTGATTGTTAAATTGAGACCATGAGCATTGATGGTTATAACTGATATGAATTGACTTGTCATTGTCATGACATTTTCTTTCTGTTGGATTCTCCCCCTTTGCATTTAATTTCTTGTCATGCCAGATGGATTCATTCTGCTGGGCTTCCTGGGGTTGTGATCCTCATTGTCTTCCTAGGATATTGTCTAAAATATTTTGGAGTGCTTGTTTGGTATTCACGAAGTTCCTAAGGTGCTCTTTGTCATGAAAGTATCTTATTTCTCCCTCAATTTTGAAAGATAGTTTTGCAGGGTACATCAGTCTGGTTTGGAGGCTGTTTTCCTTTAGGGCTTGGAATGCATTGCTCCAAGCTCTTCTTGTCTTGAGAGTTTGCATTGAGAAGTCTGGTGTGATTCTGATGAGCTTTCCTTTGTATGTGCTTGTTTCTTTTCTCTCACTGCTTGTAGAATTTTGTTCTTCTGTTGGGTTTCTGGAATCTTAACTATTATATGCCTTTGTGTAGGGTTTTTTTTATCAAGGCTATTTGGAGTCCTATATGCCTCACCTATCTGTATGTCAAGTTGTTTTCCCTTGCTTGGGAAATTTTCTCCCATCACTTCTGTGAATAGTGTTTTTATGTTGTCTGCACTCTCTCCTGCTTCTGAATTGACTCAGACCAGTCTTCTGTTATTCTTTTTTTCTTTTTTTTTTTAATCTTCAATGCTTTCTCATTTATTATTTAGGCCATATACTTATGTTGAAAATGGAAGTGAATTTTTCAATTGCTTTTTAAAAAAGTAAATAGTAATTAATGAATTTACTGTTATACTCAAAATCATCTACATTTAAGGTGAGAATCTTTGCCAATAGAAAGGCGCTGCTCCAAATTGTGAATGGTATTATGAAGAATTGCAATTTCTTCAGTTTTTTTCTTCATGAAGATGTTGAAGCTTCCTTGTGTAGATACTCTGGAGAAACAGCATTTGGATATGGTTTTGATTTAGTTTGAACTCTTGCTAGTTTGACATCAAACTCCAGCTGTAGTTTGATTATTTCATTTTGCTTTTGTTTTTCTTGCGTTATTAACTTTGCATTTAACTCTGAGATTTCCATCCCCATTTTCTTTATTAGATCTTTGTGCTTTTCTTCATTTAATTCAACTTTTTTCTGCATATCTTGATAAAGTTTGCTTATTTATCTTATGTTCTTCCTCTTTGATTTTCATTTCGTGTACAAGTTTGGCAGTATTATTCTTATAGTCCTATTTGTGAGATTTCAGCTTTTCCCTTGTCCTGTCAGCATTTCTTTTTAGTTGTTCATTTTCACCTCTTAAATTTTGTTGATATTCAGTGCTCTCTTGTGCCCCTTTTATCATATCCTGAAGAGCAGCACATTCTGTTTTAATTGAGCCTTCCTTTGTTTGCATTGCTTTTAATAAACAGGTACTCTTTTCCAATTGAATTTCCAGTATGTTATTCTTTCCACTGGTTTCTATCATTTTCTTTTTATTTGTGAAAAATCCTTTATAAGTTTGTCAATGTTCATACTGCTAATCTTCTTTGTCCATTCTTTGCTACTTTGATCCATGCTTGAATTGCTGTTGTTCCTGGTTCCTCAAAGTCTCCCCCATCTCAATTGGCAGTCCAGTCTGGTCTGCCGCGATTATTGTCCCAGTCTTATATTATTCTTCTTTGCATCTTCTAGCAGCTGCTGGATTGATTTCTCTTGGTCCCTTACAATTTTAAAGAAATTTTTCTTTTCCTGGTCAGTAATTGCAATCTTATCTTCTATATCTGAAATTCTGTCCTCACATTGGGTCATTCTGCTGAGTACACTTTCAATGGAGATTTTAATCTGGAAATCTGCATCTGTTTTATGGATTTCATTTGTTTCCTATATTGGGATTCCATCATGTTCTTCAGTTCCTTTATTTTTTTATGTGTGTCCTGTCTAGATTTATTAATCATGTCTTGCAGTATGGCCATAATCTCTGTTGTTATCTCAGAAATTACTTGTGATGTCATTTTTTCCAGATGCTCTTTTGTTGCCAGTTCAGGGAGTCCAGGTTGTTGAGTATCAGATTGTTCCATCTTGTTTCCCTTTGGGGTTGCTGTAGGTGATCTGGAAATCTGTTTTTGATGCTTGTTTCCGTGTCTTCTCGTTTCATGAGAGGGAGGGGTGTGTGCTGCTGCCTCCCGAGGGCTCACTTCCTTGACGCTGGGGGCTGCTGTGCTCCTCGCCCTGGGGGCGATGCTATGGCGTCTCAGAAGGCTCCTCCGCGCTGGGGTCAGTGTTATCGGTACCACTGTATATTTAAGGTCGTCCCCCCCGCCCCGTACCATGGATCAAACTCTGGATCTTGAGCTTGCAAGGCAGGCACAGTACCACTGATCTGAATCCCTGGCCGTATTTTTAAATTTTGAGTCTTTGTCCTAAGTTGCTAAGAATGTCCTCAAACTTATGATCCTTCTTCCTCAGCCTCCCAAGTAGCTGGGATTATAGCTATGTGCCACTGAGTCAAGCTCATTCAATAAACACATAGACTAATTATGCTTAGAAGTTGTGTTTTAAGAAATTCCAAACATGTTCAAATGAGAAGGGGATGTTGGGGTGGGGGACAAGAAAAAAAATGGAATGAAAAAAATGGAAGCAAGGCTTTTGTAGATAAAAACAGGAGAGGTATTGAAAGAAGGAGAGGGAAATGGGAAAAAAGCAGCAAGATATATCATGTACAGGTATAAATTCCCTTTAATGAATGTTATATATATCAAAAATGTGCTATTAAAATCTTTTATTTTTTATTTTTGGAATCGAGGATCAAACTCAGGACCTTGCACTTGTGAGGCAGGCAGCAGCAGCACCACTAACCTAAATCCCCAGCCCAAAAATTACTAGTAATATTTTTTTAAAAAGGAAAAGAAATTCCAAGCTGGGTGTGGAGTGGCTTTCCTATAATCCCAGCTACTCAGGAAGCTAAGGCAGAGTTCAGGAGCTTGAGGATAGTGTGTGAGTGAGATTGAGTGATTGAGTGAGACCTTTTCTCAAAATGTAAAAATAAAGGCTGAGGATATAGTGTAATGGTTGAGTGCTTGTTTAACATGGGCAGCAAAAAAAACCAAAACTTGAATGTGGAAGAACTTGTCTTTGATTTGGTTTAAAATTCATTTAGAAGACAAAATAAGTTATTTGTGACGTTGTTAACCCCTTCATAGTATTTGATATCTGTCATCTGATCTAAATATTTCCTGGCTTGGTCCTTATGTAAATATCCTAGGACTTAACTACCAAGCAAGAGAAGAAAGCCCCTGAATGTAAAGTTCTAATTCAGAAATTTAAATTTGTTAAGTAGATATTATGCTTGACTTATTAATCTTTGAATATTTTTTATCTTTTAGATCCTGTTGTTCAAATTGCAATTGATAATTCTAGAAATATTTTATATACACGATCAGAGAAAGGAGTAATACAGGTAGGTATTCATATATATTCTCATTTAAGAATAGAGAAACAGGGCCAGGGATTTAGCTCAGTGGTTCCGCTGCCTGCCTTGAAAGTGCAAGGTCCCAAGTTCAATCTGTGATACCAAAAAAAAAAAAAAAAAAGAATAGAAAAACATCCATGTTTTAATAAGGAAGATTTACTTTTCCTCTATGAATTATGTGCTTTTTTTAACAGAATCATCCCCAAACACTTGTTAGGTCTCCTAAGATTTCAGATCACTAAACATTTCCATACCTGTTAAGTATAAAATTAAAAGATCCCTAAAAAAGAAAAGTTTGTTTAATAAAATGTGTACAGTATTAATTATGTTTAAGTGAGCAATTTTTTTATTTACAGGTTTATGATTTAGGCCATGATGGACAGAGAATGAGTAGAGTTGCTTCAGTTTCACAGAATGCTGTTGTCTCTGCTGCCGGAAACATTGCTAGGTAATATGCAATGTATTATCAGACACTTCATTTTAGGTGTAATTATATTATTTATGTATAGTATACTATGATTAAATTATATCCTCAGAACATCTCAAAAAAATAAGGAATGTTGAATATGTTGCTCTAGGTCATTGATGGCGAGCCTGAACTTTCAGTGATACAATTGACGTGCCATAGGTTCACCAGCACTGCTCTGTCATGTTGAAATAAGACTGCTTGAGACTATTCCTTTGTGATAATTTGAAATATAAAGTAGATTGTTTTTATTATGTAAAGTTCAGCTTGTCATGAACTTTTTTTCTTGGAACTTTTTGTTTTGTTTTGTTTTTGTGGTTTTGAGTGTGGAATTTAGGACCTTAAATATGCTAGGTAAATACTCTACCACAGAGCCACATCCCTAGCCCTTTTCCTTAGGACTTTATGTTAACCATACATGATCTATTACAAACATTATAAGTGTTACAGCTAGGTGCTATGAGTCTCATTCTCATAACTGTTCAACTTTTTAGCAGGCCTGAATGATGCAAGTTTATTTAGTTTGATTATTAGTACAAGTGCAGAATATAAAATTTCAGAGCTGTAGTATCCGTCTTTCTCCATGAGGAGATAGAAACTAAAGGACTCTTAAGATTTGCCTGAGATCAAGTGCTAGAACCCAACCTAGACACTAAGAAATTCTGTGCTACATTGTCTTTCACATATTTCCCAACTGCGTTGATCAGCTGCATACGTTCTTTTCACATACTAAAGGTATTAGCTTTTCTATTTTTCTTGTCCATATACTTGAGCAATTGCAATGATTAGTCATTATCATGAAAGATCAATTTTGTTTGTGTGTTACTGAAATCAAACCTAGAGACTTTCCACCACTGAACTGTACCTCAGTTCTTTTTTTCTTTTTCTTTTTAAGACTGGGTCTCACTCTTGCTATGCTCCCGTAGGCGTGTATCACCATGCTCAGCATCTTCCCTTCCTCTCTCCCTCCCTTCTTCCCTTCTTTCTCACTCATACACTCTCTCTTTCTCTTCAGTGACAAAAACAAAAGTCTCATGCTGGGCATAGTGGCTTATACCAATAATCCCAGCTACTCAGGAGGCTGAGGAGGCTTGCAAGTTTGAGGCCAACCTAGGCAATTTAGCAAGACTGTGCCTCAAAATTGAGAAAGAGCTGGGAATGTAGCCCTGCTTAGGTTCAATCTCCAGTACAAACCCTCCCCCCCAAACAAAAAAACCAGTAAGACTAGTAATTGAAAAGATGGTTTGCTATTCAATCCCTCCAGCTTTCTTTAGGAAAATTTTCTAAATCTATGGAAAAAGTAAAAACAATATGGCAAAGACTGATATAACCTCTATCTAGATTCACCACTTGTGAACATTTTGCCTCATTTCCTCACTGCCTTTCTTCTGGGCCATTTGCTAGTAAGTTGAAGACATCATTGCTTTCACCCTTAGATTCTTCAGCTTCTGTCTCCTCTGTAAGTCTCTTATATAATGACAGTACAATTATCACACCTAATAAAATTAACAGTAATTTTATCTATCTGCTATTATAGCTGTGTAATTATGTATTTTATATTAAAAGTTTCTAATAGTTCCAGATGCCTTCTGTAGCTATTTTTCTTTTCCAGTTCCACAATCAGAATTTATGAACTCCATTGATATTAAACTCTGTTTAATATAGAATGCACTCCCCTCCCCTCTTGTTTTTTTCATAAAGCTGACATTTGGGAGAGAGGAGCAGGATAATTATTTGTAGAATGTCCCAGTTTCTGAATTTGTCTTTTTTCCCTGTAATTAACCTCTCAATGATACTGTTTTTTACGCAGTATTATATAGGTGATGTGAACTTCTTCATTACTTCAGAAACATTTAATATCCGTTTTCTCACTCATAACTCTATTATAGATATTACATTACAAAGACCCATTTTGCCATTTTTGATTAGTAATAATCTTTACAATGATAATTTGATTCTCTGAGAACATATTTTTCTCCAATAACCGTTTACTTAGTAGTTTTAGTCTTTTTTATGATCTTTCTTCGAAAATAGGGCTAGTCTTAACTATATAATTTACATGGTACACATTCTAGAGGTTTTGCCAGTTCTCACTGCTATTGTATTACTGCTACTGTAGTATTTTCCTAAAAAGTTAACCTTAACATTTTAGCACATTTAGATATATAAATATACCAATGGAAAATGTGCCTTCTAAGTTAATAGACACATTTTACAAAGACTACACTAGTTTTTTATCTTTTTTTTAGGACCATTGATCGTTCTGTTTTTAAGCCAATTGTTCAGATAGCAGTGATTGAAAATTCTGAATCATTGGACTGTCAGTTATTGGCTGTCACACATGCAGGTATGTTTTTTAATTTATGTATCTGCTGTTGCTGTTACAACTTTTGATAATACATTTGGAAATTTGTAATTAGAAATGTTTTTCCTTCTATATGTTATCAAACCACATGAATACTTTATAAAATTAAGGATTTGAGAAATGTAAAATTCTTCTGATTCTGTACTCGTTTTATATGTGTAGAGCCAAGCTTGAAAGGCAAAGTGGCTCTTATTGGTGACAGAGCCTGAACTGCCATGCAGGCTCCCTTGGAGCAAGTTCTTCCTACTGAGATATATTTCACCTCTCAATTCCAAGTGACATTTTCTTAGAGATCTATTATATGTTTTATGGTTTTTTTTTTTGAAGCAAAGCATATATTGGTACATTTTATATACATATAGTGATAATATTCATAGGGAATTTGTACCTGTATGTGTTATGTCGTTTCTTTTTTTTCCACTCTTTTCCCCTCCTTATTTACAAAAGCTTTGTTTCCATTTTTTCCTTCTATTCTCTTTTTTTTCTTGTCCTTCCTCTATCCCTCCCTTTTCTCCCTTTTCATTTGAACATTTCCCATGTCTCAATATCTGTTATGCATTTTGGTCTTTATTTACACTTTCAGGTTCTCACACCAGAGAAACAATGTGCTATTTAAACATGTGTGTCCAATTTATCTCACTTAAGAATATGGTCTCAAGGTGCATCTATTTAGCTAGATATGTCTCAAGCTTATCCTTCTTCTTGGCAGAGTAGTTCTTCATAGTATAAAAAAAAAACATCTTCTTTACCCGTTCATCCGATTGATCGGCATTTGGGCTGTTTCCAAGATTTAGCTATTACAAACTGTGCTGCTATAAACACAGGTGTGCATATATCGCTGTGGTATGATGCTTTTAATTCTTTCAAGAATATACCAATAAGGGGAATAGCTCAGTCAAATGGAAGCTCTAGTTTTAGTTTTCTGAGAAATCTCCACACTGGATATCCTTGGTGGTTGTACCAGTCTACACTCCCACCGACAGTGGAGAAGGGTTCCTTTTTCCCCACATCCCTGCCAGGACTTGTTATTGTTGATTTCTTGATAATAGCCATTCTTTCTGAAGTGAGATGGAATCTCAGCATTGTTTTAATTCACATCTTTTGAATGAACAGTAATCTGAGAAGTCTCTGTTCATTTCACATGGTCACATTTGGACTGTGCCTTTAAATTCAGGGGTCTGATTTATTTGAATTCTTTATATATTCTAGATATTAATCCTTTGAGGAACAGCTGGCAAAAATTTTTTCCCACACTGTGAGCTGTCTCTTCACTCTGTTGGTGGTTTCTTTTGCTGTGCAAAAACTTTTTAATAAGTTGAGATGCCAATTGTTGATTCTTTGTGATATATCCTGTGTGATTGGGTTTTGTTCATAATGTCTTCAAGAGTTCTACCTATTCTATCTTCCACAAGATTTAGTGATTCTGCTTTAATATTTAGATCTCGGATTTGATTTGAGTTTAGTGCATGGTGAAAAATATGGGTCCACTTTTAATCTTTGGTATGTGAAAAGCCAGTTTCCCCAGCACCATTTATTAAAGACATTATCCTTCTTCCAGTGAAGGTGTTTGACTCCTTTATCAAAGATAAGGTGGCTGAGTATGTTTGGAGTTATTTCTGCATCTTCCAATCTGTTCCACTGATCCTCCGGTCTGGTTTTTTGCCAGTACAATGATATTTTTATCGCAGTAATTTTGTAGTATAATTTCAAATTGGGGATTGTGATGATCCCTGCCTTACCATTATTGCCCAGAACTGCTTTTTCTATTCTAGATCTCTTGAATTCCAAATAAGTTTTAGGAATGTTTTCTCTAATTCTGTGGATATGCTATTGGTATTTTGATCAGGATTGCATTAGATCTATATAATAATTTTGGAGGTATGGCCATTTTGACTATATTTGTTATTTCTATTCAAGAACAAGAGATATCTTTCCATTTTGTGATATCCCCTTTGATCTACTTATTCAGGGTACTGTAGTTTTCATTTTAAAGGTCTTTTACTTCCTTTGTCAGATTGATTCCTAGGTATTTCATTTTTTTTGGATGCTATTGTGAAAGGTATTGATTCCCTAATTTCTCTCTCAGTCTATTTGTGTATAGGAATTATATTGATTTTTTAATGTTAACTTTGTATCCAGCTATGCTACTGAATTTGGTTATTAAATCTAAGAGTCTTTTGGTGGAGTTTTTGGGGTCTTCTATGCAGAGTATCATGTCATCCACAAAAATCATAATTTAACTTTTTCCTTTCCTATCCTTATTCTTTTTGTTTCTTTCGTCTAATTGCTTTAGCTAACATTTCCAGAAGTATATTGAATAAGAGTGGTGAGAGTGGATATCTTTGTCTTTTTCCTGGTTTTAGAGGGAAAGCTCTCAGTTTTTGTCCATTTAGTATGATGTTGGCTGTTGGTCTGTCATATATGGCTTTTATCAGATTGAGATAAAGACCATCTATTCCAGTTTTCTGTAGGATTTTTATCATGAATGGGTGTTGGACTTTGTCAGACACTTTTTCTGCATCTATTGAGATGATCGTATGGTTTTTGTCCTTGGCTTATTGTGTTGCATATGTTGAATCATCCCCTCCATCCCTAGGATGAATACTACTTGGTCATGGTGTATAACCTTCATGATGATTTGTTGTGTTCTTTTTGTCAGTATCTTATTGAGGATTTTTGCATCTCTATTTATTAGGGAGGTTGACCTGTGGTTCTCTTTTTTGGTTGAATCCTTCTCTGCTTTTGGTGGCAGGGTAATGCTTACTTCCAGGAATGAATTTGAGAGCATTGCTTCCTTTCCAATTTCATTAAAAAGTTTGAGAAGTAGCATCATTAGGTGTTTTCTAAATTTCTTGTAGAATTCATCATTGAATCCATCAGGGCTTGGGCCTTTCTTTGTTGGTAGCTTTTTAATTACATCTTCAATTTCACTGACTGATACTGGTTTATTTAGAATTTTTATATCTTCTTTTTTTTTTTTTGGTACCAGGGATTGAACTCGGGTCCTTGCGCTTGTGAGGCAGGCGCCGGAACCACTGAGCTAAATCCCTGGCCCCTATATCTTCTTGGTATAGCTTTGGTGGTTCATATCTGGGAATCTGTCCATTATTTCTGTGTTTTCCATCTTGTTAGAATACAGATTCTGAAGTAGGTTTTGATGATCTTTTAGATTTATGCAGTATCTGTTATGATTTCACCCTTTTCATTCCTAACTACATGGATTTGAGTCTTTTCTTTCACCGTTTTGATAAGGTTGGCTAAGGGCTTCTCAATTTTATTTAATCTTTCAAAGGATGAACTCTGATTCACTGATTCTTTGTATTGTTTTCTTAGTCTCCATTGCATTAATTTTTGCCTTACTCCTTGTAATTTCCTCCCTCATACGCACTTTGGGCTTGACATGCTCTTCTTTTTCTAGAAGCTTGAGGTTCAACATTAGGTTATTTATTTGAACTTGGTCTGTTTTTATGATATGGGAATTCATCACTATAGATTTCCCTTGTAGGACTGCTTTCATTGTGTCCCATAAGATTCAGTATGTTGTATTGGCATTATTTTTTAAAGAAAGAAACTAGTTTCTTCTTTAATTTCATCTGTAACCCATTGCTTATTCGGGAGGGTGTTAATTTCTATGTTTTTACGTAGTTCTTGTGGTTTCTGTTTGCATTGGTTTCCAATTTCATTGCACTATGATCTGATAATATGCATGGGATAATTTAAATTCCTTTGCATTTACTTAAGCATGTTCTATGAGCTATTATGGGGCCTGTTTTGGAGACTGTCCCATGTGCAGCTGAGAAGAATGTGTATTCTGATGTTGTGGGGTGGAACATTCTGTAGACATCTACTAAGTCTATTTGTTCAAAAGTTTGGTTCAGTTCTGATATTTTGTTGATTTTTTGTCTATTTTATCTATTTTTGTTGTTGTTGTTGTTGTTGTTTTGCAGTACCAGGGATCAAACTCAGGACCTTGCACTTGCAAGGCAGGTATGGTGCCATTGAGCTAAATCCCTGGCCTTGATCTATTTGTGACAGTGAGGTATTGAGGTCCCCCCATTACAATTGTATTACTTTTTATTTGATTTTTTATGTCCATTAATATTTGTTTTATATAGTTTGGTGCGCTGATATTTGGTGCATATATATTTAAGATTCTCTCTTTCCCTTGGATTGTTCCTTTCACAAAGATATAGTGACCTTCTTTGTCTTTCTTAATCAGTCTTGGCTTGAAATCCACTAAGTGTGCAAATACAGTAGCCTCCCCGGGTTTTCTGGGTTCCTGTCACATGGAGTGTTGTTTCCCATCGTTTGACTTTCAGTCTGTGAAATTTTTTTTGAATTAAATGTGCTTCTTAGCTGGGCATGGTGGCACATGCCTGTAATCCCAGCACTCAGGAGGCAGAGGCAGGAGGACTGCCACAAATTCACAGCCAGCCTGGGCTACCTAGTAGCTAGCCTGAACTGTATAGTGAGACTGTCTCAAAAAAAAAAAGAACGTGTTTCTTGTATGCAGAATATTGTTGGATCTTGCTTCTTGGTCCATTCTGCCAGTCTGTTTTGATTGGCGAATTGATATCATTTACATTGATGGTTATAACTGATATGTATTGACTTACACTTGTCATGTTTTTTTCCTGTTGTTGGTTCCCTTTTTCCCCTCTGTTTAATTGTTTTCCTTGCCTAATGGATTCATTCTGTTGGGGTTCATGGAGTTGTAGTCCTTATTATCTCTTTCTACAATGCCTTTCAGAGCATTTTGAAGTACTGATTTTTGGTGATCATGAATTTCTTCTGATGTACTTTGTCATGGAAGTATCTCATTTCTCCATCAATTTTCACAGATATTTTGGGGAGTACATCAGTCTGGATTGGAGGGTGTTTTAGGGCTTGAAATGCTTCACTCCAAGCTTTCCTTGACTTGATTTGTGTTGAGGACTGTGCTGTGATTCTGATGGGCTCCTTTATAGGTGATTTGTTTCTTTTCTCTAATGTATTTTTATATTTTTTATTAGTATATGTTTGCAATACGTAATGATTGCATTCATTGTGGATAATTCATACATATATATAACATATCTGTTCGTCCCTTCCTATTTGCAAAAGATCTATCTCCTTATTTCCTCTTGTCTCTTTTATGTTGCTCTTGAATTTATTTATACTTTACAGTTCTCATAGGAGAAAACTATGCAACAGTTAAGCATATGTGTCTTATTTCACTTAATATTATGGTTTCATTGTGCATCGACTTAGAAATCTATTTTAGCTGGTAGTAATCATTGATCAGTGAGAAAAATGGTACATGGCTTTAACAGTTCGGTGCTTTTATATGAAATTGTTTCAGTACACATGTACCTCAGGTCCTTGATTTTGTTACTAATGCATAATTTTACTTCATTATCAGGTGTTAGGTTATATTTCAGCACTTGTCCATTTAGACAGCCATTAGCACGGCCTAATTCACTGACACTGGTTCATGTCCGCTTACCTCCGGGATTCTCAGCATCTTCAACAGTGGAAAAGCCTTTAAAAGTACATAAAGCTCTTTATAGTAGAGGTAAGTTCTGAAATACTATCAGATTTAAGATTGGATTATTAAAATTATAAGTCCTTTGAAAATAGCACAAATTTTCCAATGGAGTTTAGAATTTTTTGGAATTTTTCCAAATATTTTATTTTGTTTTAAGCATTTCAATTTATGTGTTTAAAACTGTAGTGTTTTAATTTTAGTTTTAAGTTTAGTCTGTTAGTAGGTTTTTGTATGAACTGACTTGTCAAAATTGGTTTTATATTGAGTCTTACAGTCTTTCTGAGCTTTTTTCCTTTAGAATAGTCAGAAAAACTAAAATGACTTTTCTGATACAGTGGACCCTTCACTTATGAACTCAATTCGTTCCCAAGGGCTGGTTGTAACTCAAGTTGGTCAGTTGCCTTCAGAGTCTCCTGTATAATTTTAGGCACACTTTCTTCCAGGAAGATCTCAGTGTCCTTAGATATTGCCCCAGGATTTCTCAGTTAACTTCACACAGGAAAGGATGTTGTAATGTTCCTTCCAAAACTCTTTAAGGGTTAAATCTGTGTCTGAGACCATCTGGAAGCACAAGCTGCCAGCATTTGGGATGTAACTCAGAACTTTGTAAGTTAAAACTAAAATTCCAGTTGTAACCCAAGTTGTTCGTATATCAGCCCTGTCATAACTCGAGGGTCCACTGTACTATATGGTTGCTGTTCCAGTGTCTTTAGGATGTGGAGAGTTTTAGATGCCACAGTATGAAATCTTGATCATAAATTCTTTATGATTCATTATTAAGTTTAATAATTATAGATAAATATCAAAACTTGAAAAATAGGGGGCCAGGGATTTTTAGCTCAGTGGCACCGCACCTGCCTCGCAAGCACAAGGTCCTGAGTTCAATCCCTGATTCTGAGAAAAGAAAAAAAAAACTTGAAAAATTGGTATGTGCTTTTTCTCATTTTGGGGAAAATATTACCAATCGTTCTCTTTTTTTTCTGGTACTGGGGATTGAACTCAGGACCTTGTGCTTGCAAGGCAGGTGCACTGCCACTGAGCTATATCCCCAGCTGTTTCCAATCATTCTAAAGCCTTGTTTTTGCTTATTCTGTCTTCCAACATTTTATTGTTCAACACCCAAATGAAACTACTTTCCAAACAGAATTTTTTTCAAGTGTATCCTGCTTGCTGTGTACCTTTACTACATTTTTACTAAGAGCTTTATTGAGATATAATTCACATAATGTTAAATTTAACCTTTTAAAATGTAAAATTCAGTGGTTTTTAAAAGTTTTTCAGTGCTGTGCAGCAATTACTTCGTTCAAGAGTATTTTTGTTATCCTAGAGAAAAACCCCTATATTCATTAGTAGTGATTTTTGATTCCATTCCCCCTTTCTCCCAGCCTCAGGAAATCAAAAGGCAGGTGGGTGGGATTTTAATAGTGTGGTCTGTAAATCAAATTAGAGAATGTTACATCTTAATTATATTGTCTTCAAATCATTGAGTACCTACTAACTTTTTATTTAGACGGCCTTTAATTTCTTTCAATGATGTGTTTACAGTGTATAAGTTTTGCGTTTCTCTCGTTAAATTTATTCTGAAATATTTTATTATTTTTAATGTGATTGCAAACAAATTAAGTTTTAAAGCTAGAAATATATTTAAGAGGGCCAGGGATTTAGCTCAGTGGTTCTGCCACTTGCCTCGCAGGTGCAAGGTCCCAAGTTTGATCCCCCGTACCAAAAAAAAAGAAATATATTTAAGAACAAAATCCCATAATTTTAGTTATGTGAATAATAGAATAAAAAAATTGCAGTTTTTCAGCCCTGCATCATGGTATGCACCTTATGCCAGCAGTCTTAGAGGACTACAAGTTTGATCCCAGCCTGGGCAGCTTTAGTTCTTTAGCAAGATTTACAAAAGAGGTTGGAGATGTAGTGCAGTAGAAAGGCCCTGGGTTCAATCCCTACTACTGAAAGAAAATAAAATTACAGTTCTGTAAAGTGTTGCAAACTAATATTTAAGAGACAATTTCTGCCACTCTGATACAAACAACTAATTTTTTATAACCAAGTTATAGATTATGGAATTGTACATAAGAGAATATGTCTCAAAATCTCCAGTAATATCTGCTAGCTTTGCTGAGACATTGCTTTTATGGTATATTTATCTCTGTTATTTCACTAAAACCATCACTTTTACTCATAGTGTGTATTGGAATTCACCAGTACATAAACTAGTTCATTGACTGATACAAGATTGATTGAAAGTCACAACACTTTATGTGCTAAATAAATTTTCATAAAGTTAATTGATGAACCCATCAATTGTGAAGTATAGTCTCATATATGAATAGTGTAGTCTGAAAATGTAATAAACAGTTTTCCTGAAAGAAATGAAATATAAGATTGAGAACACTTGAAAACTGTACCCTACTAATAATTACATGTTCTTTCAAGGAATTTGTTTTTATTTTGTAACTTGTTTGTTTATAAAGATTTTTATATATTAATGTGAATTATTATTATTTTAAAGGCTTTAGAGGATGCATTTTGTTTGACATCATGTAATAAGATTTTATGTATTAAACTTTTAGGTATTCTGTTGATGGCAGCTTCAGAAAATGAGGATCATGACATTTTGTGGTGTGTCAACCATGACACATTTCCTTTCCAAAAGCCAATGATGGAAACTCAGGTAAATTATCTTGAGAATTCTAAAGTAACTTTTACATAATAGTTTTTTGGTGGTGGTTGTGATGCTGAGGATTAAACCCAGGGCACTGTGCTTGCTAAGCAGGTATTCTATCACTGAGCCACACCGCCAGCCCTTCCATACTATTTAAGTTCAGAATAATATGGAAGGAAACTTAACTTTCTGATTTACTATTTGCTTCTAATAATATTTTATGTTTAGAAGTCATATTGAAGCTAAGCATGGTGGCGCTCACCTATAATCCCAGCACTTGAGAAGCTAAGGCCACCTTGGGCTTACTTCGAGGCCACCTTCGGCTACATAGTGAGTTCAACTACATAGCAAGACCCTGTCTTCACCTCCCCCTCCCCAAGAAAAGAGAAATGATATTGAAAAGAAATTTGTCCTGTTAATGTTTTGTTTTTCCTGTCAGGAAATTTTTGAATACCTTTAAAGAAAACATTGGAACCCTTTTGGAATGTTTTCCTAAGTGTATCTTTTCTGAAATGATCTTCATCTTATTTAAATATAATATATTTTCATTTCTTTAATTTTGAAGAAATGCATTATAGTTATACCCTAGAGATTTGTGTGTTTGTTTGTTTTTTGGTTTTTGGTTTTTTTTGGTACCTGGGATTGAACTTGGGACCTTGCGCTTGCCTAAATCCCCAGCCCTACCCTAGAGTTTTATTCTAACAGTCTCTGTAGTTTTGCCTACATTTTAAGAACTTTTTCAAATTATAGAAACTTTGTCAAACAGTTTCAATACTAAATCGAATCCCACATGAGAGAATTACTAATATTTTAATCATTTTTTTTAATCTTTTCTACATATTCAGATGTACACACACTACCATACAGTTGTGTTTCAAATGCATAGTCATGAGTGAGGAGCAAGGCTGTCATGAACCCACTCACTGCTTTCTCCTGGGCCATCTGTTCTAGTCCCTGCTGTTCAATAAGCTGAGGAGACAGCATCTATCCCCCTCTCCTCAGTGTCCTTCTATTTCACCTGTCCTCATTCATTTCATCTGTCATCGTTACCCCTGCAAGGTCCTTAGAGTCTGCTGATTCAGCTAGATAAATCAGTCCCACTGAGGTATGTGTAACAGTCTCTCTTTGGAGCCATCTCTTCGTAGGTACTTTTGTTCTAGCTGTCACTGGCTGTTTCCTGGTGATTCTCAAATTTGAGCCTTTTCATTTAGGGAACAGAGTGTAAGTGGGAGGAGGAAAACCCAAATCCCAGGGATGAAAGCATGATTTGAAGGAGCGCTACCAACTTTCTGACATAAGTTTAAGGAGTTAGGGTAGGAACAGGAAGTAGATACTGAAGTGAGAAGTGCCTGATTTATTTTACTTTTTTGAACTTTTCTCACCACTTACTGTGATCCTTACGCTGTGACAAATTGTAAAAGTTAAGAACTCAATAAGACACAAACCCCATCCTAATGGGGATGCTTTTATTGGTATGGGAGTAAAAGTTTGAACTCTGCTTCTACCTCTTCCAAACTGTGGCAAAAGATTTCATAGTTTTTAGCACTCTATTTCATCTAAAAAAGTTTTAGTGGTACTTACCAGTATGAAGTTGTCATGGCAGTATGTATGTAAACACTCAGAAAACTGCCTGGTACATAAGCAGTTAATAATGTTAATGTACTTTTTTTTTTTAATGCAGATGTAATTTCATTTGTGTAACATTTGAGCTGTGGACTTTCATTTAAAAACAAAAAACAACCACCAAATATAGTATGTAAACTTTGATCAAATTGTGGTTTTCTAAGAACAGCTGATGGGCCGGGGATTTAGCTCAGTGATACCGCCACCTGACTCACAAGTGCAAGGTCCTGAGTTCTATCCCTGGTACCCCCCCCAACCAAAGAAACAAAAAACAAAACAAAACAAACAAACAAAATATATATAGAGAGAGAGAGTGTTAAAAAAATAAAAACAGCTGTAAAAGACATTGGGAATAACTGGAAATGTTGTATTAGGGAATTGTTAGCATTCTTAAATTTTGTAATAAGAGTATGTAAGAGCATTTTTATTTTTTGGAGATGCATGCAAATGTATTTAGGGGTTACACGACAACTGTAACTTTCAAGTTCAATAAAAGAAAAATATATAGAAAGAAAGCAAATATGGCAGAATGGTAGTAATTATTGGGCATAGGGACATTTACTCTATTTTCAACATTTTTGTTTGGTACGGGGATCGAACTTGGGTCCTTGTGCTCTCGAGACAGGTGGCATAACTACTGAGCTAAATCCCCATATTTTCAACATTTTTATATGCTGGAAATATTCTAAAATATTTCAGAAGATTACAACATTTAAAAATCTTAGAAAGCAGGTAGGACTTCAGAAGAGAACAGAATTCGTGTCAGCAAAACAATAAGTGCCGAATTTACCAATATAGGTTGGTCTATCCTGTAAATTTGATAAAACATAATCATTCTGATTGTTGAGAAAAATTTAATTCTAATTACAGTTTATTGTAAGAAAACTGTCTTTGTTCTCTAGTATGAAAAGAATTTTCATATATAAAATGCCTGCTTAAAAAAGAGTACGATAGTAGAAAATTAAATGCATACTTTTGAGGATATTCATGTGACCAGTGGTTTACTAAGGTATTATATCTATCTTTCCAGAGGCTTTTGCTTTATGTAGCTTCAACAGGATGTGTAAAAATTATATTTCTTTTATATAGATGACAGCCCGTGTGGATGGCCATGCCTGGGCTCTTTCTCCAATAGATGAATTCAAAGTGGATAAAATAATTACACCATTAAATAAGGACCATATTCCAATAACTGAATCACCAGTTGTCGTGCAGCAACACATGTTACCTCCAAAGAAATTTGTTCTCCTCTCAGCACAGGTAGGTGCATATTAAGGGAGAGACAGAAGAACAGATGAGATACTTAATGTTTTTGTCAAATACTATGAAGTAGTCATTTAACACAGTCATTTTCTTTAGTACTTCTCAATGTTTAGTCTTAAAATATTTTGAAAAATGTTTGTCGATACCCAAAATGCTACAAAAACAACTAGCCCTTTACCAGAGGATTCTACTTTATCTAAAAGAACATTTCTGTCATTGGTATTCAGCAACAAAATATACTATAAGCCGTCTTTTTTCTAAGGACAACCAAACAAAATATTTTTTATATTTTTTTTCATTTTCTTAATAATTTTTTTTTTTTTTGAGACACCATCTCGCTCTGTAGGTCAGGTTGGACTTAAATTTACCATGGAACACAGGCTGGCCCCAAGCTCACAGTGATCCTCCTCCCTCTGTCTCCTTAGTGCTGGAGTTACAGGCATGTGCCACCACGCCTGGCCCTAATATTTTAATTTTTGAATAGAGATGTATTAACAGAATTCAAGTGGAAAGATACAGTAAAATCTCCCTTCTAATCTAGGTCTCTTCCTTCTAGATATGCATACTACTATCTGTATCCTTCCATAGATATGGTACAAATATACAAACAATGCAAATACATTTCTAAACACATGGTAGCACATTATATACACTGTTCTGTATCTTGCTTTTTATAATTCAAAAATATGTTTTGAAGACCTTTCATTTTTGACATGGCTTTCTCATTTTGCTTTACATGTAAAAAGTACAGTGGACCCTTGATTTATGAACTCAGTTTGTTCAGAAGGGCTGGTTGTAACTGAAGTTGGTCAGCTAAAAGCTCAGACTCCTCTCCACAGCCTTCAGAGTCTCTCTCCTGTATAATTTTAGGCCACATTTTCTTTCAGGCAGATCTCAGAGTCCTTAGAGAGACATTGACCCAGGATTTCTCAATTAATTTCTCAATTAATGGCACAGGAAAGGATGTGACAGTGTTCCTTCCAGAATTCTTTAAGGGTTAAATCTGTATCTGAGATCATCTAGAAGCATAAGCTGCCAGCATTTGGGTCATAACTCAAGACTTTGTAAGTTAAAACTAAAATTCTGGTCATAACCCAAGTTATTTATGTCAGGCCAGTCGTAACTCTAGGGTCCACTGTATTCCTTTGTATTAATATACGATGTTTTAACCAACTTCCTTTTAATAGATCAACTTCTGCTCTTAATAATCCCACAGTTTTGTGCATATGTCATTTTGCATGTGTGTGAATAAAGCTGTTATATCTACTTGGTCAAAGAGTGTGTGCATTTGTAAATAATGTATTGCCACATTTCCCTGTATACATTCACTAATATTTGTGAATGCCTGCTTCCTCGCAACCTCTCCCAGGACATCATACTATCTTATTGAGAATGAGATTGACCCTCTTTTCAAGTATTTATATTTCTATGATCTGTTCTTACTCTATATATTAGTGTTCCCTTATCTGCAGTTCTAAATTACAAGGTTTGTTACCTCATTCAAGTGTAGTCTGAAAATTAAAAGTTCCAACAGTAAGCAATTCATAGGTTTTAACTTGCATACTATTCTGAATAGTGTGATAAAATCTTGTACTCTCCTGATTCCAGCCCATACAGGACATGAATCACCCCTTTCTTCAGTGTATCCATATTGCATTTATTGTTTTCCCCTTAGTCACTTAGTAGCTGTGTTGGATGTCGGATCGACTATTATAGTGTTGCAGTGCTTGTTCATAGGGTTTGGAATTGTTCATGGTTTTAGGCATCCACTGGTGATTTGTAATGTATCCACTGAGGATGGGGAGAGACTATACAGGGTTTTTTTTGTCTTTTTTTTTTTTTTTTAAATCCCCAGTACCGGGGATTGAACTCAGGACCTTACCACTGAGCTAAATCCCCGGCCCTACAGGAATAAATAGTTGAAATTGTCAGGTATCTTTTGGAACTTATGTCATATCAAAGTGCTTCCTCACTCTGGAGTTCATGAAAGAATTCATTAAAGATTCTTTCAAATTTTTTTCTAATACCATTATAGTTTTGTTTTGTCCTTGAAACCTTTGATCTGTTTGGAATTTGTCCTGATATAAGTAAGGTATGAGTATGGATCCAGCTTCATTTTTGTCTAAACAGGTATACATAGTGCCAACATTACTAATGAATAATTAACTTTAATGCTTCAATCTGAGGGGGCAGCAAAAGAGAGTCAGTATTTTATTACATTTTTCTCTGTGGATATATGGAGCTAGTGTAGGTTGGAGCTGAAAAGTAAATGAACTTACTTTGTATTTTTGATGTCACGTTTTATTTCATTTATTTGATTAAATAAGGTAGTAGTTTCAGTTGCTATTTAACAGTAAATCTGTTTTTCATATTGTTTAATCTTTTAAAATTTCTTAGGGGAGTCTTATGTTTCATAAACTCAGACCTGTAGACCAACTGAGGTATCTACTTGTGAGTAATGTGGGGGGAGATGGAGAAGAGATTGAAAGATTCTTCAAATTACATCAGGTAATTTTTTAAAATTATGATATTTTAAAACTTTGAAACACTGAGTTAAAATTTTACCTAAATTGGCAGTAAAATATTGTAATAAACAGATAATCTCACTAGTCTGCCCTTCTTTACAAGAGTCTTTATGTACACTGACATTTGAAAGCAGAATTAATAATGAGACTTCTTTTAGAATTTTATTATAATATTGGTAAGTTCTTATTAAAGTGTATGAGTAAGAGTCTGGTGTTATGTAATATATGCAGTTTTTATTAAAAACAGAAGACGTAACTTTTATGAACATGTCTACACTTATACATATGTCTACACTTAATGACCTGACAAAGTTGAGGGCGAGGATGTGGGGGCATTAGTATTGCAAAGCCATAACTGGAACTGTGAGATTAACACTGTGTATGTGTTGTTGAAATGAATATCAGATCAAAGTATACAGACCCATTGAGCATGTTAGCACTTGCCTGTAACCGCAGCACTTCAAAGGCTGAGGCAGGAGGATCACTGTGAGTTCAAGGCAGCATTGGCTACATAGTTCAAGGCCAACCTAGACTATATAGCAAGACTGTCTCAATGAAACAAACCAAAAATCAGTCAATCAATCAATAAATTATACAGACCCTGAATTCAAGCCACCTGTTAAAAATCTCAGCCCCACCACTATGATGAGTTAACTTGAATTCTCTGGGGTTCAGTTTTCTTTTTAATGTAAAATATTCATTACATTCTAATAGTATGTCATATAAGGATAAATACATGCCAAATTGTTAAAATAGTGCCTGGCACATAATAAGTACCAATAAATGTTACCCTTTATTGATATTTTCCATAAGGTAAAAAGTCCATGAGGCAGAAAAAATGGAGGAGTAAACCAAAAACTAAATTATAATCTTAATAAAAAGAGAAATGATCTTTAATACTAGTGCTTGTGTTAAACTTTAAAACTGGTAGTCTTCATTTTTCAATAACAGCTGATTTCATTTAGACAATTATTCCTTGAGGGATTATACAAGTTTACAAATAGTTGAAATGTGTGCTAATCACACATTTGAACACTGGATATATTAGTAAAACAAAACTGTTAAGATATTTATGTTTAATTTGTTTAAGATGTTTATATTTGATTTGGAGGAAACTTTCATTTTTGGGGGTTGGGTACTGGGGATTGAACTCAGGACCTTGCACTTTCGAGGCAGGTGCTGGAAGCACTGAGCTAAATCCCTGGCCCTAACTTTCATTTTTTTTAACAGGAAGACCAGGCCTGTGCAACTTGCCTTATCCTTGCTTGCTCTGCTGCTGCCTGTGATAGAGAAGTATCTGCTTGGGCTACTCGGGCTTTCTTCAGGTAAATTTCAGGTCTTTTTGTACTGGCCACCTTTATAAATGATTGCTTTGCCAGTGTGATACTTTAAGGTCATGCCAAACAATTCATTCTCTACATAGGCAAATTATTAAACTTCATTTGCAAAAGTGTAAAATTGGAAAGATTGTAATAATGATTGAACACCTAGATTGGCATAATTTATGTGTTATTGTTTTTCTACTACCTCAAATACTACCAGTTCTGCTGTATGTGTATCATACAGGGATTCTGAATCGCATTAAGGAAACTTTTTGTCAGAGACTTTTTAAATTATTATTATTTTTTTATTTTCATTTTTATTCTCTATGGTCTTGGGGATCAAATCCAGGGCTTCATGCATGCCAGGCAAGTGCTTTACCACTGAGCTATATCCCTATTTCTGAAAGACAAACTTTTTTTTTTTTTAATATTTAAATATATGGATGTGGTGGTGCATGCTAATCTAATCCCAGAACTTTGTGTGGTTGCAGCAGAAGGATCACAAGTTTGAGCCTACCCTGTGCAATTTAGGGACTTAGTGAGATGCTGTCTCAAAAGTGGGGAGGGGGACTTTGGGATGTAACATGATGGTAATGCCCTGGGTTCAATCCCCAGTACCACCAAAACAAAAAACACACATACAGTAGGTGAGTGAGTAATAAAATTTGATTTTGTTAAAAACTTTTTAATGTGTGATCTGACTATAGTCTGATATGAAAAGTACAGTGCTGTTTTCTCCCTAAGTAAATTCTGTGCATTGCATATCTTTTTCAGAAGTTAGCAGAACGCTTTGTAAGTCCTCCTGCAGTGTCAAGTCAGCATTTTCTGAATAAGTATGGTATATCCCAGTTATGTATTTCAATGTCAGCACCATATGTTAAAATCTAAAATCTAAAACATTTATTTGGAAGCTCAGCATGCTTAGGAACAATTCTAGCTTTTAAAATAAATTTTACAGAGCTGGGGATTTTAGCTCAGTGGTTCCGCCGCCTGCCTTGCAAGTGCAAGGTCCCAAGTTTGATCTCCGGTACCAAAAATAAATAAAATAAAATAAATTTTACTGAACTCAGCTTCTGTTTTCATACAAATAGGTATGGTGGTGAAGCACAGATGAGATTTCCAGCTACTCTTCCCACTCCAAGTAATGTTGGTCCCATCTTGGGGTCTCCTGTTTGTCCTAGTGAGTATGAAACATTGAAATGAAACTTTATAATAGTTTGAATTTTAGCAATTTTATGATATTTCAGTCAAAGCTTTTATTTTTTTTTTGGTACCGGGGATCGAACTTGGGTCCTTGCACTTGCACAGCAGGCAATGAAACCATTGAGCTAAATCCCCAGCCCAATCAAAGCTTTTTATTATGTTTTATAACTGCTGTATTGTGATAAATATAGTTTGTGATTCTTAAAAGTGCTTTTAGATTAATATTAAATCTTTAATGTTTTGGTTTTGTTTTTTTGGTACTGGGGATTGAACTCGGGACCTTGCACTTGTGAGGCAGGCAGTGGAACCACTGAGCTAAATCCCTAGCCCTATTAAATCTTTAATGTATAATAGGTAATAAAATAGATGTAACTAATAGTATTAACAGGATTCATTTTGTATTTGTTAAAAGGGAAAGAAATGCACGATTCAATAATAATCCCAATGTCAGTGTTTTCCAGTGTGGTGATTGTTAGAAAGTTACTGGAAAAAGAGATGAGTCCCTAATTCTTGAATGTATCATGGATAGTTCCACTCCTTATTTGTGTTTACAAACATTCTGTGCCTAATTTTGATCAGATTCAAAAGATGGGGTGGTTATTTTATAAATTTTATGTTCTTCTTTTATTAGGTTCTCCTGTTCCTAGTGGTAGTCCCTATCCGAATCCATCCTTTTTGGGAACACCATCCCAAGGTACTCCTTTTCTTTGTTTTGGATTGCTACTACTATTCTTTTTGAGGAACAATGTTACAAATTATTATCTTTAGGTTTACTGTGAAAAAAGATGAACCTAGCCTATTACCTTGGAGAAAAACGTCATTTAATAGAAGTGATATCCAAGCAGTTATTGGCATTTGGCCATGAATGCCTTCATTTATTTAAGTGCTCCTCTAACAGTATACCTAGGGATATCAGCATTTAGCTGGGCCCTGAAAATTTTTTTTTTTTTTGGTACTGGGGATCGAACTCGGGACCTTGCGTTTGCGAAGCAGTTGGTAGAACCACTGAGTTAAATTCCTGGCCCTGAAATTATTTTTTCACTCATAGCATTAGGAGCATTGATTGCAAAGGATTTTTATTGTTTTGTTTTATTTTTTTCCTCTTCATTTTGCATTACCAATACTTGAAAATCTACCTGGAAGAACCCATCAAGTCTAATCCTTTCTTTTTATTAAGCAAAGCTAAATGACATATCTATTCTGTTATTTTTGCTAATATTCCTACCCTGGTGTCCGGTTGCAACAAACTTGGGTTATTGAGAATTCTGAATTTTTAGAGTAATATCTTTAAGAGGTTTGTCATGTGTGTTTAAGGTATCCAGCCTCCTGCCATGTCAACTCCAATGTATGCTGTGGGAAACCCAGCAACTCAGGCTACAAGTATGAGTGGTATGACTGGACCAGAGATTGTGTACTCTGGAAAGCACAATGGTATTTGTATTTACTTTTCTCGAATCATGGGGTAAGTACGTTGTGGTAATTGCTCACTTTTTGCTATTTGGAGTAGTGAAATATTTCTAACAATAAATTTTGGACATCATTTATTTCCATTAAATTTTACTGCTACTTTTAGCTCTTTTTTCCTTTGATATGATTTTGTCATTTAGCCTTTGTATTATCTGTGTATTTTCATTGCTGTGTTTTATTCCTGTGTATGTGTGTAGCATCAGAATATATCTTTTAATAGCCTGCTAATAATGCAGCATTACGAATTAACATAGCATTACAAACCATGCCAAAACTCAGTGACATGTGTCTAGATATCCAATGAGAAGTTCTTGTCTTATTCATTTCACCCATGCCTATGCAGTCAATTGTGAGGTTAGAGAGAGCTCTGTGTATCTTTGGTCAATTCTTGGATGTTTAGGAGCATGCTTGTCTGCTGGTCTAGAATGGCCTCAGATGAGACAGCTGTGCTGTTGTCCACATAGTTTCATCTTCTGCCATGCCAGCTAATGATTATTCACTTTCTGGTGGCAAGGTTCTTTGAGAAGGTTTCAAAACCTCTTGATGCCTAGACTCAGAACTGGCCTCCCATTTACTTTTCCACTTCATTTGCTTGGTGATAGGGAAATCTCAAGGCCCACTTAGATTAAGAAGGTGGGAAATAGACTTTCCCTGTTTATAAGAAAGTTATCAAAGTCATACTGTAAAGGGAATAGGTATAGGGAATGATAAAATTGCAGTGGTTTTGCAATCTCTCTCCCATCTAATTAGCTACCATGCCTAGTGTACATTTTTCCTAAATTTGACATGTATGCTTTCATTGATATCATTTCCTTTAAAATGTATAGACTGAGTATAGAACTCCTTTCTAAATATATGATTTTCTTTATTAAAAGCTCTCTATTTTATAATCATTATCCAGAGACTTGATTTTTCTTCAACAGTATTTCATTGTCTGAAATTACTTACGGTATATTTGGTTTGAAAATTTTCCTGTTTCCCACTTTTCTAGGTAATTTAATACATGTTTAATGAAACCATTGCTATGTTTTGTTAGCCATTGCTAACAAAGCTATTACATTCCTACAGAAAGGAATTTAGTGTATATTGTAATTGTCTTTTATCATTTATAGCACAATCATTAAAATATTTTTTGTTTCAGAAACATTTGGGATGCTAGCTTAGTTGTGGAGAAAGTGTTCAAGAGTGGCAATAGAGAGATCACTGCAGTAAGTGTGTATAATATCCCGTTGTTTATATATAACTGGTTGGCAATATTAATGGATAGATTGTTTCACATTTCTTGATATTGTAAGTGAGATGCAGTGATTATTCTTTTATGTAGATGTTTGCGTTCTTGTCCAGGAAACTATTCTGTGATTTAAGTCTCAGCTCTGTTACTTGGCAACTGTCTGATCATGAGTAAATTTCTTAACATTTTAAAGCCTGATAACTTTGTATAAAATGGGAAGAATAACGTGTCTCTTTGTTAGCTTGTTGTTAAGGACGAGTAAGTCAACGCTCTCATTTACTTTCACTCAGAATTTACTATTTAATACTTTGACCCATATACACAATATTCCTCTGGACTCAGCATATCCATGCATTGACATACTTCCCAGACTGCTTTAAGAAAATATCTTTTAGAACTTCATAATATTACAAATTCAGGTAGGAAGATTTCTTTAATGAATCTGGAATATGAACACAATTTATTTTAAATGTTTCTTTGTCTTAATGGAAAGGTTCAAGATATCTTCTTTTTTTGGTAATGGGTAATAAGCCAAGAGCACTGAGCTACACATCCCTGGCCTTTTATTTTTTTTGAGACAGGATCTTGCTAAGTCTCTGAGTTGCCCAGACTGCTTCAGCTTCCCAGAGTGTGGGGATTGCAGACATGCGCCAACATGTCTAGTTCTAAATGTTTTCTTAACTGTAATATTCTTTTTTTTTTTTTTTTTTTTTGGTACCAGGGATTGAACTCACAACCTTGCACTTGTTAACTGTAATATTCTTACAATTCACATTTCTAAAGGGAAGAACACATTCATGTGACATGTACAATGATACCTCGGTTGTCAGATGTCTCCAAGCTGGAACTTTCCACTACTCAAACAGCAAAGTCACACGTCCATCTTGCTGCGGACACAAAGGAGTGACGCTTTAGTCTAAGGGCCACTCTCACATCCGTCATTGTGCTTTTTTTTTTTGCACTTTATTTGTGTACAATATCATAACCACGAGTCCAAAGGAAGTTAGTGATATCAGCAGTAAAGCTAAGAGGGAAAATGTGAGAAACCATGATAGAGTTCAAGAAAGAAATTTGTTACAGTCCTGGAAAAATGAATTTATGAGTAATTTTTGAGCCTCATACCAATTATTTGGTTTTGCAGTATTTGTTAGTGAAAAATGTTCAGTTCTCAAAATTTTTGTTATTCAAACATGAATTTGGAACAAATTGAGTTTGGCAAATGAGATATCACTGTATATGAAGTTTAAGAATTGGCAAAATTAATATAATTATAGAAGTAGAAGTGGTTACTTTGATGGTAAGATGACTAATAGCTAGAAAAAGACATTAGGAAACTTTCTTGTATGCTAAAACTATTCTGTACTCTGGTCTGAATGATAAACAAGAATACTGAAAATAAGATGTTCACATAATATTTATTTTTTATTATATATAAATTATACAGCAAACTTACTGGAGCAGGTGGGGACAGATATTAGTATCCTTTGTTGACCGGTATCCAGGTCAATAAGATATAAATTGGAATAAGAAATAAATGGACTGTTTATAAAGATAGAGAACCCTCAGAGTTAAAGTTGTATATATTCAATTACACTTATGTAGAATATGCATTATTTTATAGATAAGTTTTTTCAGGGTTTTCTTAACTTGAAAATTCTTTGCTTTTTACAGATTGAAAGTAGTGTTCCCTCCCAACTGCTGGAGTCAGTACTACAAGAACTGAAAGGTTTGCAGGAATTTCTAGATAGAAATTCTCAATTTGCAGGAGGACCATTAGGAAATCCAAAGTAAGGATCAAAAGGATTAATTTATTTATTCACTTTTTTCTTGCCATTGTATTTTTTGTTGTGGACATATGATTCACATACCATAAAATTCATCCTTTTAAAGTGTGTGTTCAGTAGCTTTTACCATGTTCACAGGATAATGTGACTGTCACTACTACCTGATTTCCACAGCCTTTTCGTTATGCTGGGAAGCCCTGTGCCCATTAGCAGTGATACCTTCTTGTCTTCTCCAGTCCCTGACAAGCACTAATCTACTTTCTGTCACAGTGGATCAGCCAATTGTAGATATTTTATGTGAACAGAAGTAGGCAAAATAACCTTGTACCTTTCCTTTGGAATAATGTTAAGAAAGCATCCATTTGTATTTTATTGTATACTTTTAGATAAAATGGTGAAAACCTCTTCTGCATTTTACAGTGATGAATTTATATAATTTTTCTCACCTTACTAGAATTAGATTAATATGCATTCTAATTTTGACCAAACCTGGGACACCTGCAACATTAATTTCATTTAGTATGGGAATATTTTAAGCAGTTTTTTGAGATAGTTTATGTACTATGAAATTCATGCATTTTAAATGTTCAGTTCAATGACTGTTCATAAATACATACACGATCCACTTTTTGGAACATTTCTGTCACCTAAAAGACATGCTCTTGTCCATTTTCAGTCATTGCTTGCTTCCACCCTGGCCTTAATTACGAATCTACTCTATGTCTATGAATTTGCCTATTCTTGACATTTCATATAAATAAAATCATATAGCACAATGGCGAACCTTATAGAGGCCGAGTAACCAAACTGCAACATAGAACCCACTTTTTTATCATGAAGTGCCAACACTGCAGTTAAACCTGAATACTGAGGTTTTATTTAGACAAAACAACTGTTATCCGATGCTTGGCTGCTGAGGTGACTTGACTTGTGTTCCTACAAAGAGGGCTCTGCATGCCTGCTGTGATATGCATGCCATAGGTTCACCACCACTGTCATGTAGTGCATGGGGCCTGAGTTTGGTGTCTTGCATTTAGCATGTTTGAGGATTATGTTGTGGTATGTGTTAGTTCTTTATTCCTTTTTGTTGCCTGATAGATATGGAATTTTAAGGTCATAGACCATTTCTTCCAGAGATCTTCATCTACATTTGTACCATTTTTTCCATACAAAGTTTAATGTTGCAGATGAAAAGTATATTCTTTTTCCTCTGTAAATGATATGCCTTTATTTTGATTTTTTTTTCTGCTTTTTCTGCTTCTTTATTATTGAAATTCTGAAATTGCACCATGCTGTCTTTCAAGCTCTCAGTGAGCCTTGAGACCTAAAAACTTACCTTTGATAAATTTCTTTCATGTTGTTTCTTAATTTTTGTAGTATTCCATCTGTCCTGGTCTTTGCAGAGTCGTACTGACTCCTAAGTTTAGCCTCAGTTTTTTTCTCTCTGTCATTTTCTTTCTCTTTTGTCCTCTTGTGTTTGAGACAGGGTCTTGCTAAATTCTCAGGCTGACCTCAAACTTGCCATTGTCCTGGCCCAGCCTCCTGAGTAGCTGGAATTATAGGCATTCACCACAACACCCAGTTTCTTTCTTGCTTGCTTTTTTTTTTTCTTCCAGATTAGAGAAATTTCTAGTTGAGTTTCTTAAACATTTAACTCATTTAATCTCAGTCATTTTAAGCAGCAACTGTTGAGTCCCTGATACATTTTCTTTCTGGCCATGATATTTTTAATCCAAGAACTCTCTTTTGTGCGGTACTAAGGATTGAACCCAGGAGTTTCACAATAAGCTACATATTTAACTCTCACCACCCTCTCTTCCTCTTTCCCTCTTCACTCTGGCTCTCCCTTCCTTTCACTCTTAGTATATGTTTGTGATACACATTACTTACTTTCATCTTGGTGAATTGGTACATAGCCACATTATATGTTAGTCATCTTTATTTCCCCTTCCCTTCTCTAGCCTCCCTTCTCCCCCATTTCCCATATTCCCGTCCCATCTCCACAGGGTCTATCTCATTGTTTCCTGTCATCTCCCTTTCATTTGCTCTTTAAATTATTTATATTTTGGGTTTCTCTTTTTGATGTCAAAATAATTCATTTTTATTTTATTAGTACATGTTTGCAGTACATGATTCCATTCATCATGGGGAGTTGGTTCCATAGTGGTTGTACTAGTTTACGTTCCGACTAACAATGTATAGTAGAAGAGTTCACTTTCTCCCATAAACTCAACAGCACTTGTTGTTTTTTGAGTTCTTGATGATAGCTATTCTTTCTAAAGTAAGATGGAATCTCAACGTTGTTTTTATTTACATTTTTCTGATAAAGATGCTGAACATTTTTTTCATGTACCCACTGGGCATTTGTACTTCTTCTTTTGAGAAGTATCTATTCATTTCAAATGTTTGTTTTTTGATTTGGCCTTTCATTTTTGGGTGTCTAGTATTTGGGGGGATTGTCTTAGTTTTTTTTTGAGTTCTGTATTTATTCTAGATATTAGTCGTCTGTCGGAGGAATAGCTGGCACAAATTTTTTCCCATTCTGTGCATTGTTAACTCGATTGTTGCCTGGCTGTGCAGAAGTTTTTTGTTTTGTTTTGTTTGTTTGTTTTTGGTACCGGGGATCAAACTCTGGACCTTGCACTTGCACGGCAGGTGCCAGAACCACTGAGCTAAATCCCCAGCCCACAGAAGCTTTTTAATTTGATATAAAACCATTTGTTGATTCCTGGTATTGTTTCTTGAGCAGTAGGGGTCCTGTTTAGAAAGTCCTTGACTGAACCTACATTAAGAGTTTTATGGGACCGGGGATTTAGCTCAGTGGTTTCACCGCCTGCTGCGCAAGCGCAAGGACCCAAGTTCGATCCCCGGTACCAAAAAAAAAAAAGAGTTTTACTGTTTTTATCTTCCAGCAGATTCAGTGTTTCTGATTTTATATCTAGGTCTTTGATTGGTCTTAGTACAGGTTAAGAGATACGGGTCTAGATTCATACTTCTGCATGTAGATAACCAGTTTCCCCAACACCATTTGTTAAAGTGGCTACTACCTTTTCTTGAGAGTATGTTTTTGACTGCTTTGACAAAATTCAAACGACTGTGAATGTGCCTGGGGTTGTTTCTGCATTTATTCCATTGGTGAACATGTCCTTTTTTTTTTTTTTTTTTTTTTATGGTTCTTTTCAGTTTATTGCATGTAGGAGTTATACTAGTCCAAGGGAAAGTGGACCCCAAATGGTTACATTATACAAGCCGTGAGGTTTTTAAACTCGTGACAAGGGACAGAAGGGATATTCTACTCATTGCAAGGAAATCCTCACTTAAGTTTCAGTGAGCCACATTACTTAAAACCCATGAACCTTCAGCTGATCGTCCTTAGCCAGTCCAATCTCTACCAGGAACTGGTGTATGTTCTTGCGTTGGTCACCCTGGAGCTGGATTACTTCTCCATATTCTGGATGCTCGATTACAGTACCATTGCAGGCAAATTTCTTCTTAAATGCCTACACCAGTTTCTTTTTATCGTAGTCATCAGCGATCCCTTGGACAGTGGTAAGGGTCTTCCTGCCGTTTCTCTGTTGGATTCTTATATGGATATAATCCTCAGTGCCAGCAGGAAGCAGGTCATCACCCTTACTTGCATCAGCAAAGGGGTCGAAAGAGTGGAGGTTCTGGATAGCGGACAAACGATACTATTCCTTTTCCTCAGTGGAAATGGCCTGCGGAAGGCAGCTGCGGGAGAAGGCGGGTGGGGGGGACGGATCGCCGGGAAGCAGGGGGCTCAAGGGGGAGGCAGCTGAGTCCTCAGCGGCAGCTCAGTGACTGGGGCAACATGTCCATTTTTGTGCCAGTATCATGCTGTTTTTATCACCGTAACTTGGGCTTTTTGTTTGTTTGGTTTTGGTACCAGGGATCAAACTTGGGACCTTGCGCTTGTAAGCCAGGTGGCAGAACCACTGAGCTAAATCCCCAGCCCCATGTAACTTGGTAGTATAACTTAAAATCTGGGATTGTAATGCCTCCTGCTTTTCTCTTATTGCTCATGATTGCTTTCACTATTCTGGGTCTCTTCTGGTCCCATATAAATTTGTCCCTTTTTTTTTCTTTTTTTGGTACCAGGAATCAAACTCAGGACCTTGCGCTTATGAGGCAGGTGCAGTGCCACTTAACTAAATCCCTAGCCCTGGTTCCATATAAATTTTAGGAGTGTTTTTTCCTAGTTCTATGAGGAATGCTCTTTGTATTTGCTTGGAATTGCATTAAACCTTTATATCATTTTTGGTAGTGTGGCTGTTTTGATAATATTGGTTCTGTCGATCTAGGAACAGGGGATGTCTTTCCATTTTCTAATATCCCCTTTAATCAATCTCTCTCTCTTTCTCTTTCTCTTTCTCTTTCTCTTTCTCTTTCTCTTTCTCTTTCTCTTTCTCGAGTACTCTAGTTTTCATTATAAAGGTCTTCCACTTCCTTGGTTAGATTGTTTTAGGGTTTTGTTGAAGCTACCGTGAATGGGATTTTTGCTTGTTCCTTTCTTTCTTTCTTGGTGAGTTCATTGTTGGTATATAGGAGTACTGTTCATTTTTGTGTATTGATTTTATATTCTGCCAGTTTGCTGAATTACTAGTTAGGAGTATTACGTTGCGAGTTTTTTAGGTCTTCTACAAAGGATCATGTCATCTGTGAATAAAGATACGATATGTAGTTTGACTTCTTTCTTTCCTAATTGTATACCTTGTATTTCTTTCTCTTTTCTGATGCTCTGGATAAAATTTCAAGTACTATATTGAACAAGCGTGGTGAGTGTGAACACTCTTGCCTATTCCTAATTTTAGAGAGAAAGCTTTCAGATTTTCCCCAGTTAGCATGATATTGGCAGTGAGGTTGTCATAAATGGCTTTTATCAGTTGGAGATAAGATCCTTTATACCTATTTTTATCAGGGTTTTTATCATGAATGGTGTTAGATATTTAAAAGGCTTTTCTGCATCTATTGAGGTTGTGGATACAGTTTTAAAAATTGAATTATATACTTTAACTAGTTAAATTGTATGTTATCTGAGTTAGCTCTCAGTAAAGCTGTTATACACACACACACACACACACACACACACACACACACACACATCACAAATTCTGTAATTTCTGTTTCAGGACTACTGCCAGAGTTCCGCAGAGGCTGATAGGATTCATGCGTCCTGAAAATACTCAGCAAATGCAACAAGATCTCCAGAGGAAGTTTCATGGTAAATTATTGCTTCTGAGCAGTTATATGTACATGATTGCAATAAAGAGTTTTTTTGGGCCGGGAATTTAGCTCAGTGGTTCTGGAGCCTGCCTCGCAAGCGCAAGGTCCTGAGTTTGATCCCCAGTACCAAAAAAAAAAAAAAAAAGTTTTATTACTTAAATAGGAAATAAACAGTGGGCTGGTTTTGATAAGATCTAGTTTGATTACAAATATTTTGATTAAAATATAACCAATGTGATTGGGACAGTGTTGAAAACATTTATTTCCATAGATCTTTCAGCTTGTAGAGTTTTGTCCCTTAGGACACCAGAAAACATAATACACGTTTTTTCTTTTTTTACTGTGGTACCATATATCTACCATAAATTTACCATTTTAACTGTATTTTGTTGTGTAGCTATCACCAGCATCCATTTCCAGAACTTTTTTCATGTTTTCAGAGTGAAATTCTGTATATACACAATTACTTCCCATTTTTCCCCTATCCTCATCCCTGGCAACCGCTGTCACACTTTGTGTTATCACTGGCTTATTTCACCTAACATACTATCTTTTCTTTTTTCTGTGGTCTGGTAATCAACACAGGAGCTCTCAACTGAGCTACATCCCCAGCCCTTTTTTATGTTCACTTTGACACTGGGTCTTGGTAAGTTGCCCAGGTGGCCTGGAACTTGCAGTCCTCCTACCACAGCCTCCTGAGTATGTAGCTGGGATTACAGGACTGTGCCACCATGCCTTGCTTAGCTTACTATCTTCAAGACTCTTCCAGGATGTAAGATATGTTAAAAGTTCCTTCTTTTTTAAGCCTGAATAATACTCTGTACTATTATATGTCACACTTTGTTCATGATCAGTGGGCACTGGGTTGCTTCCACCTTTTGGCTATTGTGAATAATGCTACTCTGAACATGAGTACACAGATAGAAATTTGAGTCCCTGTTTTTGCTTTTCTAGAGATACATATCCAGAAATAGAATTGCTATATTATATGATAATCCTCTTTTTAATTTTTATCTTCAGACAATCTTGCTGCATTGCCCAGCGTGGTCTGTTGTAAATTTAGGCAATCTTCCCACCTCAGCCTCCCAAGTAGCATGTGTCCCTATATCCAGCTTATTTTTATTTTTGGTTTTATTTTTATTTTTGGTACTGGGGATTGAACTCAGGACCTTGCACTTGCAAGGCAAACGACAGCACCACTGAGCTAACTCCCCGGCCCTAGCTTATTTTTATTTTAAGGAACTGCCTGTTCTTTCCCATAGCAGCTGTATCATTTTGCATTTTCACTAGCAGTGTAAATAGGTTCCAGTTTCTCAACATTTATTTCAATATATAATAGCCATCTTAATAGAAGATATCTCAATGTGATTTTGGTTTGCATTTCCCCAGTGCACTGTAATACAACAACACACACCACTACCACCACCGCCACCCCACCAGGGATTGAACTCTCTGCTTGCCAGGCGGCATGGTGCCACTGAGCTACATCCCTGGCCTGTGATACAACTTTTTGTAAAGCTATGAATCAAATATTTGGCTGTGTTTTTCATCTGTTATAAATTCTAACAAAGAAAGAACAAGAGAAATCCTCATAGTCATCAGTTGTTCCACATATGAATTAGAATAATAAATTTCACTTAAATTTCCCCTATTTAATTTTTTCGAAGTTCTTTTGCCTTCTGTTAAGAGTCAGGTATTCTGGCTGATAAAACTTTCTTAACTAAGATCCAGCCATTTCTTTTGTCCAAAGCTACTTTCTTCCCTTCCTGCTGGCCCTATCCTATTCACCATTTCGTAAATTCTTTTTTTCAGAACTTTTTTTTTTTTTAAAGTGCTGGGAATTAAACCCAGGGCTTTGGACATGCTAAGGAAGCGCTCTACTACTGAGCTACAGCCCAGCCCTACTCAAATATTTAAAATCTTAGTACACACATAAAATATACACTCATAATTGAAACAAAATTTCCTACATAACTCTACCTGTGTTTTGTGGTACCTGAGATTGAAATCAGGGCCTTTGGACTAAGCTACATCCCCAGCCCCTCCCTGCCTTTTTTTTCCTCCCTGAGATAGTCTCTTAAGTTGTTAAATTGCCCACAGCAGGGTCAAACTTGTGATCCACCTGCCTCAGCCTAGCAGAGAATTCGTCTACCTGCTTTACACTCTTAATGTTTCTTTCCTTTTTTATTTTATTCTACTTGCTGTCTAAAAATTGATTATTTTAGATGCTATCGAATAATGACTTAATTTTGATAAGTGTTATAATGACATTGTTATTACTCAAGGAAATGTCCATTTTATTAAAGAAATGTATAATATAACTAAATACACAATATAAAGTATATAGGACTAAAACAACAGTATGTAGGATCCACTTTCAAGTAACTTAGTAAAGAAAAAGAAGAGAACAAATTAAAAAGGGCTGGTACGGGGCCGGGGATTTAGCTTAGTGGCACTGCACCTGCCTGGCAAAGTACAAGGTCCTGAGTTTGATCCCCGGTACCAAGGTTGGGGGGAGCTGGTAAAAACCTTGAAAATGCAAAGTTGTGTCATGACTGACTGAATTGATTTCATGAACTACCAGTGTATATTAATTCAGAGTATGAGAAATTCATTCTTGGGCAGACTTCACTGTGCTTTCCAGGAGACCATGTTTAAGGATGTTTATTGTATTGTTTTAGGAGCAAAACACTAGAAAAAATTTAAATTCCCTTTTTGTGGAAAATGGGCCAAATTGTGGTATACTTACATGATGAGAAATATTCAGCAATAAAAATAAATGTACTTGATTTATATTTATCAATATGGATAGCCTGTGAACATATAACTATGTGGGGAAAGCAATGGTGTAATTCTTAAAAGCAAAGTAATGATTTTATTTCTTATGTGCACTTGCACAGATGACCACGTATATAGCATGAGAATGAAAACTTGAGTACAGCAGCTATTGATCTTGGTTGCCCGTCATGGCAGGGGAAGGACAGTGGGGATTTCAGCATTAACTATAGTTATTATTTGAAATAGAGAAAACAACAGCTCAGTCCGTGTTGTTTTATGAAACTTCATTAATTGTATTTTGTCTTTAGAGGCTCAACTGAGTGAAAAGGTTTCACTTCAGGCAATTCAGCACTTGGTTCGAAAATCATACCAAGCTCTGGCGTTATGGAAACTACTTTGTGAACATCAATTTACTGTCATTGTAGGGGAACTTCAGAAGGTAAGGTTTGTGTTTTTTTCTTTAAGATCATAGCATTAGTAGTAAGTTTATTTTCTTTTATATGAGTTTTAATCTTACTCTTGGATTTAAAAACCATGTAGGTAATGATAAAGTTTATTATGTAGGAAGATTGCACAAAAATGTGAAACTTAAGGAAACAATTTTGTCAAAGTCACAAATTTTTTAGTGTGGGAACTTTATATCTGTTATGTGAATGAAATTTTACTCTATCAAACATATATATTTTTAAAACAATGGGTTCTAACCTTTATTTGGGTTACAGATCTCTTTGGGAATCTGATATAAACTTTCTCTCCACACCCTTAGTGAAATACATATAGAGACATTCACATAAATTTATTCCATATAAATTTGAGGAGTCCAACCTATATTAAAGACTCCTACTTTACAGATTTTTTTTTTTCTTTTTTTGCGGTATGAGGGATCGAACTCAGGACCTTGAGCTTGCAAGGCAGGTGCAGTGCCACTGAGCTAAATCCCCAGCCCGGTTTGTACTTCTCTCACTGTCTTCATTTGTATCTTTTTTAAGCATAATTATGATTGATGTTCATCTAAATGTTAGATAGGATCTTTGGGGGAAGAATGTGTGTATGCCTTTTGTTGTAAACATACATAGGAAGCAGAGCAAATACAAGAAAACTTAAACTATTTGCAAATATTTATTTCCACATATATCTGACTAATTTTAAACATTTTCAACATTTTGCCCTTTTTAATCTGTCCTCTTTTCTTTTTCTTTACTGAGTTATTTGAAAATAGATCCTACACATTATTTTATTCCTATATACTTTATATTACGTATTTCTTTAATAAAATGGACATTTTCTTGAATAATAACAATCTCATTATCACTCAGATTAAAAGTAGTCATTTGATAGCATCTAAAAATAATATTTTCTGATTGTCTTACCATATTAGTTCATTCAAATTAGGATCAAAACAGTTGATTCACTTCCCAGATTTAATTGTCATTTCTTGTAAATCTCTTTCAATCCAAAACAATCTTTGCTTCTTTTTTTTTCCGCCTTGCTATTATTGCCTTGTGGAAATCAGATCATCAATCTTTTTTTTTTTTTTTTTTTGTGGAACCGGGGATTGAACTCAGGACCTTGTACTTGAAAGGCAGGCAATAGGGCCGCTGAGCTCAATCCTTGACCATGGATCATCAATCTTGTAAAATGTTCAGCAGCCTGAAGTTGTTCTTTTATCTTCCTTACAGTAAACTTGTTCTCCTATCACTTGCATTTTCTATAATTTATTCCCCCCACCCTGGCACTGGGGATCGAACTCAGGACCTTGCACTTGTGAGGTAGGCATGGCGCCACTGAACTAAATCCCCAGCCTTTACATCTTTTATAAAATGAAAGTTAAGTCTAGATAGGCTTGATTAGGTTCAAGTTCATTTATCTGAGGAAGAAAAGAAATCCCCAGCCCACCCACAGATGGGGTCTTGCTATGTTGCCCAGGCTGCTTCAGACTCAAGATCCTTCCATCTTATCCTCCCGAGTAGCTGGATTATAGAAATTCTTCATAGGTAGTGGTTTGTATGTAATAAGACACAAGAGCTTTGTTTGTCCTACTTTTTAGTCACACTAAGATTGATTGCTCGATTCCAGAGGTAAATCCAATATTGTAAATTTTTCAATTAGGTTCTAATCAAACTTTGGTCATTTGTTGGTAATCACTGTCTGAATTGTTTATTTTATTTAGAATTAGAAAATGATAATTTTCTAAACTACAATTTTTTCCACAGTTATTGACTGTAATTCTATAAAAAATAATTTTTCCTTATCTTCTAGGGATATGTGATTACCCTGAATTCATAAGTCTTAACTCTTATGTACCAGTTTTCAAACTTAGAAGTGATCCTCACTTGTTTTCATTAGTGTCATTTGAGTGAGGTTTGGGTTTTTGTTTTTTGAGGGGTTTTTTAAGGCACATACTTTTTTTCCTTTTTGAAAATTGATCCTATTTGTTTAGTTATGAAAGCCATTTTCTTTTCCATGATAGGTAGAAAAATGATTTTCGAGTGACAAATATCATGTAGGTAGTTTTTTTAACCTAGATATTGTTTGGGATCCATCATCAAAGCTTCTTTCTTTGCATTACCAATTATATGCTCAAAGAATGCAGATTAAGTGATTGATCAAAAATTTGAACACACTTTGGGTATTTGTTGAAATGTGGAAAAGAGAAATATCTGCATCATTAAACAGAATATTTTACTGTAATATAAATCACCATAGTACTTTAGAACTACATATTTTTTTAAATGCAGATCTAACTCCAGTGTTAGAAGGCCTCAAATAATAGAATTCTAACATTATTTAGGAAAAAATAAAATGTAAGTTTAATATTTTTTAAAATATAGCCAATTGGGCCAGGGATTTAGCTCAGTGGTTCTGCCGCCTGCTGCGCAAGTGCAAGGACCCGAGTTCAATCCCCGGTACCAAAAAAACCAAAAAAACAAAAATATAGTCAAGTGATTGTATTTTCCTGATTACAGCTAAAGACAGGTGACCTGGCTGAAGTTTTGACTTCATCTTCCTTATTTGTAAACTGAGAGGTTTTAATTAGACCTACTGTCAGTTGTTCTCCAACTCTAAATGATTTTATGCAAGGTGCTAGAATTGTTTCTATAGGGAAGGGGATGATAAGAATTAAGATGTGTTATGTATATGTACCAACTCCACACAAGGAATGGAATCATTATGTATAGTACTGCAAACATGTACTATTTTTTTTTTAAAGCTGAAAAAAATATTAAGAAAAAAAAGAAATGTTTCTATAGTTTAGTATTTTTTCTTATTTTTGGTGCTTGGTATTGCACCCAGGGCTTCATGTATGGTATGTAAGCACTCTACCACTGAGCTACATGCCCCAGCCCTATTTTGAGTTATATACTCTGTTATTGTTTAGGTTATTAAAAATTTCATTCTGTGTAGAAATGTATTTCTACAACTTTTTTTTTTTAATACCGGGGATTGAACTCGGGACCTTGCGCTTGGAGGCAGGCGGAGGAATCACTGAGCTAAATTCCCAGCCCCTCTACAATTTTGACAGAAAAGATTTTCTCTTATCCTCCCAGGAGTTTCAAGAGCAATTGAAGATCACCACCTTTAAAGATCTGGTAATCAGGGATAAGGAACTCACAGGGGCATTAATTGCTTCTCTTATCAACTGCTACATCAGAGATAATGCTGCTGTTGATGGCATTAGCTTACATTTAAAAGACATCTGCCCACTTCTGTATAGTACTGATGATGCAGTTTGTTCTAAGGTATGATGTTTTGTTAATTCATTGTATTTTATAAGATGTTTCATGATATGCTGAAAATCACACTAGAATGGGAATCAGGAACTGTCATGGTTTACTTAATATATAACCTGAGCAGGATTTTTTTTTTTTCCTTGGTACTGGGGATTGAATTTAGGACCTTGTGCTTGCAAGGCAGGCGCACTGCCACTGAGCTAAATCCCCAGCCCCTCAGCACGGTTCTTAATCTGTCCTGGCCTCAGAATTCTCATCTAAGAAAGGGGGTTGAAATATATGAAATTTTAAAACCCAAGTGTACTCTTTGAAGTTTCTCATATAAAGAATCTTTGGTAGAATTTTTATGCCATCTTTAAAAAAAAGAACATTTAGAAATTAAGGAAATTAGGGAAGTAATCTCTCTCCATAGAATATAAGGAAAATCTGTAATGAATTAGAGTTAATGGAGCAATTTTTATCGATCCTTTCCTACAGGTGGACACATAAATCAGTGTTGCACTGACTGCCTGCTGACCAATAATGTATTGATTAGATAGAATTACCAGACAGTCTATCTTGCTTAACATATTTGTGAGAGGAATTAAGAATAGGTAGGATGTTTTTTGTCAAAAACTTTTCTGCCTAAAATTAAGAAGTTTGTAGATTTATTATTTTTAACAATGATAAACCACATATAAATTTTGACATACACTAAAACTTGTGTTGACAGCATCATCTGCTTGTTTTCTTTTGTATCTTTTTAAGTTCTTGTCATCTCATTCTAGGCAAATGAGCTTCTCCAGCATTCTCGACAAATTCAAAGTAAGACTGAAAAAGAAAGAATGTTAAAGGATTCATTGAGGGAGTATCAAAAAATCAGCAATCAAGTGGACCTTTCCAGTGTTTGTGTTCAGTATAGACAAGGTGAAAAATGTGCTTCATGTATTTTACTTTGTTCAGAGGATAAATAACAGTGTGTGAATTAAGCAAGGCAATGATGAAGAATCTGGTTCTTCCCAAATCTTCCTTCAGATCAGTGGCCCAAGTGATATCTTGAAATATGTAACTTTTTCCCCCTCCTGGTCTGGGAATTAGATCCAGGTCCTTGTGCTTGGGAGGCAAGTCTCTTACCACTAAGCTGCACCCCTGTTTATCCTTTTTCTTTCTCATTAGTGCGCTTTTATGAGGGAGTAGTGGAACTCTCTCTTACTGCTGCAGAGAAAAAAGATCCTCAGGGTCTTGGACTTCATTTCTATAAACATGGAGAACCAGAAGAAGATATAGTTGGACTTCAGGCTTTCCAAGAAAGGTGAGTTCTAGTCCCGTCCCAGAGTGTCATCTTTGGTCCGGGGATTTAGCTCAATGATGCCTCACACCTGCCTCGCAAATTCAAGGGCCTGAGTTCGATCCCTGGTACCAAAAAAAAAAAAAAAGATTGTCATCTTTACAGAGACAGACTTTTTCTTTGTATAAAGTTGGGTTTTTTTTGGTACTGGGGATCGAACTCGGGTCCTTGTGCTTGTGCAGCAGGCAGTGAAACCGCTGAGATAAATCCCCGGCCCTTTTGTGTACAGTTTTGATTGATCTTATCTGGGAAATACTATTTTGAGTACACCACCTATTAAAATTTGATTATGCTTTTACTTTAAAATAACTTACTGTTTCATCAAGGCCTGCATCAGGGATTCTTTTTTTTTTTTTTTTTTCAGAGAAACAGTTACAATGTTTGTTTTTTTAAATATGTTTAATAATGTATGTACAGAAATTGTCACAAATCATACTTTTATAGTGGAATGAATTTTCACAGAGCATAGCCATGTAACCAAAAGCCAAATGCATAAATGCCGCCAATCACATCTCATTCTTTTTTATCATTATTATTATTATTTTAGTTTATTGGTTCATGTGTGTAGTGCATCATGTTTACATTCCTGTTGTTTTTTTGTTTTTTGTTTTTTCAGATTAAGTTTAATGGTACATTTTAGCTATACATAATGATCACGTTCATCAGGGAGTTTGTGAGAAGTTGGTACATGTATATAATACATTTTAATTCCTTTTCCATCCCCTTTCCCTTCTCTCCCTCCCCCCTCCATCCCTTGATCCCTTTCCTTTTTATTTAAAAAATTTTTTTGTTTTATATGTTCATAGTACATAATGTGACATTCCTTGTGTGGAGTCGGTACATGTACCTAACACATTCCAATTCCTTTTTTTCATCCCTTATCCCTTGATCTCTTGATCCCTTTCCCTTTGAGAATGATCTCTTCTCTTGATCCCATCTTTTTTTTTTTTTTTTTTTTGGTACCAGAGATCGAACTCAGGAACTTGCACTTGCGAGTTAGGTGCCGGAACCACTGAGCTAAATCCCCAGCCCTTGATCCCATCTCTTGATTCCTTTCCCTTTTAAGAATGATCTCTTCTTGCTTCTTATTATCTGTCTTTTAATCTGCCTTTTATTTTGCTCTCTACTTTTACTTTGAGTTTCTCATATAAGAGAAACAATAAGATACTTAAACTTGTGTGTCTGATTTATTTCACCTTATATTATGGTTTCAAAGTACATTCATTTTCCTACAAATGACTCAAGTTTATCCTTTTTTTTATTGCTACTGAGTTTTGTGTTTTTTTGATACAGGATCTTGTACTTGCGAGGCAGGTGTGGTGCCACTGAGCTAAATCCTGGCCCAAGTTTATCCTTTTTTATGTCACAGTACTACTCCATGGTGTGAGATACCACATTTTCTTTATCTCTTCATCTAGTGATGAACATATAGGCCACTTCTAAGATTTAGCTATTATGAATTGTGCTGCTATAAATATGAGTATGCATGTAGCTCTGTAATATGATACCTTTAACTCTTTGGAAAGATACCTAGAAGGAGAATACCTGGGTCAAATTGAATTTCTCATTTTAGGTTTTTGAGGACTCTTTATACTGATTTTCATAGTGGTTGTACTAGTTTACATTCTCACCAACAGCATAGAATGATCCCTTTTTTCCCTGCAGCTTCTCCAGCATTTGTTATTATTAGATTTCTTGATAATGGCCATTTGTTACACGGTAAGATGGAATCTCGTTGTTGTTTTAATTTGCATTTCTGTAATGGACAGTGATGGGCATTTCTTTATGTATTTATTGGCCATTTCTACTTTGTGAATTTTCTATTCATTTCACTTGCTCATTTTTTTCATTAAGTTTATTGGTGCATTTTGGGTATAAAATACAGTTACATTCATAATTGGGGTCGTGTATCACTTGACCATTTTTTTATTGGGTCTTCTATTTGGGGGGGGGGTCCTGATTTTTTTGAGTTCTATCACATGTAATATTCTAGATAGGAGTCCGCTGAGAAATCGCTGGGAAAAATTTCTTCCCATTCGTAAGGTTGTCTTTTCACTCTGTTCTTTTGCTGTGCAGAAATTTTTAAATTTAATATGATCCCATTTGATGATTCTTTGAATTATTTTCTGTGTAACTGGGGTTCTCTTCAGAAAGTCCTTGCCTGTGCCTGTGACTTCAAGAGTTTTACCTATCTTTTCTTGTTTCTGATTTCATATTTAGTTCTTTGATCTTCTTTGATATAAGTTTAGTACATGGTGAGAGAGATGGGTCTAGACTCAGTCTTTTCCATGTACATAGCCAGTTTTTCTAATACCATTTATTAAAGAGGCTATATCTTTCCTCCAGTATGTTTTCCTAACTCCTTTGTCAAAGATCAAATAGTCAGATGTACTTGTTTTTGCATCCTCTCTCCTGTTCCTTTGATTCACATGTCTGTTCTTGTGCTAGTATCATGTTGTTTTTACCATAGTAACTTTGTAATATAACTTCAAGTCTGGGGTTATGATGCCTCCCACGTTGTTCTTTAGCATTTTTCATTATATTCTGGGTCTCTTCTGGTTCCATATGAGTTTTAGGATTGTTTCTCCAGTTCTATGAATGAAAAATGGCATAGGAGAATTGGAGGAAGAGGAATGGAGAGGGAGAGAAGGAGAAAGGGATTAAAAAAAGAAAAAACAAGCTGTGGTATGTACATGTAACCACCCTCCAAGATGATTGTAAATTGCATGAACTACAAATCTGTACTAATAAAATTAAAAAAAAATTTTTTTAAAGAATGCTGTTACAGTTTTGATTGGGATTGTGTTAAATCTGCATATCAATCTTGAAAGTATGGCCATTTTGATTATATTGGTTCTGCCTGTCCAGAAACAGGGGATATCTTTCCATTTTCTTTTTTTTTTTTTTTTTTTTTGGTACTGGGGATCAAACTTGGGTCCTTGTCCTTGTGGAGCAGGTGGCGAAACCATTGAGCCAAATCCCCAGCCTCTTTCCATTTTCTGATGTCCTCTTTGATTTCATTTTTTAGAGTACTATAGTTTTTTGTACAGGCCTTTCACTTCTCTTAGTTTAATTCCTAAGTAACCCATTTTTCTTGGTATTATTGTAAATGGTATTGTTCCCCTAATTTCTTTCTCAGTGGGTTCATTATTAGTGTAAAGGAATGCTGTTTATTTTATATCCTGCTGTTACTGAATTTGCTTAATTCTAACTTTTTTTTTGCCATGTAGAGGATCTTGTCATTTGCAAATAATGTTTTTTTTTTGGGGGGGGTGGTCTTTTGGTACCAGGGATCGAACTCAGGACCTCATGCTTGCCAGGCAGGCACTGTGCCCCTGAGCTAAATCCTGGGCCCCATTGATAATTTGACTTCTTTCTTTCCTAATCCCTTTTCTTTTTCTTTCCTAATTGCTCTTGCTAGTGTTTCAAGTACTGTGTTCAACAGGAGTGGTGATAGAGGACATCCTTGTCTAGTTCCTGATTTTAGAGGGAGAGCTTTCAGCTGTTCCCCATTTAGCATGATGTTGGCAGTAGGTTTGTCCTAATAGCTTTTATTAGTTTGAGATAAGGTCCTTCAATACCTATTTTCTTCAGTATTTTTGTCATGAAAGGATGTTGGATTTTGTCAAAGGCTCTTTCTGCCTCTATAGAGATTATCATGAGATTTTTGTCCTTGCTTCTACTTATGAGATGTATTACATTTATTAATTTACATATATTGAACCAACCTTTCATCCCTGGGATGAAGCCTACTTGGTCATGATTTGTGATCTTTTTCTATAATTCATTGCATTCTGTTTGCCAGTATCTTGTTGAGGATTATTCATTAGGAGGATTGGTCTATAGTTCTCTTTTTTTGGTTGGCTCTTTCTCTGGTTTTAGAATCAGGGTAATTGATGATAATTCCAGGAATGACATTGGGAATACTCCTTCCCTTTCAATTTCATTTAAAAGCTTGTGGGATATTAGTTTTAGAACTTGCCTAAAGTTTTTGGTAGAATTTGTCATGAACCCATATGGACCTGAAATTTTCTTACTTGGTAGGGTATTTATTAGTGCCTCGATTTCATTGCCTGCTATTGGATTATTCAGGGTTTTAAGATCTTGCTTTAATTGTGGTAATTCATATGTATCTAGGAAACTATCCATTTCCTCTGAATTCTGCAATTTATTGGTATATAGGTTTATGTAATAGTTGGTAATGTTTTTTATTTCAGCAGTGTCTGTTGTGATTTTACCTTTTTCATTTGTAATTGCATTGATTTGGGCCTTTCCTTTTTTGGTTGGATTGGCTAAGGGTTTGTCTTTTTTTTTTTTTCTTTCAAAGAACCAACTCTTAGATTCATTGTTTCTTTGTTGTTTTGTTTTTTTTGGGGGGGGGTCTCAATTTTGTTGCTTTCTGCTATGATCTTTATAATTTCCTTCTTTGTATTGGATTTGGATGGTTCTTGCTTTTCTAGGACCTTGAGGTGCATCATTAGGTTATTTATTTGGGCTCACTGCATGGGCATTCACAGGTATAAACTTCCCTCCTTGGACTGCTCTCATTGTGTCTCATAGATTCTGGTATGTGATTCTGGTATTACTGGCATTATCCTTTAGTTCTAGAAACGGTCTTTATTTCTTCCTTGAATTCATTGTAACCCATTGTTAAGAGTATATTGTTTAGTTTCCATGCATTTTCATAATTTCTGTTTTCTTTTGTTGATTTCTAGCTTTGTTGAGTTATGGTCTTGAAAATATGCATATTATAGGGCTGGGGATTTAGCTCAGTGGCACTGTGCCTGCTTTGCAAGCTCAAGGTCCTGAGTTCGATCCCCAGTATCCAAAAAACAAGAAAATATGCATGGTATAATGTCAGCTCTTTTACATTTACTAAGGCTGATTTATTGGGGACTGTGTGGTTCATTTTGGAAAAGTCCCATGTGTTGCTAAAAAGAATGTGCATTCTGTTGCTGTTGGGTGGAATACTCTAGATATCTACAGATATTCCTAATTTAACACATAACCTGTTAAACAACTGTTTGGAATTCCATCCTGGGCCTGGTGTTCGGACTGATGACTCACAGCTCCAATTTTTAACCTGTCTTTTTTTTGTACAGTTCTGTACATCTTGTTGATAGAGTGAGCCTCAATGTCTTTTTTTTTTTTTTTGGTACAGTACACAGTACTGTAATTTTTGCTGATTTTTACTGTATAGGACAGTGCTGTAGTTTTATGTTGTGTTATACATTACAATACTGCATGTAAGAGTTATCCAAATAAAAGCAAAGTCATCGAGTTGGAGTTTCCTTTGACCATTTTTTTATTCTCAATATCATAATGTACATACTATATGCAATTACTCATTTAGCGACCAATTCCTTTAACGACTTAGTCACAGGAACAGAACTGGATCATTAAACGAGGAGTGCCTATAGCTATTGTATTTTAGGCACACTCACTAAGCATTTTGTGCAAATAAACACAGCATTCATGAAAAGACAAATGTCTTCAATATATGAATTATTTCTACCATGTCTGATACTGGGGGAAAAATAAACTACCTGACTTTTTTTAATATTGGGGCAGTATCCAAAATATTTTGCCTCAGGAGCTCAAATGGGTTGTTGGACTTAATGTCAACAGTTGTGGGGTCTGGTTGTTCCCTTCTCTTCCTGGTGATTACTTTTTCCAGGATTGGGTCAAGTGGTTAGTGTTTGCCCCGGTTCCCTGTGCTATGCTCACCTGGCAGGGGTGCCACTCCTCTGTTGCAGGTCTGCTCTCTCATATAGGGAGAGGGTTGCAGGAATTCTTATTTTAAGCCTTGAGATAAAATTTTATTCTGAAAAAAAGTTGCCTTTTTTTTTTGGAGGCAGGGTCTTGCTATATAGTTCAGGCTGGCCTTGAACTCACTATATAGCATAGGCGGTCTCAAACTCATAGTGATCCTCCTGTCTCAGCCTCACAAATTCTGGAATTACAGGTGTACACCACCATACCCAGGTGAAAACAATCCTTAAAGCCTTATAAATGTTTTTGAAACTCCGTCTGTGTTTTTTTTTCTTTTTTACTATAAATTGAACCCATGTCCTTGTGCATGCTAGGCAAACACTGTTGCTGAACTACATCCCGAGCACTTTTTTATTTTGAAATGGAGTCTAACTGAATTGCCCAGGCTGGCCTCAAACATGTCTTTTCTCAGCTTCCCAGGTAGCTTGAATTACAGGCGTGTGCCATCCTTCCTGGCTTTTTTTTTTTGGTACAAACTCAGGACCTTGCATTTGTGAGGCAGGTGTGGCGCTACTAAGCTAAATCCCCAGCCCTTGTATTATTTTTAATATTAAATATATACATATATTTTATTTTATTTATTTATTTATTTGGTACTGGGGATCAAACTCGGATCCTTCCGCTTGCAAGGCAGGTGGTGGAACCACTGAGCTAAATCCCCGGCCCCTATACATATATTTTAGTATATGTGCTGCCAAAGTGAGCACTCCTATACATATATTTTAAATCATGCTGAAGTTCTTGTGCATATTTTTTTTTCTTGTATGTATTTAAATAAAGTAAATCAGTTCCTTTCTGGTTAAGTAATATAATTGCTCCCTTTCCATTCTTTTCCTCAGACTACAAGCTTATAAATGCATTACAGACACACTTCAAGAACTGGTAAATCAAAGCAAGGCTGCTCCTCAGTCTCCTAGTGTACCCAAAAAGCCTGGTCCTCCTGTGTTATCATCTGATCCTAATATGCTGAGTAATGAAGAAGCAGGACATCATGTAAGAAATCATAGCATATTTTCATTTTGAAAGTATACTGGTTTAGAAGTTCTGCACTGTGGTACATAATCATCTTGGGAAAGATAGAAATTACCATTTAAGAATTCTTTAATTCTTGCTTGGGGTTTAGGGCAAGATATTGGGATGTCCAGCAACCAACCCTTTTTGCTAATTTTACTATTTTCTTTATTTTAGTTTGAACAAATGATTAAATTGGCACAGCGATCCCAAGATGAGCTCTTTAGTATTGCCCTTTATAACTGGCTAATACAAGCTGACCTTGCAGATAAACTGCTACAGGTAAAAAATATTTTTTAGTAGAATTGTTAACGTTCACTTAAATTTAAAGTAGCATAGCTCAATGAGTTAAGCTTATATATAGTTATAGAAAATTCACTTTTGCATTGCTTGTCATTAGGTATTACTATAAAACAAGTCAAAGGGCTGGGGATTTAGCTCAGTGGTTCCGTCACCTGCCTCTCAAGCACAAGGTCCTGAGTTTGATCCCCAGTACCAAAAATAAAAAAAAAATAAAATGAAACAACCAGGTAATATCTTCTTCTAAGAAGCAAAGTAGATTGTTGCTTTAATATTCTAGAAGGTGATTAGGGTAGTTTACATTGTGGAGTAGAAGTCATTGCATTATGAATTAGGAAATCTGAGCTTTGTCTTAATACTGTCATTTAGTCATTTTACTAGTCTTAAGTTTCATGTTCCTTGGTCTATAAAATGAGTACATGGCATTTAATAATTTCAAGAGTGCTTTTGAGTTCAGAGTCTGGGAATCAGTATCTGTTATCAAAGTTTATTATAAGTTGTTTAATGGTAAATTTTTTTTTTTTTGTACCGGGGATCGAACTCAGGTCCTTGTGCTTGCACATCAGGCAGTAAAAAGAAAGAAAGAAAGAAATGTGATCGTTTAAAATATCAGAGTTTAAGACTAAATTAGCAATATATAATTTATTATAAGTTGTTTAATGGTAAATTTTTTTTTTTTTGTACCGGGGATCGAACTCAGGTCCTTGTGCTTGCACATCAGGCAGTAAAACCACTGAGCTAAATCCCTGGCCCCAATGGTACACTATTTTTAATCTAGTGTAGTTGTTACAGAAACTCATTAATCACACAAAAATTGCTTTCTTTTTTGGTGGTTATGTTAGTTTATAATTTTGCTTTGTTTTCATAAAACAAGGCACAACTCTAGTTGCTTTAAACATATTTTCTATTTAAATAGTACCTAAGTGTTCAGAAAATGTTTCTGAGTAATTGTGCACTTTCTAGATTGCCTCTCCGTTTCTAGAGCCATATCTAGTCCGAATGGCCAAAGTGGATCAAAATAAAGTTCATTATATGGATTTACTATGGAGGTATTATGAGAAGAACAGAAGTTTTAGTAGTGCTGCTCGTATTCTGTCCAAATTGGCCGACATGCATAGGTATGAGATAATATTTTCATTGTGAAGAGTGATTGCAGACCAATTTACATCCAGATTTTACGCATTAAATAACTTACTCAGGTTATATATAAGTAGAATTTTTAGACCTTTACTTGAATTTATCTAAAGTTTAGTTTTCTTTTTCTTTTTGTTGTAATAATATATGGGAAGTACTAAAAGAATACTCACTAGGTCTTCATTATTCAAACTAAAATACTCTAAACCATGTCTTTAGATTCTCCTAGTAACAACAGTTGATTATCATTCGTAATTAAAAGAACAAAAACTGCCTTACAATGGTTTTATCATTTTAAATGTTTTACTAATTCCAGGCAAATTTCATCTGTTCCCATATTGGTTTAAATTAGTGAAAAAATCTTAGAGCATTAAGAAACCTGTTAAGATAAGCATGGGAGTTTTTAATTAGATTATAATATCAAAAGATCATTTAATAAAATATTGGACCAATCATTAATTTGTCCCTCTTTGTTTTTTTTTTTCCGGTACTGGGGATCGAACTCAGGTCCTTGTGCTTGCGAGGCAGGCAGCGGAACCACTGAGCTAAATCCCCAGCCCTGTCCCTCTGTTTTAATGCAGAATTTTTGTGTGTAAAAATACTGTATAAGTGCTATTTCTGAAAACTAAGCATTCGTAAAGTTAGCAAGAGAAAGTATTAAGTCAGACTGTTGAGAATGGTTGCTGAAAGAGTTCACTTATGGTGGCAGGTGTTTATAAGCCCAGCTCCTGAGGAGACTTGACACACAAGGATCACTTGAGCAGGAGTTTGAGGTCATCCTGGGCAATATATCTACTTGTCTCACTGGTAGAACATGTGCTTAGTGTGTGTAAGACCTTTGGTTCAGTCTCACTCAAGGAAAAGTTCATATCCTCCCCCCCAAAAAAAAATTTCATTTATGGCAGTTAGGAAGTATTAGTGTGTATGTGTGTGTGAGTCCGCACATAAAATTGTGCTGTTGTGGGTCTTTTCATTGGACCTAAAGCTTTCTTGGTTTTCTTATCCTCCTTAGGGGTGTGTGTGTGTGTGTGTGTGTGTGTGTGTATACACACACACACACACACATTTTTTTTTTTGATACCCACATATATAAAACTGAAGTAGGCCGGGGACTTAGCTCACTGGTTGTGCCACCTGTCTCGCAAGTGCAAGGACTTGAGTTGTTCGATCCTTAGTACCAAAAAATCCTGAATTTTTTTAATAGGAAGCTACTTTTTAGATATAAATATTTCTTTAGTTATCTAAAATTGTGAATCTCTTATTAGAAATCTAAAGCAGATTTATTACCTAAAATATGAATTTTTTCAAGCTTCAGGTGGCCTTTTTTTGTTCATTTGGTTTAAAATAGTGTGTTCAACTTGACATTTATATCTTTAGTCCTTAAGAAATAACTAAAATTCAAGGTTTTTCCTCTTAGCACAGAAATTTCACTTCAGCAACGACTAGAATACATTGCTCGAGCCATTCTTAGTGCCAAAAGTTCCACTGCCATTTCATCAATAGCTGCAGATGGCGAATTCCTTCATGAATTAGAAGAAAAGATGGAAGTAAGTACTAACAATACTTAAGGCATATCTATGTACAGTAGTACGCACATAGTTATTCCCTTTTCATATCTTCCTTTGGTCAGTCATAGGTCTATTCAAGTCATTATTCTAGTCTCTACCTATGTGTATTCTTTTTTATGTTTGGGTATAAATCTTAAAGAGATTTTTAAGGATACCAGTACTTGAGACATGAAACATTGCAGTAACATCTGAGTTTTTTTCTGTGGAATTTCTGTAGGTTTTTTTCTACCTGTTACTATAGCAAATGGTTGATATTACAGTCACCATGTATTCTGGGAGCTAATAAGTAAATGCATGGAATAAACTAAACTGCCTTAAATAAGAGATAAATAAACTTAGAATTGTCTAAGGCCTGTTTTTTTTTCCATAGAAATCAGGTGGGTATTCCTAATCAGCAGATGGCTTTTCCTCCACATGGTTGATTTAGGGGCCCAAGTTCTATTTTCTGGCCTTACCATTCCCTAGGGCCTTTGCTTTATCTGACAGAGAACAGTAAAGAAAAGTATATGAGAAGCACATTCACTTTCTCAAAAATTATGGCCCCAACATGACAAACTTCCACTCTCATTCCCTGAAGAGAATTTAATCATATGTCTGTCCCTTTTTGTGAAGCAATAAGTCCAGTCAAACCATTTGTGTGGCCATAGTCATGGAAGGTAATAATGTGGCTGGACAGCAAAAGCTGTCTGCTACAGTACACTTCCTGTGTCTGTCATATTGAAATGGTGTCTCTTATCTGTTTTTATATGCTATTTTTATTTTAGCAAATTTAAACTCAGATTCTAGGGGTCATTCTTTTAAATACACATTGATTTATCATAAAGAAATTAAGATATCCCCCTGTTTTCTCCCCAAACTAGGTTGCCAGGATCCAACTTCAGATACAAGAGACACTGCAAAGGCAGTATTCTCATCATTCCTCTGTACAGGATGCAATTTCTCAACTGGATTCTGAGCTAATGGATATAACTAAGGTAATAATAAGTTTTAAAAAAACAAAACAGGTAGTTCCTATAATGGTCACTGGTCACTTTATTTCCAGAAATTCCTTGTTTGTTTTTTATTTTTCTTTTTGTTTCATGGGAAAGTATAAGCAGTTTCTACAAAATAAAAAAATCCATCCTTGGTAGCTTGTGAGTGTACTGGCGGATCGTAGTTGCTTTTTCTGACTCCTAGAAAAGCCTAAGATGCTCCTGCCAGGCCAGTAGTGTTAAAGAACCTATCAGCCTCACGTACAAATATAAAAGCAGCCATTTACAGCCTTGCTTCTTGCCTTGGAAAAAGTAACTTATCTTTGCTTAACTCTTCAACCCTCTCCTTCTTAGTAATTCTTTCTTCAGTTATTCTTAGGCATAATTCCAAGTATCCTACATTACCCTTGGATTTGTCATTATTCTCATGATTCCTAACCCATAGTTTAGGCTACACTAATTCAACAAGAAATATCATTGTAGCATCTCCTTCCCAGACAACAGGAAAGGCATACATATTAAAATCTACTTGAAAATTGTCTTCATTCACCATTTTTCGATTGGAGTTATGACTATCTTCATATAGGTTGAGCACCCCAACCCAAAATGCTCCAAATCTGAAACTTTGAGCACTGATATGACACCTCACGTGGAAAGTACCATACTTGACCTCATTTGCTGAGTCACTGTCAAACGATGTTATTAGAAATATTGTAGAAAATTATCAGGCTATATGTAAAAGGTATATACGAGACAGATGAATTTCATGTTTAGATTTGGGTTCCATCCCAAAGATGCTATACATATATGCATATGTTTTAAAATCTGAAACACTTTTGTTCTTAAGCATTTTGCCTGAAGGATACTCAACCTCTAGCATAGTTTAAATACTTTAGATAAAATATTTGATGATTATCTTTAATTTTGAAGGAGTGTTACCAGGTTTTGGGATGCTGTAGTCTCCTTCTGGAGGTGCTTTCTAGGTTCTTTCTGTCCTAAGCAAAGAATTGGTCAAGACAAGCACAAACGGTAGCAAAGTTTATTCAAGATAGGAAAAGAAAACTGCAGAAGGCTGGAGATTTAGCTCAGTGGTGCCACCACCTGCCTTGTAAGCACAAGGTCCTGAGTTCAATCCCCAAACCAAAAAGAAAACTCTGCAGAGCTAGTTTGGGCGAAGTAAAAGTAGGAAAAGAAGTACACCCCACAGTGTGAGGGTGGGCCACTGGTAAGAGAGAACACAGTGGCAAAAACTCAGTGTGACTGTCCTTTTTGTATCACCCACTCCTCAGGCTGATGTCAGGTCTAGGCCATCCTGTCAAAACACTGCTCATGTTCTCAAGAAGTCCATGTGCAGGGCTTTGGGAACTGTTCTGCACATATGTCCTGGGATTTTGTAATTAACAGGCCGTGTCTACTTCCCCAGCCAGCTTTTCCACGCCCTAATTTCCTATCTCAGGAGTATTTCACTGTTAAACTCTGAATGTTGCACCCTGGTTGGATGTTTAATTTTGGGATTTTCTCCTACAGCTTTATGGGGAGTTTGCTGACCCATTTAAACTTGAAGAGTGTAAGCTTGCTATAATTCATTGTGCTGGTTATTCAGATCCTCTACTGGTACAGACACTTTGGCAAGATATCATAGAGAAAGGTAAGTGCTCATATATAAGTAGATTAGTATACATTATTTAATGACTTGGTGAAGGAGTGCGGGATGCTAGTAGCTAATGTATCTGGGGCTCATGAAAACTGTACACCTAAGTAGAGTGTAAGTGGAGGGCATCTGCATGTATTGGAGGGGTGATTGTAGGAAGTGAGCCCAGTGAATATTTTCAAGGATGCTCAATGAAAAGAATGTGTCATTTTTATGATTTATTCTACCTAGTAAGGGATCTGAAGTACTTCCTACAGAATCTCATAACTGGCCAGGGATGTAACACGCCTGCCTGGGAAGTGCAAGGTCCGAAGTTCAATCCCTGGTCAAAAAAAATTCTCATAACTAGTATTCTGGTAAGAAGAGAGATTAGTCAGTCACAGAAACACAAAATTTGCTAATTAATATAAATATAAATTCTGAAGTATTTTGTATCTTGAAACAAATAGCTAATGTAAACATTTCATATTAAAAATAAGGTGGTTTTCTATTGATGTGTCTCTTTCTTACAGAACTGAGTGATAGTGTAACTTTGAGCTCCTCAGACAGAATGCATGCTCTTAGTCTCAAGATCGTCCTCCTTGGCAAAATTTATGCGGGCACACCTCGTTTCTTTCCTTTAGGTAAGCAGTAACCCTAGGTGCCTCTGTTTTATTTTTCAGATTTTTTCTTTTTTTTTGGTTTGGGTTAGGTTTGACTTTGTTTTTGTGACACAAGGTCTCACAGTGTAACCCAGACTGGCCTTGAGGTCACTATGTAACTCAGCCCGGCATCTATTTCTCCACCTTCCAAGTTCTGGGCTATTTTCTGTTTTAATGGTTTTCTTCATTAGACAGTTCTTCACTGAAAAGTAACACTCTTTAGAGTAAAATGTAAAGTATCTTTTGTGCTGCTGAAGCTCAGCAGTTTAATTCTCTTTTCTTCAGAAAGACCTCTAAAGAATGGCACAATTTTTAGTAATTGAGTATGAAATTTTCTTTGACCAACTCTGCAAATTTATATATCCATCTTGGGACTGTGCTGACCAGCAGACTATTAGTGATTATACTGTTGGTAACTGAGTACAACTTGATGAAGATGAAAGAAAATGGCTGGTATTTTGTGCATAGGTAGCCTGTAATTGGTTCACTCCCTATTACGTTAAGGGCATATAGTTTCTTAAATAGCAAGTAGTTGGGGCCAGGGATTTAGTTCAGTGGCACTGCACCTGCCTTGCAAGTGCAAGGTCCTGAGTTCAATCCCCTGTACATCCCCCTCCCCAAATAGCAAGTAGTTGTGTTAAAATTTTATTATTTGAACTTTTTTCATAACCAAATATTGTGATTAATTTATTATATCGATAACTAGTTATTATGAGCCATTTGCCAAGCCACAATTTTTCCTCAGTGGTAAACAATAGAAGCAACAATAATATAGCCATGAAGTAGAATATTAATCACATGTGTTAATGAAAATTTGTAGAAACATGGAAATGTTCAGAATGTAGCATTAAAGTTTGTTCTTTCCCCCCTCCTCTCCCCCCTTTCCTCCTCCCTTCCCCTCCTCTTTCAGTGCTAGAGATTGAGCCCAGCTTTCCTTGTGCATACTAGGCAAGTGTTCTATATCTGAGTTTTACTCCCATTCCCAAATTATTATTTTCTTTAATGAACAGTCAAATCTGTTTCCAAACTATCGGATTTTTAGGATCTGTTCCTTGGATGTGTTGGAAATAAGTCCCCAGACTCAGTTTGTCAGGGCTAATAATAAAACACTTAGACATCAAGAAATCTCAACAAGGCATTTTACTTTTGCCCAAGGGTGCAAGCATGAGGTAGCAGGCGCTCAGGATGAAGGTCATTGCCCCTTTCATCCCCAACTCAAGAGTAGTAGCTGACCTGTAAAATTCATTGGCTGAATTCAAAGGCTTACGTCTATCCCAGTTGACTAACTACAGTGGCTCAAGGGGTTGTGGGGTTGGAGTATTGCTAAGAGAGGGGGTGTGGGGGTTGGAAGGAAAACTCCTTGGTTTTTATCTCAAAGGAGGTGGTGGTTTAAAGAGGGGGGAAATGTGGTTTGGAATGGACAGTTCTTGGTTATCTTGGAAACCAGCTGTGATCTGGGAAAAGGTACATAGTCACCATTTCTTGGGGCTCAGGATATTAACAGAGTGGGGAGATGGTAAGTAGATGGCCAGGTCATTTAAACCTAAAATGCAGTTGCTTTGGCCTTGTGTTTTGACAGAAAACACAAAGCCTATTTCTCACAGACATGGTCAGAAGTACAACTATTATAATTACACCCCTTATCATGGCCCCCCCCCGCCCCCCCCCGTTGAGACAAGATTCTCACTATATGGTTCACCGTGGTCTTAAACTCACTGTGTACTCCAGGCTGGCTTCAAAATTGTCGTGAGCCTCCTGCCCCTCACCCTCCCACGTGCTAAGATTACAGGCATGTGCTACCACACCTGGCTTCATACTCTTATTTCTTGTAGGTACAGTATTAAAACTGTACCATTTCCAGTCATTTTATTGGAGAGAAATAAAGGAAAAATAAATATATGTATAAACACATACATAGAGTAAATGTTTATAAGTAAATGAAACTGGTACTTGTGATAGTTAAAAAGGGGGCCATATTGTACACAGTTCCTTTGAGGTTATTTCTGCTTTGATTTAAGAATATTAATTTTTTGGGCTGGGCATGGTGGTGCACACCTGTATTATAATCCCAGCACGTGGGTGGCTGAGGCAGGAGGATTACTGCGAGTTTGAGGCCAGCCTGTGCTATATTGTGAGTTTAAGGCCAGCCTGTGCTATAGCAAAAACCTGTATCAAAATAAAAAATTAATTTTTGAGCTACTCTTTAGAGTAGAAGAAGCCTTCCTATTTCTGTCAGTTTCTCAACAGCAACAAGTACCCAGAGACTTCAAAGTAGGTCAAATTTTAGAGTTCTTAGAATTTTTTATTTAAGTATTTGAATGGTAAATTCCACGGTTTACACAAGTTTGGTCTCAAAATCCAGTGAATGCTATTATTGCCCATGGACATTTATGTTGGTCATTAGCAGATTTCAGGTATCACAATTATAAATTTGATCATTACCATTAAAGATCTTATTTAAGATAAAACAGATGAAAATAAGACAAAGCTAGAACCATCAAGGTAATATAAATCTGAGTGGTAGCATATTTAAAAAACATTTAATATTTTAAAATCAAGATGCCTAAAATCAGTAGGCCTTTCTGAAAACCTGTTAAATTGAGGATACAGATTTTTTTCCAGCTTTTTTAATTTTCCTTTTTTGTGGTACCAGGGATCAAACTCAGGTCATTCCTCATGCTGCGCAAGTGCTCACAGATATAGTGTAAAAATATAAATATTTTTTAAAGTTATTGGGTCCTCTCTAGTGAGATTCTAAATAACCTCTCTGTTCTTTTGGTACCTTTCTCTGTTTTCTAAGTTCCTTACAATGTTGTAGCCTTTTTAATATCTTTAAAATGTACAATTTAATGGTTTTAGTATATTCATGGAGCTGAGGTGCAGCCATTCTACAAACTAATTTTAGAACATTTATCATCTCCCAAAGAAAGCCTGTCATTTGCTGTTCCTTCCTACCCTTCAACCTGAGGCAGCCACTAATTTCCTTTCTATCTCTAGATTTGCCCACTCTGATACACATCTTAGTTTGGTTTTTTTGGTACTGGGGATCGAACTCTGGACCTTGTGCTTGTGCCGCAGGCGCCAGGACCACTGAGCCAAATCCTCGGCCCAACATCTTACTTTCATGAATGTTTATTGATAGACTGCTTGCCAGGGGTTGAACCCAGAAACTAATGCATGTTAAGCCCATACTCTCTTACTGAGCTGCTCCCGCAGCTCCCAACATTTTTTTGAAATTCATTTTGTTTCTCCCTAGCAACTACTTAGTTATGACTAAAACCTGCCTTTTGATATCAAGAGTTAAAACCAAGTTTCTGATTTTTTTCCCTTCCCAGATTTTATTATACAGTTCTTAGAGCAGCAAGTTTGTACTTTGAACTGGGATGTGGGCTTTGTAATACAGACGATGAATGAAATTGGAGTACCATTACCTAGACTACTAGAAGTTTATGATCAACTGTTCAAGTCACGGGTAAGGAAAATATTTAGTATAATAAAATTGTTTCACTTAATTTTTCTAGATACAGAGTGAGATGTTTTGATTGTGTGTATCTTGTCATTTAGTTTAATAGAGTTAATATAGTTGCAGCAAAGATTTGCTTCAATGGTTGATGCATTAGTCACCTTTGTATTGCTGGGACAAAATACCTGGCATAAACAATTTAAGAGGAAAGGTTTATTTTGGCTCATGGATCAGAGGTTTCAGTCTACAGTCATCTAGCTTTAAGATAGGAAGGGCATGACAGGAAAGCTGCTCACCTCATGGTCACCAGTGAGCAGAGCAAAAGGGAAAAGCCAGAGAAGCGATGTACCCTTTAAAGACACACCCCTAGCGACTACTCCTCCTGTTCAGCCTGCCTCTTACCAGCCCATCAGCTGCAAACCCCTCAGTGGATTAGGTCAGCGCCCTCCTGATCCAGTCACCTCTCTCAGCCCTCCCTCTGCTGCCTCTGAACATTGCTGTTTTGGGCCTCAGGTTTTAGGGGGACACTTTGTAATTCAGCTGTAACAGTTAACTGTTGGAAATTACACTTGAGGCTTCTAAAAATGATGAGAGCTGTTCTGCTGTATATCATGAGTAAAATGACATGTTAATGTTTTCAATTTCAATAAACATTCATACTTTACTCTTAGTGGAATATACTAAACCAATGTATGTATAAACACACTTAAGGGTTGTCAGTTTTTTGTTTTTATTTTTTGGCACTCCTTGGGATGAAGCCAGGGCCTTGTACTGGTAGGCAAGTGCTGTACTACTGAGCTACATTCTAGCCCATTACTTTCAAAGAACAAAGTAACATTGTATTTATTCTATGTAACCTCATCAAAACTACCAGTGTTTGGGCCAGGGATTTTAGCTCAGTGGCACCATGCCTGCCTTGCAAGCACAAGGTCCTGAGTTTGATTCCCGGGACCACAACAAAACAAAACAAAACTGCAACAACAAAAAAACTACCAGTTCTTAATGATCTTTCTCATCATATTGAACTTTATCAGACTCTGAATTTGTTTATTTTTTTGGTGGTAGTATTGGGGATTGAGCCCAAAGGCACTCTAATCCCTGAGCTAAACCCCCAGCTCTTTTTATTTTTTATTTTGAGGCAAGGTCTCACTGAGTTGCCCAGATGGGGCTCAAACTTGGAATTCTTTGGTTACAGCCTCCCAAATTGCTGGGATTATAGATGTGTGCCAAAACACCTAGCACAATACATTTTTTAAAATGTTTGCTCAAAATATTAACCAGATA
>NW_004624759.1:17756690-17787789 GCF_000247695.1 Heterocephalus glaber
ATAATTTAATAACTACACCTTAGATGCTTTTTACACATGATCTTAGCCAAAAGGCCGAGAAGCGATCTTAAATGCTTTTTGATAGCAATAATTTTTGCTTGGACCCTGATAAATCCATTAACATAAATAATTGAAAAAATCAGTTGGCATGGTTTGCCTACCAAAATATGTATGTTCTTTATAGGATCCATTCTGGAACAGAGTGAAAAAGCCATTGCACCTTTTGGATTGTATCCATGTACTATTGACAAGATATGTTCAGAATCCTAGTCAAGTTTTCAATTGTGAGAGGTAACTGAATTAAATATTACATTCTAGCAGAAGCTTTTAAATGCTTCTAATGAGTAGCTGGGTAACAGATTTAGAGAGATTGTGGAGGGCTAAAGGGATTTTAAAGAAGTATAGGGGATTTCAATTCTTGTGTATATTATAAATATTTAATGACATCCATTACCTCCTGTGTAAGTTTTCAACTTTTCAACTTTTGTCCTAAATCCTTTATACAAGTGAAGATACAACTTGTTTATGCCTCTACTTGTCCACTTGGATTTTTTTTTTTTGAGACAGGCTCTTGCTATGTAGCTCAGGCTGGACTCAAACTTGTGGCAATCATCCTGCCTTAGTCTCCTGGGTACTAGGATTACAGGGGTGCGGCACCATGCCTGGCTCTGCTGTGAATTAATGATGTAGGAGCAAGACATTTTAGTTACATGTTTTTAATTATATCGGCCTACTTCAAGGGATATTCTTTTTTTTTGGTACTGGGGATTGAACTTGGGACCTTGTGCTTTCGAGGCAGGCAGGCGGTGGTACCACTGAACTAAATCCCTGGCCCTCAAGGGCTATTCTTGAAAAAGCCAAAAGAATGTAGATAATTGAATATTAACAGGAATCATCCATTACATCCTTCTTATTGTAATGATGATATTCAAATGAAAATCGGTAATTGACTTCCCTGCTAGGTTTTTACTCTTTTGTTAAGTATTTGACACTTACTTAATCATGGGATTTTTGCTTTTTTGTGAGATTGTAAGATTAGCAGAAATTGGGAGAGATGATGCTGTCTAGAAGGTAGTAATGTTTCTAACTATATAGAGAGATGACCAAGTATCATTTCCTTTCCAGGAGAAGATTCACAAATCTCTGCCTGGATGCTGTTTGTGGTTATCTGGTTGAGCTCCAATCCATGAGCTCTTCCACAGCAGTACAAGCCGTCACTGGGAATTTCAAATCTCTCCAAGCAAAATTAGAACGGCTTCATTAATTATTGTAATGTATTTTTATCCATGCATTTTGATCTGTAAAATAAAGGCTCAGCTGGGTCCATATATCAAGTGTTCTAAATCTGAGAATTTGGTACAGTTTTAATAGAAATATGTTTTAACAAATGCTCAGACAGTACATTTGCCAAACAAATTATTTTTTATGGCTACTGTTGTTTTTTTAATGATTGGTTTTGACTGCAAGTATAGCTCAATGATAGAGTGCTTGCCTAGCATGTGTGAGGTTCTGGTTTCAATTCTCAGCACCTCAAAAATAATAACAGTTTAAGAAAGAACTGGCTGGGGAGAGTGGCGCATGCCTTTTATCCCAGCACTCAGGAGACTGTGTCAGGAGTGTCACTGTGAGTTCAAAGCCATCCTGGAATACATATAACAAGAATTCGTTTCCAAAAAAATCAAACTAAAAGTACTAAAATAAGATTATGATTTCAACAGAAGGATTAAAACTATCCTTGTTTTGAATTTTACGGCAGCCAGAAAATTTGAATTTTTATTACTCATTTTCAAATTAGTCCAAAGATTTTGATATCCAAACAGTCTAGGAACAAGGTCCATTTTCATAATATTGGATTCTACAATAGCCCTTAAATAGGCAAGTGATATCTATTTAAAAAAAGAAAAAGTTTGTCTTTGGAAAGACATTTCTTCACCTATCAATTTTATCAGGCAAACAGGTGGTAATCTTATAATGATCATTCTGTGTCCTGCAAAGCTACGCATGGAGAGACTTTTCTTTTCCTGTCCACCTGGCTCTTTGTCCTTGTGACTACCATTTCCCCTGGAGCCTTGGTTCTCAAAAGTATGTATGCCAAACCAGCATGAGCCTCACCCTGGGAGTTTGTTAGAATGTCAGATTCTGGTCCCACCGCAGACCTACTGAGTTGGAAATTCTGGAGATGAAGCCCAGCTTTCTGTCTCAGCAAGCCTTCACAGGGAGTCAGGTGCATGTCAAATTTTAAAACTTCCCCACAGATTATGGACTGACTTTCCTGTGCTATTCCCCCACCTCCCTTTCTTACAGTAATCACAATACACAAGTTGTACCCAATACACACAGTGTATAAAGCAAAGTTACTAATGATGTAGTGTTTAATTCAACTTCAACAAACTTGGAATTACGAAACCAAGTACTCCAGAATCATGGCAACAAGGGAATTGAAAAGAGTGAGAATGAATAGGGCTAAAAAATGTAAAACTTTGGACTTCTTTCCACTCTCCAAAAACAGTTACACTCTGTTTATTGTCAGTAATACATGTCTAACAATTTTTAAAATCCATTCTGGATAAATTTTCACTTTTATCTTTTCCTAAGGTCATAGAATAATTGCCTTTGCTACATTTTTTCTCTAAGAATTTAACTCTGTTTTCTCCTATAATCTTCTAGGGTATAATATTAAATAGAGTGTTAAAAAATCATTCATTGAGTGCTACTACCTCATATTTTTCAGCTTTTAATTCCTTCAGTTTAGCCTTTTTAAATATACAAAATGAATGTATAGTATGTATTTATGTTTTATAAATTTAAAATTTTTTATGTGTTCTTTAAATGATGGTCTTGCTTAAATGCTGTAATTTATGTGTGACTTTTTCGGCTAGAAATACATATCTATAAGTACAGTTTTATTTTAAGCACATTTACATACTAACCCTTTAATATATGTTATTAAACATACTCAACTCATAATATTGAAGGTACATCTTTTAAAAGGGTTGTAGGCTGCCATGTTTGAGAAATCTAAACATCCCATTTATCCACACAGCATACTTTCAAAGGGTTTAAGCACTCCAACCCCACAGAGATATTTGCAATACCTTCTGGAGTTAAGAGCACAAATCAGGACCTCTTCTTTTTTTTTCTTTTGGTACCGGGGATCAAACTCGGGTCCTTGCACTTGTGCAGCAGGCAGTGAAACCACTGAGCTAAATCCCAGGCCCACGTGTAACATTTCTTTAGTTACAGTTTACTTACTTTACTTACTTGTTCATCAAAAACCTGACTACTAATCACAGAAATTTCTCTACTTTATATATTTTATAGTGAATTTAATCTCAGATTACTTATTCTCTTCTTTAGGTACTTCATGCCTTCATATTTTTCCTCCTATTCATGAGAAGAAAAATTATAACCATACAGTCATGGAAGGAAAAGAATAACAAAACAGAATCAAAGACTATAGCATTGCCTTTTATTCTTTATATGTTTAAATTCTCTTTAAACTATTTTCTTCAGAAATTTTTCAGTCCTGTAGTAAGTGTTGGTCTTCTAAATTTTTTTCTCATATGTAAATGAGACTGCAGTTATATGGTAAGACTCTTAAATGGAAAATTTTGTAAGGACTAAGGCTATTTTTTATTCAGTTTCATTGTTCCACTTCAAATACTAAAGTAGTTATAATACTTTTTACTGTTTTCATTTCAAATGAGCATTTCTATAGCATAACAACATGTTTGAAATTAAACATTTATTTAAGACTATGTCATTTGTTTTATACTTTTGGCAACTTCTATCAGCAAAAGGACTCTTTGAAACTAAATTATCATGTGGGATCCAGAGCCCATACCATGTATCTAGCCCACACCTGATGGACCTCCCAAAGCACTGTCAAAGCATGACCGTGTCTGAGCTCATCCCTTGTTTCTGCCCTCTGACTACCCTTGCTTATCGCCTTTTATTTTCTACATGAGTCTTCATCATCTACACAAATCAGAAATATGGATGTCATCTTTAAATTCTTCCTGTCCTAAATCCATTAGTTACTAATTTCTAAGCAAGTCTTTCTTGTCCCCCATATCTGTCCAATTGTCTATAGACTAGTTTAGGTTTTTAGTTACCCTGTTTCACATGGATCTCTGCAGTTCTCTAAGTGCTCTGCCTCTAGTTTGACCTTTATTTCTTTTATTTTTACTGAGGACAGAGTGGTCTTTTTAAAATGTGAATTTATCTCCCTACCTTTTCCTCAGAAGTTCATAGGGTGGCATTAAGGACTTCATTGCAGATGAACAAAACTGAAAATAACAGCTGGGTGTAGTGGCACATGCTTATAATCTAAGCACTTGGGAGGCTTAGGCAGGAGGATTGTGACACGTTTGAGGCCAGGCTGGGCTACGTAGTGAGTTTAAGACCAATCTGAACTATATAATGAGACCCTGTCTCAAAAAAAAAAATCTCAGTTTTACCATGAGAAGAATTTATTGGCCCTCAAAATTAAAAAGCCCAAATATAGTGCTCCTTTCACATGGCTAGATCAAGAGTCTCAGTATCTTCAGGGTTTTCTCTAGTTCATGTCTGTTTTCATATTTACTCTTTCTCTGCAGGCAGTTTGCTCCGTCCTGGCACTTCTAACCTAGAAATATACTTAACCAAAAAGAACTTTTAAAAGGGATTTGAATGACCCAGTGGATTTGGTCTTGAAGTAGTAGGCTGGTACAGGATCATCACTTAAACCAAATGGAACAGGAAAGAAGTGCTTCTCTAAAGAATTAGATGCTGAACACACAAATCCACTCTATCCACTTGCATTACTTGCCATTTGCTTCTTGTGCTTTGATGAAAACTATAAACCCACATGTCCAAGGAAATCAACCCAGAGCAAGATATACAAGACCACCTCCAAGAAATACCATAATCAAATTCTCAGCAAACTAGGAATAAAAGGGAATTTAGCTTGACAAAGGACATCTATGACAAACATAAGGCTAAACATACTGATGAAAGACAATTGTTTTCTCCTTAAAATTGAGAACAAAACAAGGGTGTCTTTTCACCGCTTTTATTCCATGTGGTATTATGGTCCTGACTAGTACAATATGGAAAACAAATGTAAGACAACAAATTAGAAGAGCTGAAGTAAATGTCTTTATTCACAGATAATCATTAAAAATCTTACATAGAAAATACCAGAGCTAGTAACTAGAACTAAGTTTTACAAAGGTCACAGTATATAAGGTCAATGTGCAAAAATCAGTAAGATTTCTATATAATAGCAACAAATAATGAAAAAGTTTAAATTAGGTGGGCACAGCAGTGCTTATGTAATCCTAGCTTTTCAAGAGCCTGAAGCAGGAGGATCACTTGAGACTGGCATTTGAGGTCAGCCTGGGGAACACATCAAGGCCCGTCTCAGATTTTTAAAAATAACATGAAAAGCCATAAAGCAAGGTTAATTTTACCTAAATTTTAATGTATATGACCTGAAAACTACAAAAGAGTGTTAGAAGAAATCAAACTCTGAATGAGAAATATATTCATCGATGGGAACATGAGTTCTCACCAAATAGATGTACAGATGACAGCAGTCCCAATCAGATAACCAGCAGACTTTCTTACAGAAATTAACAGGCTGATTCTAAAATTCATATGGAAATAAGCGGTCTGCGAATGACCAAAAGTTTTCAAAAAGAAACCGAATGTAGTTGCACACTCCTATAATTCCAGCTACTGGGGAGGCTGAACCAGTAGGACCACAAGTTTGCAGTAATCAAAACAGCAAAGTATTGTCATAAAAACAGATAAACAGACCAATGAAACAATAGAGAACCCAGAAATAAACCCATCATCTACACCATCTGATTCTAGACAAAGTTACCAAAAATGTATACTGGAGAACAGCCTCTTTAAAAAGATGCTGGGGAAACAACACCCACATTCATTTAAAATAGACAATAGATCTGAATAGACACTTCTTAAAAGAAATACAAATGGCCACTGAATATATTTTAAAATGCTCAATATCCTTAGCCATCAAGAAAAATGTTTTCCTGTGTGTTCTAAGACCCCTTTATTTTGGGGTCTGTAAAGGTCTCTGCTAGGAAGTGACATCGAGTGAATTCAGGTTCAGTATTAATTTTTTGTTGTTGTTTTTTGAAACAGGGTCTCAATATGTAGTTCAGGCAGGCCTTAAACTCACTGTGTAGCCCAGGCTGGCCTCGAACTCGAGGCGCTCCTCCAGCCTCATCTTCCAGAGTGCTGGGGTTGCTGGGGTTGCAGGTGTGCACCAACACGCCCGCCATTACTTGGTTATCAGAGGGTTCTCCAGCAAAGCTCGCCGGCATGCCTGGGCACTCAAGACAACCAAGATCTGAGGAAAGCCTGGACGGAAAAGGGACTGCAAAAGGACTCACCAAAATTCAGGAAGGGTGGGGGGCAAGTCGAAGGCAGCCAGCCCCAGGCGAGGAAGAGGGCCGGGAGGGGGCGGGGCTCACGTACGGGCGGGGCGGGGCGGGGGGGCTGAGGCCGGGCGGAGGCGCTGAGGGAGAGGGCCGCGCGCGCGCTTCCCGCCTCCCGCCCTCGGGTCTCCAGGATACAGGCTCGCGTCTCCCGGCCGCGGTGGCATCCCTCACCCTCGGCGCGCGGGCCAGGCCCGGCCCTGGCGGAGGTAACTGCAGCGGGTCCCCGGCCCTCGGCCCTTCCGCCCTCCGGCCCTGCACGCCCGTGGCCTCCCCGGCCCTCGCACACTGCGCCGCCCGGGCGTGGCGGTCCTCCCAGCCCGGCTCCCGGGGTCTCCGCCTTCCGCGCCCGGGCCCCTGTCCTTCAAGGTCCCCCAAGGACTGCGAAGTCCCCTGGGACGACGCCTGCCGGATTGTCGCGCGAAACCCCTGTTTTTGACCCTAGTTGGTGGTAAATTACGCGCTGAGGAATGGACGCGATTTCCCAGACTCCTCCGTAGTGGAAACCACCGAAGAACTTGAAATAGTCTCTTCAAATTTCATTCGTCGTTTTGTTTTAAAATAAAGGTACTTCCCCCCCCGCCTCCCCGTTTAGACTTAGTATATTATTCCTTCTAACATATTTTGCATGATTTTCTAACATATTCTAATATATTTTGCATAATTTTCTCTTTCGTTCATTAGTTATGCTTGCTTTGTGATGCTTGTTACTATCCGTCCAGGAACATTAGTTTTGAGAGGCAGGACGATATGTAGCAAAAATAACCTTTGCTACGTAACCGGGTGGTTTTTAGCGATCTGAAAGATGAAAAAGGCTCTATTCTCAAATCTTGAAGTGGTTAGCTGTCTTTTTATTCTTCACATTTCAATTGCAAAACAAGTGCAGCTAGGATATTTTAAACCAAATTCCTGGCATAAATAAGTATACAGTGTGTCTCATATATAGGACAAGTGAGGACTCTATTTTTTTAACAGTGATAAAATATACCTTTATTTACTTTTTTGAGTCAGAGGGTAGTAAAAAATAATTATTGCTAAAGTAGGTATCAGGCAAACAGAAAGGTGCTTTAGAAATAGAAATCCTTTGAATTTATTTTAAACTAAGAGGAAAAGGTCATAATGTTTTCATGCAATACATACTTGGTTCTTTAAATAGCAATTGTGACAAATAGAATTAAGAACTGCTACACTTGTGATCCATACAAAACACCAACATTTTGGGTTGTACATAATTAAAGAAATACCTCACTTTCAAAATACTGTAATAGCCAGTACATAGTGGCATGGCTTAGGTGGGCATAAGAATGCAGTTTAGAAAAGAAAAGGTTGCCAGGGATTTAGCTCAATGGTGCTGCCCTCTGCCTCGAAAGCGAAAGGTCCCGAGTTTGATCCCCGATACTAAAAAAAAATCAAAAGTTCACACTGGAACTATACAAATTCTTTAAAATCACTGAGCAAGAAAAGTAACATCGAACTTTCATACTGATTTTATACAACTTCTATACAGTACCTTGACTTAAATCCAAGAGCAAAAGTTAAGACTCTCTTCCTCTATTTTTGTAAACTATGGTAAACTTAGATGACTTTTCCCCCTGGATTTTACCTGGGAGTGGCCTGTTTTATATTTTGTTTAAAAGAGGGAAGGACTCTCTATTTTTTTTTTTTTTTTGGTGCAGGGGATCAAACTCGGGTTCTTGTGCTTTCAAGGCAGGTGGCTGAAGCACTGAGCTAAATCCCTGGCCCAGGACTCTATTTTTAAAAAGATATAACTATAATAGAGTTATCATACAAAACCTAAAACACCATGACTTTCTTGACACCCAGTAGATAGAATCTATTGAGTCACTGATAGAATCTTGATTTTTCATGAATTAGGTTGTTTTTCTCAGTTATCTGTGGTTTATTTTTTTCCCTCCTTATTAAGGATTGAGCTAAAGGAGTGCTGAGCTATGTGCTGTATCTCCAGTCCTTTTATTTATTTATTTGTTTTCTTTTGAGACAAGAGTCTTGCCCAATTAATTGCCTATGCTGGCCTTGGCAGCCTGAGTACCTGGGATGACAGGCATGCACCACTACCTCTGGCAGCGTTTTAAATTTTTAAGTAATTTCACATTTACAGAGAAGTTGGAAGAATACCATAAAGTATTCCTGTACCTTTACCCACTGATTATATTTGTCCATATTTTCTTTATACATGTGCATACACAAACGATTTAGTTCTTCTAAACTGTTTCAGAGTAGGTTGCATATATCATACATTCATTTATTCCCCCTTATTATTCAGTATAACATGTATCCTAAGAGCAATGATGTTATCAAATTCAGATTTAGCACTGATATATTTCTTTTTCTTTTTTTCTTTTTTTTTTTTTTTTTTTGGTACCGGAGATTGAACTCAGGTCGTTTCGCTTGCTCAGCAGGCGGCAAAACCACTGAGCTAAATCTCCGGCCCTAGCATTGATACATTACTTTTATCTGTACTTTAGTTCATGTTCTAATTTTATCAATTATCACAAAACTCACAGCAAATTTTCTATGCAGGATACAGTTCAGGATATTATATTGCATTTAATTGCCCTGTATAAATCATCTTTCATTTAGAACAACTGATCTTTTGGTTCTCATGACAACACATTTTTAAGAAATAATAGCCATTTTTTTGGTATCATTTTCCTCAATTTGGATATGCTTCCTCATGAGTAGACTTAGATTGGCATTTTTAGGCTGAAATATTGTATAAATACTGTTATGTCCTTTTCACGTGCTCTCATCTAGAAGAGCATGATGTCTGCCCCTTATTGATTGGTTAAGAAGTTATCCCTTATCTCTGTAGTTTTGCTAGTTTTATAAATTATTAAGTAATTTGGGAGGAGGTACTCACAGACTATGTAAACATCTTGTTCCTCATCAGATTCCTCCCCTTCGTTTGCTTGATTTAGCATCCCCTGGTGATTTTACAGAATTTACTTTTGTTCCGATGGTTGCAAAATAGTGACATTTCATATCTACTATTATATCAGTATGATCTCATTGATTCTTTTTTTTTTTTGGTACCCGGATTGAACTTGGAACCTTGCGCTTGCAAGCCAGGTGCTGGAACCACTGAGCTAAATCCCTGGCCCTGGTCTCATTGATTCTTAATAGGTTGTTATATGTTGCTCATTTATTTTGATTCTCGGAGTGTTCCAGATTTGGGCCATCAAGCTGGTTCCTATGCCTTTTTGATGCTACTATCATCATGTGGAACATGATGCTTCAGGTCCATTTGGCTCCTTCTCTACCCTGGCCTTGAAACCAGCTGTTTTTCCAAAGAGCCCTGGTTCCTCTTAGTGAGATACGGTATTTGGAAACCAAGATCCAAATGGTAGGTATGATCATCCCTGCTGGAGTATCATGCTTTAGTAGTTTTAGCATACAGAGGTAGAAATCATGAGTTCATATACTCTTACCTCCAAGTCTAATCCAACCCTCTTGGGACTCTGCTAATCTTTCCCCATTCTATAACTTCCTTCCACAGTGGATTCTAGCTTCTGTTAAAATATATACATATACATATATTCATTTACTCAGTCCTGCAATATATATATATATATATATATATATATCCCCCTCCTCCCTTTAAAAATGCCATTTGTTGAAAAAACCATATCATTTATTCTGTAGAATTTTAGCTGTAGATTTTTTTCTTAATTTGGTTGATTATATTCTTCTGATGTGTTAAAATGTCCCTTCAATCTTTTTTCTTGTCAAGTGATGGTTAGATTTAGACACAGGTTCAAGTTTAGTTTTAAATTTTTTGTTTTTGTTTTTGTGGTGCTGGGGATCAATCTAGGGCCTTGTGCATGCTGGACAAACCCTGTTCCTCTGAGCTATATCCCCAGCCCAGTTGTTACAGGAATATTTCGTAGATGGCTTTATGTACTTCCTATCTACATAGCATAATATCAAGATAAATCTATGTCCATTCATCTCACTGTTAGCAATTTTAAGGTTAATTAGTGGGCTTGGGACATATCAGTGCACCTATTATAAAATTCCCAGTGTATTTTCATCTAATCATTTTAGCTGGCCCTGACTTCGGAGCTGCCGATGATGCTTTTCTAATGCTATTATTCCTCCTTCATTTGAGTAGCTCTTTGGAAAAAATTTATTTGTAATTTTTGGAAAAGGCTTTTCTCTCTTTTTCTTTTTTCTTTTTTGGCTATCGATCTAATTCAGGGCCTTGCACATACATGCTTAGGTAAGCTTTCCTTTGAACCACACACCCCTCCAGCCCTGTAATTTTTGTATTTATACTTAAATCTTACACATATTTATATAAATGATGTCTAAGGACATAGTCTTCTGGACCTTTAGAGTACTGAGCAATTAGAAAACATATTGGGGCTGGGTGTATAGCTCAGCAGTAAAGCACATGCTTACTGTGTACAAGGCCTTGTGTTTGATCTCCAGTGCCAACAAATACATAAACAGATGGAAAAGAAAAATGAAATGGTATGAATATGAAGATAACTAGCAACTTAATAGGCCATTTGGTCTTGTATATAGTTTTTCTTTTTTTTGCAGTGCTAGGGATCAAACCCAAGGCCTTGAGTATACTAGGAAAGTGCTGTTACCCCCCCAGCCCAATTGTTTTTCTTTTAAATCTTGTGTTAGTAGGAAACATTCAGCTGTTTTCTTGTTAAAGATGAAATTAATTATGGCAAGTAAATTCAGTTTTTTAATTTCATAGACCAAATGGAATTAGGAAGGTAGAACCTTAAAAAGGAAGACAGAACCTTAAAAAAAATCAAGAGGGGGCTGGGGATTTAGCTCAGTGGTTTCGCCGCCTGCTGTGCAAGTGCAAGGACCTGAGTTCAATCCCCAGTACCACCAAAAAAAAAAAAAAATGAAGAAGGCTGGGAAATAGCTCAGTGGTAGAGTGTTTGCCTACAATGCTTCAATCTTCAGTGCTGCCAAAAAAAAAAAAAAAAAGGGATTTTAATGGAATACAATATAGGCCAATGATCAAATGGCATCATTGTTCAATATTTGTCAAATTTTGAATTAAAAAATGTTGAGCTGAACGTGATAGCACATGTCTGTAATCCCAGCACTTGGGAGGCTGAGTAGGGAGATTGCCATGAGTTTGAGACAGCCTGGGCTACATAGTGAGTTCAAGATCAGCCTGGACTACATACCAAGACCCTGGATTTAAAAAAACTAATTAATTAATTTAAAAAATTTGCAAGTCATAAACTTACAGAAAATTGCAAATATAGTATACTTTTCATGAACCTTTTAAGTGACAAACTGATAATCCCTTACCCCACAATATTTTAGTGTGTATTTTTTTATAAATAACATTCTTCTGCTTAAATACAGAATAATTACTAGAATGAAAAGGCTAACATTTATATATGCAACCATTTAATTTTCAGTTTTTTATTCAGGTTTTTCTACCTGTCTAGTATTGTGCTTTATAACATAATAATAAAGCTTTCATTTACACATTGCTTTTAGTTGTCTGGATTTCCATTTGGAACTGTTTCCTCAGTCTTTTCTTGACTTTCATGACCTTGACATTTTGAAGGTTACAAAGCAGTTACTTTGAAGAATATTCCTCAATTTGGCCTTACCCAGTATTTCCTTATGATTGGATTCAGGTTATATATCTTAAACATGTCACAAAAGTCGTCTCATTTCACCCATTAGGTAGCACATTTTGTGTCATTTCTGATAATACTCATTTTTTCCCCTCCTTTTAAAAATTGTCATTGGTACATGTTTGCAGTACATAATGATTATATTCCTCATGGGGAGCTGGTACGTGTATATAATACATCTCAATTCTTTTTTTTTTGATACCGGGGGTGGAACTCAGGACCTTGTGCTTGCGAGGCAGGTGAGGGGCCAGTGAGCTAAATCCCCAGCCCTCTGTTGTTTCTTTTGTTGTGCAGAAACTTTTCAATCTGATATGATCCCATTTATTGATTTTTGGTGGTATTTCTTATGCAATAGGGGTTCTGTACAGAAAATCCTTGCCTACATCTGTCTTCAAGAATTTTACATATTTTATCTTTCAGCAAATTGTTTCTGTTTTCACATTTAGATTTTTGATCGTTTCTTATTTTAGTTCAGTACATGGTGAGAGATAAGGGTCTAGATTCAGTATTCTGCACTTGGACAGCCAGTTTTCCCAGCACCATTTGTTGAGAAGGCTCTTTCCTCCAGCGTGTTTTTGCCCCTGTGTCAAAGATCAGATTGCTGAATGTTCCTGGAGCTGTTTCTGCATCCACTTCTGTTCCGTTGATCCACAAGTCCATTTTTGTGCCAGGACCATGCTGTTTTTATTATTGTAGCTTTGTAGTAGAACTTGAAATCTGGGATTGTGATGCCTCCTGCTTTGCTCTTTTTGCTCAGGATTACTTTTGCTATCCTGGATCTCTTTTTTTCCATGTGAATTTTAGGATTGCCTTCTCTATTTCTCTGAGGAATGCTATTGGTATTTTAATTGGGATTGGATTGAATCTGTATATCAATTTTGGAAGTATGGGCATTAATATAGGTTCTGTGTATTGAGGAAGAGGGGATATCTTTCCATTTTCTGATGTCCTCTTTGATATACTTTTCCAGAGTACTATAGTTTTTATTGTAGAGGTCTTTTACTTCCTTGGTTAGGTTAATTCCTAAGTATTTAATTTTTCTTGATGCTATAGTAGATAGTATTGTTTTTCTTGATGATTTCATTATTGGTATACAGGAATGCTAGTGATTTTTATCCCTGATACACTACTGAATTTGGTTATTCCAGGAGTCTCTTGGAATTTTGGGGGTCTTCTATGTAGAGGATCAAGTCATCTGCAAATAATGATAATTTTTTTTTTCTGGTACCGGAGACTGAACTCAGGACCTTGGGCTTGTGAGATGGTGCCACTGAGCTAAATCCCCAGCCCAGTGATAATATGACTTTCTTTCCTTGATGGTATTCTTTTTTATTGGTACCGAGGATCGAACTCGGGTCCTTGTGCTTGCGCAGCAGGTGGCGAAACCACTGAGCTAAATCCCCGGCCCTGGTATTCTTTTTTGGGGGTGGTTACCAGAGATCAAACTCAGGACCTTGCACTTGCCAGGCAGGCGCAGTGCCATTGAGCTAAATCTCTAGCCCTCCTTCATGATATTTATTTTGATCACTAGGTTAAATGGAGATCTGTATACCTGTATCCTATGTAATTGTCCCATTTTTAATCAAATGTTCTATTTATTCACTTATATGAATTCATTTTTCCTATTTTAATCCATTACTATAGTTTGTTTTATGTTCAGATTTTCCAGAGTTTGGTCAATGAGATTCCCTTTCAGAATGATTGTGTTTGATCCTGTTATTCCCAGAGTTCTCCCAATAATGGGCCATTCTTGTAAAGTTATTCTGCCTTCATCCTGCCTGGGCTCTGACTCCATATGCCCACTGTGGTGCCCACCTGAGAATCCTCCTCACTCGAGTTGGGCTCTCACAGATTGTTCTTGTTCTCTGCCACTATTGCCACCCCCAGCATGGGGCCTTGCAGGTAAATGTCTTTCACTCCTTGCTATCTCAGGGCTTGGCGGTTTCTTTCTTTTTTCGTTTTTTTTTTTTTGTTTTTTTTTTTCTGTTGTTTTGAGACAGGATCTTGTTACGTAGTTCAGGCTCACCTTGAGCTCACTGTGTTGCACAGGCTGGCCTGTAACTCGTGGCCATTCTCCTGCCTCAGCCTCCCAAGTGCTAAGATTACAGGCATGCACCACCATAACCAGCAAGGTTTTTTTCGTATTGGGGATTGAACTCAGGACCTTGCGCTTGCTAGGAAGGCATGGCGCCACTGAGCTAAATCCCTGACCCAGGGCTTGATTTGTTATATGAGCTAGTTTGGACTTTCTTACAGCTTGGTAGGCTCATAAGCTTGACTGTTTATGTGGTGACTGGGGCTTAATGAAGAGTAGGGTAAAACCTGCATTACCTTTCTGTGATTAAATGTTGGAAAATTCATAGCATCACTTCCATTACACTCTCTTGGTCAAAATAATTACAAAATCTGGCCCATTGTCGAGGAGGCAGAGACCATGGCACTCGGGAGAAGTATCACAGTCAGAGTAAGAGCATGTGAGATGGGCTATGCTGTTATGGCAATCTGCAAAATCCAGTCTGCCACACTGAGAAAGATAAATTACCTAGGGACTTTGTCATCAAGGTCCTTCCTAGTTCATGTGTATCTTCATTGTTTAAGAAGTAATGTGTAGGGGCCGGGGATTTAGCTCAGTGGTTCTGCCGCCTGCCTTGCAGGCACAAGGTCCCGAGTTCAATCCCTGGTACCAAAAAAAAGAAGTAATGTGTTAAGAACCCAAATACATTTTGCCTGGCAATTCAGGGTATGCGATACTAAATGCGTTGTCAACCCTTTACCTTAAAAAAGAGTTGACTTGAACTGTTGAAAAGTAATTATCAAACTATTAAAAATTCTAAATTAAGATGTGCGGTCAATATTATGGACTCTTTATTATTACTGTTATTTACAGCATCTTGATTTTGCTTAATTGGTCATTGGTATCTTAACAAGCATGGAGATAAAATTAGAAGTTTTGACATCAACAAGTATCAAGCAGAAAAAACCCTGGCCGAGAATTTCCTGGTTGGGACAGGTAAGTTTTTCCTTATTCATATAAAACCAATTTTATATGTATTAAGTATGTGTTTTTCTGTAGATGTAGGAATGGTCAATGAAATAAAACATCATCTTCATGAGGACCATCTGACCCCTGAACAGGTTTTTGCATGTGCTGCATTTGTACTATAATGAATAAATTAGCTTTCTAGAAAGTTAAGTAGTTTGAGTAGAAGGAAGTTTATACTTCCAGAAATTTTCTCCTTTATATTAAAAGTAGGTTGACTGAAATCCCAGCACTTGGGAGGCTGAAGCAGGAGAATGGCTGCAAGTTCCAAGCTAACTTGGGCTCCGTAAGGAGTTCAAGACCAGCTTGAACTACATAAGGAGACCCTGCTTCAAAAAAAAAAAAGTAGGCTGAGATGCCAAATAAGGGAAATGTTTAATCTCCTGAACTTCCCCTAACAAAACAGTCAAGCACAGTGTTTCCTTCTGTTGTGGGTAGGACAGAAGAGTTGGGCCATAAATTAATAATCCAGGAGCACCATTCATAATATATGTTATGGAATCCTCACCTTAGGAAAAGTGGGCAAGCCTAAAAAATTCTCTTAGACTTTTTTATTGAAGTAAAATGTCAAGTTTCTTGTGAGAAATTATACCACTAATTCACTTCCTTGGAACGCAGTTGCTTGAGTTTTAGGATGCACCAGAGTCATCTGGATGGGCTATTAAAACTGTCAGGTGGCTGGCTGGTCCTACCACCAAAGTTTCCAACTCAGCAGTCTCAGGGTGAGGCCAGGTAATTTACATTGCTAACAAGTTCTCGCGTGCTACTGCTTGCTCAGAGGTGCTTTGAAAACCACTGCACTAAAAAACACTTAATTCAAAACAGCTTACTTTTTGTAGTCAAAATAATAATTATTATTATTAGAGTCAAAGACTTATGAATCTCTGAAGCTTGCTCATATTCCTATTAAAATTAATCAGAGATTAAACCTCACTTAACCCATTTTGACTCACAGAACCAGAAGACACTCTTATAATGTGAAACCTCAAAGAAATTTAAATTTAAATACTACCTTACTTGACTGACTGATGGATGGATGGATGGATGGATGGATGGATGGATGGATGGATGGATAGATTGATTGTAGTGCTGGAGATAGAACCTAGGAGCTTCCACATGCTGGCAAGGACTCTTATCACTGATCTATACCCTCAGGCCAAGAAGCATTTAAAAATAGAATGTAAAATCTTTAGGTTACTGTAAGGTATCAACCTTAATGGAGTTTTTTTCCACTAAGTTTATTGGTACATTTTAGGTATACAGTACAGTTACATTCATCATTGGGATCTTGTACTTTTACATAATGTATCTTGGGTTTTATTTTTTCCCCATTCCCCTGTCCTCCCTTCACTCCCTCCATCCCTCCCTATTTACAAAGATTTTGTTTCCATTTTTTTCTCTTCTCATACTTTTTTCTTTTCTCTACCCCTCTCACTTCCCCTACTCCTTTAGACCTTTTTTGCCTATTTTACATTATCAGTTATACATTTTGATTCTTGTTTACACTTTTAGTTTTTCACACCAGAGAAACTATTCGGTATTTACATGTGTGTCCTATTTATTTCACTTAAGAGTATGGCCTCAATGTGCATCTATTTAGCTATAAATGCCTCCAGTTTCTCATTCTTTATGGCTGAGTAGTATTCCATTTTATAAAAAAACCACATCTTTATCCAGTCTCCAGTTGATGGGCAATTGGGCTATCAACCTGAATGTTTATTTTATGGTTTGTGATACAAATTAAAATGTTTCTTAAATGTTATTTTGTTTTCCTTTCTTGGCAAGTATTTAGACAAGTCACTTAGACCTCTACATGTTTTGTCTCTTAGGAGAATGAAGCTGTTTTTCTTTTGGATGATAAATACATAAATGAAATTAATTTGCTATCAGGAAAAACAAAGAAGATACCGAGTCTGCAGCCTTTATTGAAGGATGTTTTTGTCCTGACAACATCCAGTAATGGTTAAGTAATACCGATATTTCCAAAAGTCTAGATTAACCGTATTTTTCATAGTTTAGAGTAGTATTAAGGGAAATTTTCAGTTAAGAATCGCATTTCATTTTTTAACACAGATGCCTGGCTGGCTGGGGTACTCACTACAGGGGACCTTTTCCTTTGGAACAAAGATCAAGATTGTGTGAAATCTATACAAGTAACTGAAAAGCCTAAGGATGTGATTAAACTTGCAGTAGGTGAGAATTTTTTATTTGTTTAAATTGGCTTAGGTAGGAGAAATAAAAGGAAAAGAGGATAAAACATTTTCCTTTTACTGTTTTGAAAATGTATCTCTGTGTGTGCATATGTATATCTGTATGCATTTATATTTGTGTATTTTTGTATGTTTTTGAATAGTTGGTGGTGTTTATCTGTGATACCTAGATTCCACTTGAAGAAGAAAAGTGGCATGCATAATATTTCTGTGATAAGAATGAGTTTTTAATGCTACATAAAGAGTACTTGTTGCTGTTCTTTTAAATATATTATTTGTGCCATGTATGTGTGTTTGTTATACTGAGGATTGAACACAGGGCCTCGTGTATGCTAGTAATGTGCTCTACTGGTGAGCTACAATCTTGACCCTTTTTATTTATTTTTTTTGAGACAAAGTCTTATTAAGTTGCCCAGGCTGGCCTTGAATTTCTGAACCTCTTACTTCAGCCTCTCAAGTAGCTTGGGTTATAGGTGTGCATCACCAAGCCTTTTTACTTCCTTTGGTTTGACTTGCTAAATGGTAACATTTGGGTTTTTCTATTGCTGGAATAAATTGTATACTTTGTTGGGAGAATTCAGATTTCAGAGGTTTAATTGGGTTTTTTGTTTTTTTGTTTTTAATTAGCAAGCTCTTCAAGAATACACTTGTATGTATCTGGAAACGGGAAGAGAGTTCTGCTTATAACACCCTCTGGATGTATATATCTTTGGGAATATCTGGAATTAAAGAATATCTTATCTTCTAAAAGCCCCCCTTTGGTGGGTCAGTGGTCCCAGATCATACCTGAAGAAGCAGTTCTTTTGCCTTCCCCTGAAGATAAAGAAGCTGTAGTGAATGCTATTTTTGTAAAAACTGAGGTAAAACCTAAATCAGATGGAATGTGGCAGGAGTTGAGATCTCAGACTCTAAGAACAGACCCTGCTTGGGAAGGTGGTAGAGAGCATAATGGCATAAGTCTCTGTCTCTAGTCATTGTTGATTGTCATAGTAGCTGTGAAAATATTGTATGGAAAAGATATTTGTACATTTCTTGAGTCACAGTTTAAAAATTACTTTTATTAACAGTGATTTGAGGGCCAGGGATTTAGCTCAATGGCACCGTGCCTGCCTTGCAAGCGCAAGGTCCTGAGTTTGATCCCTGGTACCAAAAAAAAAAAGTGATTTGAAGGTTGTAGTATAGCTCAGTGATATAGTACTTGCCTACCATGATCCACAGTGCCACAAAAAGAAAAAACACGTGGTTTGAAATTAGAGCTTCCTTTTTTCTAATTTAAAATATAACTTGTTTTTTAATTTAACAAGCTAGAATAGATATTAAATAAGCCATTTATCACAGATCCATTAAGTAAAAATAAAAAATTTAAAATAGCTGCTTAGTATTCTATATATGGACCAATCAATGTCTTTTATCTAATCCATTATTGTTAGAAATTGCATTTTGATGTTTTGTTGCTCCCCTCTCAGCTGCTGTAATATAAATAAGAGTATAAAAAAGGAAGATTAGCTATATATATGAATTTTTTCAGTTATAGCCACAAAAGTTTTTAATTTTTTTTGAGATACAGTATTTGTACATCTTTATGGAGCACATAATAATTTGATACATAGATACATTATGTAATAACCAAATCAGTGTAATAAGCATTATCGTCTCTTCAAACATCAATAATGTTTATGTGTTGGAAACTTTGTGCTCTTCTTTTCTACTTATTTTGAAATATATCATTGATTGTTTAAATCAGCAGTTACCTTATTGTGGCACAGAAAAACCGGAACTAATTTCTCTTGTCTAATTTTGTGTTGGTGCCCTCTATTGTACTTCCTAAGAGCAGAAACTGCAACCTGAGGGTTTGGGGTTGTAGCTCAGTGAGAATGTGCACTTTAGTGATAGAGCATACATGAGGCCTTGGGTTCTGTGTGCAGTGCCAAAGCCCCCATCTCAAATCTGCAACCAGATTCCCCTTGTGGGCACAGTTCTGGCTCAGAAAAAATTACTTAGTCTTAAGCTTGATGTTAAGAATAAAAATACCAGCAGGGTCCCAATATTTTTCATTTATTTTATTTATAATGAGAAATGTTTATATGTTTCTTATATCGAGTTATTTTCAAATTAATTTTATATTAAAGTACATTCAATTTATCTACAGTTATTTGGAGATTGCTGTTTGTGTTCATTTACTTTTTATTCTGGGGAATCCCTGAAGCTAACTTTTCTGGCAGTTCGATGGCACGAGAATGTATTTATACCTACAGGGTAAGGTATATCTTTCTTTCTCCTTATTTTCTGTCCCTTTTGAAATATTATTATCTTTTGGCCCATATATACTTAAGATCTGAGAATGTTAATATAAATTTCAATTTCTGAAGCTTCCTCCCACCTTTCATTTATAAAAGTTTAATCTAGAAAATTTGTTTTTGTTTTGTTTCCCTTCTTAGAAGTGAGAGCATGTAAAAGATAAAACAGACTATGGTTTTACCTGTCATCAGACTTAAAAATTAACTTTTTTTTTTTTTTTGGTACTGGGGATCAAACTTGGGTCCTTGGGCTTGAGCAGCAGGTGATGAAAAATCAACTATTTTTAAGAATAACTCAATTGAAATTTAAAGGGGGCATAACTGTTTGGATTTACTGTTGTACCTTATAAATGCTTAGTTTTAAAAAATTAAAATAATTTTTACTTTTAAAAGCTCAGTAAAATAGAAAAATACAGTAAAAGTATATAATGGCTAGGTAAGATTTAGTAAAATGATGTGATTAAGATTTTTTCATGCTTTTTACTTTCTGTAAAAATGTTTATATAAACATTAAGTAGGTATATTTGGGGGTTGCCATGGAACATGGCTCTGCTATAAAACTCTGGTATTGAGCTTGTTTTAACTGAATGACAGCTGCTCTTTGGTGCCCTGGTGGAACTTCTGAAAGGTCACTAAGAGGCCCCTTAGGATGTGTGCATTTGTAGGGTTTTAGGTGGACCCTTTAATATTTTGTAATGAACTGTATACAGTGGACCCTCTAGTTATGACTGACCTGACATACGAACAACTTGGGTTATGACTGGAATTTTAGTTTTAACTTATGACCAAAGTCTTGAGTTACAACCTGAATGATGGCCACTTGTGCTTCCAGATGGTCTCAGATACAGATTTAACCCTTAAAGAGTTCTGGAAGGCATATTACAGCATCCTTTCCTGTATGGGGTTAATTGAGAAATCCTAGGCTGAGATCTGCTTGCAAGAAAATATGGCCTAAAATTATACAGGAGAGAGACTTTGAAGGTTGTGTAGAGGACCCTGAGCCTTCAGTTGACCAACTTGAGTTACAGTCAGCCCTCAGAGCAAGTTGAGTTCATAAGTCAAGGGGTCCACTGTATCAGTTTCAAGGTCATTATATGAACTGGGCAAGGTAGCACACCTGTAATCCCAGCTACTTGGGAGGCTGAGGTAGGAGGATCACTTGAGGTCAGGAGTTGGAAGCCAGCATGAGCACAGATGGAGACCTCATCCTAAAAACAAATCCCCCCCACCCAAAACACCCAAAATAAATATACCTCCTGTTTTCAGTTATTTCATTTCTTTCTTAGGTCATTGCCGTACCATATTCATTGGGCACAACAAGACTGTCTTCTAAGTAGTCTAATTCCCAAATGTGAATCAGTAAAGTCAAGAGGAGCTCTAATGTCTTCCTTTTCAAGAGATGGCCTTACCTTGGCAGTGACTCTTAATCAGAAAGACCCAAAGGTTTGTAAATACAATCTGTCTTGAAAAGTAATCTATAAAAGAGGGATTTACTCTAGTTCTGAGATTTGTTTTCCTTCCTTGAAGAGTTTTTTTTTCCTTAATACTACGATATGTTCTCTAATTTGGTTCTTTCATTCTTTCTTCTTTTCTTTTGTGTTGGTATGGTGTTGGAGATTGAACCCAGAGCTTTGTGCACGCTAGGCAAGTGATTTACCACTTGAGTTATATCCCTACCCTAAGTTGTTTTCTTCTAATATCTTGCCATTGTGGATTGGTAAAGTTATTTAAATTAGCTGCCATAATTTTCAAAGGTGGACATTAGAAGTGAAAATATGATAAGGGAAAAAGAAAAAGGAGGATTAGAGCTTGAGCCTTAACTTGTTCTGGAAATCGTGGAAAGAAATACACGGAGACACAGAATTCAGGTAAAATAATAAAAGTTTTGCTTGCAAGCAGACGGAACCGCCAGAAACCTGTCTGGTCAGTGTCCAAGCTCTGTGTTCTTTGTTAGTCTCTTCTTTTATACCTTTGTTAGTCATTATCTCATCCCTAGTGGTCTTTGATGTGTAAATACCATTTCAGTTCCTATTTACAAGTCACAGACACAGGATAAACACATATACATTGTAAATTTACCCAGGCATTGCAACTTTGTTAGGTTATCTATAATGAAGTTACCGGTTAAAGAGTCATATAACCATCACCTTAAACAACAAGAATTATGGGAAAAGCAAATCTTAAAGGAATACATTACTTATTTTGCTTCTACAACTACCTTAATATTCAATCTACTAAGCTATCTGAAACTTTTCCCTATCAAACTGAAGTTAAGGTAGAGAAGAGTAAAGGGCTGCAGGGAGTCATTATTGTATTACTAGTTGGGAAAGACTCCCTAAGTAGCTTGCTTGCTTATTTATTTATTTATTTATTTATTTATTTATGGAACTAGGGATCGAACTCAAGACCTTGCACTTGCTAGGCAGGCATGGCACCACTGAGCTACATCCCCAGCCCCCTAAGTAGCTTATTTATAAGAGACCTCTAGTCTCCAGAGTTTTAAGTGATAAAGACAATAAAATAGCTTTAATGATTTTGTTATCTTTTTTTTTCTTTTAGGCAACTCAGGTATTATTTATAAACACAGTGAATTTTGTTATTCTCTGTGGTAGCCTTAAAGGATGTAGCAATAAAAATCCTGTAGTTCCAGCTACACTTATCAGGTATGAACTTGTATGTATTTCTAAATAGTATTGTATTTTTTTCCAATAGTAAAAGAAATATAAGGCTGTAATAACTCTATACATATCATTTAGAAGATGTAACTTACCTTCAGCATTTGTGTTTGATGATTCTAAAAGCAGCTTTATATTAGGAAAGCCTTAATACTTTAAGGAAAGCTTTAGTGAGTTAGCAGATATGCCTGTGTATATTCTCTTTCATTGTTTTCTGTGTCTTCTTTGGAGGAGTGGAATCGTGTAGGTAGAGCAATTTTCTGTGTAATAAGAAAGGCTGAAATTAAAAATCCTTTACTGGGAAGATCATCTTTACTCAGAGAGGCTGTGGTTTTTATGACCTATTAAATAGCTTGTGTCTTCTTTATGTAGTCAGGAGCACCATTGATAGTGATTTTAGATAGCTCATGAGCTATCAAGAGGACCCTATGTTGGATAATAGAGTACAGATTTCCTCTTGGAGTGCTGTATACTTCCCTGTTCTGTTCTCCAACTTGCCAGTTTTCTGGTCATCCAGCTCTTTTAATTTTCTTTCCTTCCCCAATAGTTCTTTTCCAAAAGTATCAGTGGTCTTATTCATTGGGCTGTTTCTTGTTAAGGGCTGCTTTTTATTCTCATGAAACATTATTATCACCAGGGAGTTAAGAAGTAACTGACAACTTTGTGAAGAGGCAGAGTGCTGCTCAGCAGGATTCTACTAAGCTCAGAAAGGCAACCATCAAAGCAAGCTCCTTTTTCTAGGAAGTCAAATTCATAAATGTGTGTGATAACTGTCTACTATCCACTCTTTCGCCCTCATTTTTTAAAATATCTCACCCCTGCTTGGACTAGCCCATTATAAGCATTGTCATTTCTAAATATATTGCCTTCTGCTCTTTCTAGGTCCTATTGGGTAGGTGACATCAGCTGGACTCACGATAATCTTTTTCTGGCTTGTGTATTAAAGCGTGGCTCCCTGGTTTTATTGACCTGCCAAGGCGAATTGCTAACATTAGTTACATTTGGATGCTCTATAGAATTTGGGCCAGCAGAATTTATTCCTCTTCATCCACTCATAACATATAGGTGAGACATTCAAATAGTTCAATTTGTTTCCAAAAGTTTTTCTCTTTTAATCTTATTTTACTATATGTTTTTAAAAATAATTTCATCTTTCAAATTGTCTTTTGTTTTCTTTAAGTCTGTCATCTCAATATATTTCTTATTTATAGTTTTCTTCTATTTCTTTTTGTGGCTTAATCCGGGTGAAATTTGCACTGTGACTATGTAAGTATAAGTTATTTAAATATTCAGTAGTACTAAAAATTTAAATTTTTGATATAAAAGATAATAAAAGTATAAAATGGCACTTATTGTTATGAAAGAATAGCACTTACATAAATTAATAAGTCAAAATTAACTTGACACACTGTCTTATCCACTTTTTTCCAAGGGGAAAAGTTGTTGGTAATAGAAGAGTTTAGAATTTAGTCATATTTTAATTTTTAACTGAATTGAGGTAGAAGTTTGGCTATGAAGTCAGACAAGATTCAAATTTTTTTTTTCTACTTATTAGTTCTGTACATTATTCTTTAAGCCTCTGTTTCTTCTCCTGTGAAAAGAGGGTGACAGTAATTGTCTTTTAGAGTTGAAGGAATGAAGATGATACATAATTTTAAATCACTAAGCACAGTTCTCATGTAAAATAAGTGCATCTGTGTGTCATTCTTGGTGTTAGTTGTGTTATATATACACACAACACATTTTTTTTTTGGTACTGAGGATCAAACTCGGGTCCTTGTGCTTGCGAGGCAAGTGGCAGAACCACCGAGCTAAATCCCTGGCCCTATACAACACATTTTTAAAGAAGAAAAATTGGAATAAACCTTTGAAATTAATCCATATACTGAAAAGAAACTGAGATATATTCTTACTGTTTGTTTTTTTTTTTTCTTGGTACCAGGGATCAAACTCAGGACCTTGTGCTTGCAAAGCAGGCGCAGTGCCACTGAGCTAAATCCCCTGCCTCAGATATATTCTTGATTATGCATAGCCAAAAACTGTTACAGTACATAGTTTTCAGTGATAGATAATGTAAATGGAAAACTGTCATTTCCCATAGTGGAAGTATTTTTCTGTATTTCTTGTGGTCCATTTCACTTTCTCCACTTTGCCTTTAAAATTAATATTAAGGTCTTTCAAAATTTATTTTTCTAATTATAAAAATATTCTTTTTTAAAAAATCATTTTAAAACTAAATAGTGTAGAAAATGAAAGACTTGTACTCCTGTACCTCAGAGATAACAATTAACATTTTAGTGTATTATCCTCTAAATTTAAAAAATTTTATAGTAGCATTTTTTTTGGGGTACCGGGGATCAAACTCGGGTCCTTGTGCTTCCGGGGCAGGCAGCAGAACCACTGAGCTAAATCTCCAGCCCTGCAGTAGCATTTTTGTTTTTTGGTACCGGGAATCGAACTTGGGTTCTTGCGCTTGCAAGGCAAGTGAGCTAAATCCCCGGCCCCTGCAGTAGCATTTTTAATAATAGCAGTATTACTCTCCTTTTTTTTTTGGTACCGGGGATCGAACTCTGGACCTTGCATTTGCGAGGCAGGCGCCGGACTGCTGAGCTAAATCCCTAGCCTTAGTCTCTTTTTTAATACAAGATAAATGATATGACAAATGCTGTTTACTATTTTGTTATTTTGATTTAACAGTATATCTTATATATCTTTCTCTTTTTTGGTACCAGAGATCAAACTCAGGACTTTGCACTTGCAAGGCAGGCGCAGTGCCACTGAGCTACATCCCTGGCCCAGCATTTTTATGTTAGATATTATCATTTAATGGTTGGAAAGATTCCTGTGGTGTAAAGATTCTATGATTAACCAATCACCTGTTATTAGCCCTTTAGCTAATTAAAAATATAGATGTTTGAACAGTTTCCTAATCAGAAACTATGATATAGTTTGATGATTTATCCCCCTTTATGTTTACAAAGCCTCAGACTTTAAATAAACAGTGATATTTAGTAATCAGAATCAGGTATACTAGCCAGGGATTTAGCTCAGTGGTGCCATGCCTGCCTCGCAAGCACAAGGTCCTGAGTTTGATCCCAGTACACACACAAAAAAATCAAGGATACTGTTATAACAGTAGGTATATACATTTATGTGGAAACTCATTCAAATTTAATTTTAAGATAATAAAATTTTACTCTCCATTATTCTGTCTAAACATCCTGCTCAGTTTCTTTCATTTCTTCTCTTTAATAACAAATGTACTCATTTATATTCCTGTAAGTATTTGGTAAGAAGGAAAATGACCTAATTTAACTCTTTTTAATAATAAAAATAAACTGCCTTAATTCTTTTCTGAAATGGGTTGTATATAAGTTAAAAACAGAGTATATGCCACAATTCAGGAAGAAATTTTAAAATATACAAATATTTGAAATCACTGTAATGTTTTCATGTCAGGTCCATGTATAGGTATGTATATATATATAGGTATATATATACATATATTTTATATATATTAAATATTTTTGTGTGTTTCATCCACTTGCTTTTTTTTTTTTATGGTATCAAGGATCAAACTCAGAACCTTGCACTTGCAAGGCAGGCGGCAGCACCACTAAGCTAAACCCCCGGCCCCCATCCACTTCCTTTCTCATCATTGTGTACCTTTTAGTTTTTCTTTGGAATAATATGATTATTTCCTTTAAGATCTTTCTGTTACTGATACTTGAATTTTAATGTTTGTTTGATAGACCACAGCAGTTTGCATTTCAAGATTCAAATAATTCTGTAGATTCATCAGCTTCTGATGACCCTATGAGACAGAGATTTTCTATAAAAGCACACTCTTGGTTACCCTACCTCATTATTTCTGATGGATACATGGTCACAACTCTTCGATTTCTTGATAACCTGTCTCCGTCGGTGCTCATGCGATCACTTCTACTTGATTCAACCCAGAGGCTTGAGAAAACCTACCAAAGTGTGATACTGTCTAAGGTATAGTGCTTTTTGGTATCATTGGTGAAAGTTGCTGTCTTAGTCACTTTCTCCTCCCTGAGACACAATACCCGACACCCACAACTTAAAGGAGAAGAGATTTATTTTGGATCACAGCTTATAGAGGTTTCAGTCCATAGTCTGCTGGCTCAAAGGCAGGACCACATGGCAGAGGCGCATCGCAGACAAAAAGTGCTCACATTGTGGTGAGGAAGCAGAGAGAGAGTAAAGGGAACAATAGAGAAGAGAGATGTTTCCTTCCATGCCACACCTTCAGTAACCTGCCTCTGCAGGCTAGGCCCCACCTCCTAACAGCAAGTCAGCTATGATGTCCCTGTGATTCAGTCACCTTCCAAAATCCCCACCTGTGATCATAGGAGACTTTAGAGGGACATCTACGTATAAACCCTAAGAGCTGCCTTTATATTTTTTTCAAAGTTGACTATGGAAGTTTTAATTGCTTGTGGTAGAATAACAGATAAAATTTTACTCTTGCAAATCTTTTGTCTTTATATCTAGCCAAAAGGAAAAGGGCTGAATTTGAGATCACTGGATTCCCTCAGGTCTAGTCTGTTAAAACACGGAGGAAATGAAAGTCCAGTGAGTTCCACTGTCCCCAAATTTTTGCAGGCAGAAGAAACAATGAAGTTAAATGAAGAAATAGCAGATTTTCAGGTATTACTAGCAGTGCTTTATTTGCTTTGAACAATTACATAATGATTTTATTTCAAGAAATGTATTTCATTTTTCTCTCATTAAAGAGAAATTTGAGAACACCAAAGTCATTCTACCTATAAGGCTCAAATGGTATTAAGTGTAGTTTTCCCTTTATATTTAGAATTTTGAAGCAGAAGAAACTAACGAAGGCAAACACTTTCCAAACAACTTACTACCTTTTTGGAACCGAAAAAATGATCCATTGTTTAACAGTGTCAAGGAAGGAAGGTTGGAATTTGCATCTATGTTTGATACAATGCATGCAAAGGATGATACCAAGGAGACAGATAGAACCATTACAGAACTGTATTCTATCCAGAAAAATCTACTTGCGGCATGGACTATAGGAATTTCAAAAAATGTGACAGGAAAAAATTTAATGTTAAATTATACAATAGTTTGTATCACTCATTTTTTCTATATTCTTCAATTTATAAAATGTCCTTTCCCTAAACTTGACCTTTTTTTAAGCAAGAGCCCAGAACATAATGCATGGGTACTTTGTATCTTTCAAATTTTCCATCAGTGTTTATCGATCCAGTATTGGGATGTGAGATACAAACAAGATGTAGGACATTTGATAAGACTGACCTCAAATACTATAACGCTTTTACTGACTCAGGAACAAAAGGGTCAGTTATTCTCAGAGAAACTTTTAGCCTGTTTTTATTTACTCAGAATGGTAGCTGATAATTTAAATGGCATGTACAGACTTCAGCCTGAACTTACTTCATCACCAGCTGGTGGAAGTAGAACAGCAGAACAAGATTTATTGGTGTTACCTATTTTTCAAATGTTTCAAGACCATAGTTTTCAGGAAAATTGGTCTTGGAAATCATCTTTCAAGATTCAGCCTCAAGGAACAAATCTGGTTCAACAGCCAGGTCACAGGTATGGCTAACTTTGTTATTAAAATATCATTAGATTTCCTGTATTATACAGTTCACCATTTTAAGGTGTACAATTCAGGGGTTTTTTTTTAGTGAAACTGTCAGTACTAATTCCAGGATATTTTCTTCTTTCTTGAAAGAAAGCTTGTATCCATTAGCACTGTACATTAAAACATTGTTATTTTTAAATATTTAAATGTATATTCAAAGGATCATGTTATACCTGGTAAATATATAGTTTTTATTTGCCAATTTAAAAATATTTTAGGATTTATTACAGATGTTTTACAGCACCTGTATGTTTTTAGTCTTGATAACCATGATATTATTAAGATGTTGGTTTAGTTAAGTACTATAAGAAAATGATCACAAGCTAGGTGTGGTGTCATACCCCTAAAATTCCCAGCTATTTGAGTGGCTAAGGCAAGAGGATCATGAGTTCAAAGCCAGTCTGGGCAGTGTAGCAAGACCTCATCTCAAAACAACAACGAAAACAGACCTTAAGTGCCTAAAACATTTCTGAGGATTTTTCATACACATTACGGTTTTTTGGTTTTTTTGGTACTGGGGATCGAACTTGGGTCCTTGTGCTTCCACAGCAGGCGGTGAAACCACCAAGCTAAATCCCCGGCCCCACATTATGTATGTTTTTGATCACTGGAATTTGTGCTATATTTCAATCTGACCACTATATGTTATTACATCAGTGAAGAATATAGGCATAAAAATAGGTTATAAAGGGGCTATCCAAATTTATATTGCTAGTCTGAATTTGGTTTTGATGATTGTCTGATTTTGTGTGCAGATTGATTGCTCTCTGGAGAGTACTGTACAAAAAAACTTTATGGTATCAAGCACAATTAAGTCGAAGAACTCCTGAGGGTGACAGACAGTTAACTGAAAAGATGACACATGAAGCAGCTACTGTTAAGTCACTGTTATGTCATATACAGGCTGACTTACAGACTGCTGGAGATCACTTGAACCAACCCTTAGAACTTACATCTCTTGATGGTCAGTATCTTCTAAGCAATTTCTAATTTCATGAATAAGTTAAACAGTTGCTGGACTTTTTTAATGGGTTAAAATTACTTCTTTTTCAAAATAATTTCTGAGAGATATCTGCTGAATATTAAAACAATGTAAATTTTTACAAAGTAATGTAATTAACTATGCTGTTTCCTAGGTGAAGAGAGTTTTCTATTAGGATCATACAAAAAGGCTGTTCAGTTGTGGAAGAAGGCCCTTCAAGAAACCCAAGAGAAAGGTAGTGGGTGCTAAAAAATCATTTTCTTCAGAGCTTAAAAATAATTCCAAAATTCAGAGTGCTCACAACATCTTCATTCTTGACTAAATCACTTTCTTATTGCTGGGACACAATCCCTGACAATCCCAGAATGCAAAGGAGGAGAAGTTTATTTGGCTCATAGTTACAGTCCATAGTCTGCTGGCTCCAGGGCAGGGCAGCACAGCAGAGGGGCATGGCAGAGGAAAAGCTGCTCACCTCATGATAGCCTGGAAGGAGAGAGAGTCAAGGAAGGAGCCAGGAAGGGAGAAAACCTTTCAGGTCACACCCACAGTGACTACCTCTCCTCAACAAGCTCCACCTCCCAACAGCAAGCCAGCTCTAATACCTCTGTAATCCAGTTACCGTCCAAAGTGCTTCAGGGGATATCTATATATAAACTGTAACAATGCTCAAATAGAGTACTTGTTATGCAGGTACCTTGACTGTCAGAGATACTTAATTTAAAATTATCCTTAGTTTTGAATTTGTGGCACAAAGAATCTTTTTTGAAGATCTCTTAAGTCTCATTCTATTCTTGTTTTGGGTTAGTGATGAAACCTGTGGTTGATCATTAATTGATATTTTGATTCTAAATAATGTTTTTTATTATTGAGTGGAACTGCATTGAAGGAGGGAACTTGATCAAATATTTCACCATCTTCTTACAGACCTAGAGAAACATGAAGCTAAGGCTTCTTGCCCTTGAGTGATTTAAGAATTTCCTGTTAGTTGAGCACATTATTGGGTTGGGTATGGTCTGCATGGAGTTTTTGATTAGGATACAGGGATGTGGATTCTAGAAACTGGCGACATGGTGTATGTTACAGGGCTGAGGTGTGGCTTAGATGAGAGGTTCTCAGCTGGTGACCCTGGCACTAAATCTTGACTGCAGAGCGCAGAGGAGGCCTCCAGGTCAGTGTGCCATGGCTCCCAGCCCAGAAGAGGCTTCTAGGTCAGCATGCCACAGCTCCCAGCCTGGAGGAGGCTTCCGGGTAGGCATGCCATGGCTCCCAGCATGGAGGAGGCTTCTGGGTAGGCATGCCACAGCTCCCAGCACAGAGGAGGTGAGCCGCATGGGTGCCAGGAACCCCCACCCTCACCCCACCCCCATCGAAATGAGAAGACACGTAAACAAACCTCAGAACCAGACTTCCAGATCACCTATAGCAACCCCAAGGGAAACGAGATGGAACACTCTGATATTCAACCACCTGGACTCCCTGAACTAGCAATGAAAAGAGAATCTGAAAGAAATGAAATCAGAAATAATTTCTCACATAACAGCACAACGATTGTGCCCATAGTGCAACACATGATTAATAAATCTAGAGAGGACACAGATAAAAAAATAGAGGAGCTGAGGAACATGATGGAATGCCAACATAGGAAACAAATTGAATCCATAAAACAGATGCAAACAGATTTCCAGGAGGTTAAAAACTCCATTGAACGTCTATGCAGCAGAATGAGCCAATGTGAAGACAGAATTTCAGATATAGAAGATAAGATTGTAATTAGTGACCAGGAAAAGAAAAAATTCTTTAAAATTGTAAGGGACCACGAGAAATCAATCCAGCAGCTGCTAGACAATGCAAAGAAGAATAACATAGGACTGATTGGAGTCAATGAAGAAACAGAGAGTGCAGATGACATAAAAACTGTTCACAGAAGTGATGGCAGAAAACTTCCCAAGCAGGGGAAAAGAACTTGACATACAGATGAGCAAGGCATATAGGACTCCAACTAGCCTTGATCAAAAAACAATCTACGCATAGTCATATAATTGTTAAGATTCCAGAAACCAAACAGAAGAACAAAATTCTGCAAGCAATTAGAGAAAAGAAATCACATACAAAGGAAAGCCCATCAGAATCACAGCAGACTTCTCA
>NW_004624759.1:17791525-17801587 GCF_000247695.1 Heterocephalus glaber
TGGATGCACATTGAGGTGATACTCTTAAGTGAAATAAATAGGACACACATTTGTAAATACCAAATAGTTTCTCTAGTGTGAGAAACTGAAAGTGTAAGTAAGGACTAAAAAGTATAATGGATAATGTGTAATAGGAAGAAAAGGGAAGAGGAAGTGGGAGGGGTAGGGGAAAGGAAAGAAGGGAATGGAATTAGTATGAGAAAATGAACAAAAGGAAACCAAGTCTTTGTAAATAGGCAGGGATGGAGGGGTTGAAGGGAGGGCAGGGGAAGGAGCAAAAAATAAGGACCAAGAGAGTATGTAAAGGTGCATATCTCCAATGATGAATGTCATTATATTGTACACCTAAAATGTACCAATAAAAGTATATACAAAAAAACAAAAACAAAAACTCTTGACTCCAACTACTACATGTCACCTTTGTATGCTTTATTTATTCATCTACTTAAATCAATATTTACTGGGTGCCTGTTATATTTCCAACACTGTTCTGGGTGCTAAGGATAACTGAAACGAACAATTTTACCTTCAAGTTGTCCACATTCATTCTTGTATTATATGGTAGGTGCTTGGGCACTCAGTAGAGCACTTCACACCGTCCAATGCTGGGGCACAGTGTGGGGGAAGCCTAGAACAATGTACATTTTATTTATTTTTTCTTTTGGTACCAGGGATCGAACTTGGGTCCTTGCAGTTACGAGATAGGCAGTGGAACCACTGAGCTAAATCCCCGGCCCATGGACATTTTAAATGGAGTAGAAATTGACCAGTTAAGGGAGTTTGACTGAGTTTGGTTTAACAGAGGATATAGGCATATAATATTGGTGGGAGGATGGTGTGATGTGGATAGAGAACAGAAGAAGAAAGAAGATCTTGTATAGTGTGCCAGGTAGGAAAGGGACCTGTTTAAACAAATATACAAGGTCCCCAACTTGCTGATGGTTTAACTTAAGATTTTTCAGCCTTATGATGGTGTGAAAGCAGTAAGCATTTAGTAGAAATCTTTTTTTTTTTTTTTCAATACTGGGGATTGAACTCAGGACCTTGTACTTGCAAAGCCGGTGCAGCGCCACTGAGCTAAATCCCCGGCCCATAATAGAAATCTTACTTTGAAGTTTGCATGTTGATCGTTTCCTGGGCTGGCAGTATATAGTGTATGATATACAGTACTCTCTTATGATGCCTGGCAGTGGCAGTGAATCACAGCTCCCAGTCACCCACATGATCATAAGGATAAACAACTGATACTGTGTGATGCATTGTGTTGCTAAGCTACTGTGTTTAGTAGGGTAAGTGTGTTTTCAAATTACGGGATTTTCAGCTTAAGATGGGTTGACATTTTGATGATAGTACTGTAATTTGTATGCCTTGCTGTGAGGCAGCTTGAACCACCAGTGTTATATGCATGATTGTCCCATGCATGACTGTACCACTTCTGCCCCAAGTGGTATAAGCCAATGGGATACTCATGCATGTACCACTGGGTAGTTCAGGGTGTCGTCAATGTGTTAATTGGGAGGTAACCTTCTTGTAAGTCAAGGAATATCTGTCTAGGCCATTTGGAAAGGTCACTTTGATACAGTGTGAAGTGTCAGTTGCTGGACCATGGTGTTGGGGTGTGGGTTTTACCCAGAAACAAAATTACTCAGATGCGGAGACTGAAACAAAACAATGTCAAGGGTTGTGGAATAGGGTTCATATTAGTTGGGTATTTAATAAGTTTGTTTAATTGGATTTGTGATTTAATAGATTTGGTAAAGACAGTTTAATGTTGTTCTCAGATTTGGAAATTATCCAACTGGCATCCAGTGAGTTGGGAAGTTCTGGATAAAGGAAAAGATTTTAACAATGAGATCCATTGTGGATATTTTAATTTTATCTATAACTGTAGACTTTAGGAATAGCTTCTTGTAATGGAGACTAAAAGTGGCAGTGGTTTCATAAGAAAGTTTATTTGTCTTTCTTGTAGAAGGAGACCAGACTAGGGCTGCTTTAGTGTTTCCACACTATCATCAAGGACCCAAGCTACTTTATTCTGTATCATCGTTAGTGCATTGCTTCCAAAATTAAGGCCATTATATGGGCTAAAATGACTGCTGGAGTTCCAGCTATCACATCCATGTTCTAGGCAGCAGACAACAGTAGGGTGGTTAGAACAGAAAAGGGTATACTGTACCTCCTCACTGACTTATGTCTCTTTAAGCAGTTTTTCTGAAAGTTGTGTACAGTATTATGACTTGGTTCATGATTACATCTAGTGAGAAATTATGATCTTGGTGGATTGTTGCCCAAAGTAAAATTGGAATTCTTTACTCAGTAAGGATGGGTAAGAGATAGGCAGCAGACAGTCTCAGTCCTAAACAGATATTTGAAGGCAGTTGTTAGGGTCCCCTTTCTTGTTGAACTGTTGTTTCTTTTCCTTCAGGAAGCTCTTTGACCATCTTTTTGATATATATCAATGATTCCCGAGGAGTGTACCATTTTCCCTTCTGTTTAATATCTTCTGTATTTGAGATAGAAGTCATTAGTGGACCTCAGTGCTGAAATGATGAGAATTGGCAGGTCTTTTTAGATGAAATCTTAGTCATCCTAAGACCTGAAAAGAAAAGAAAGAAAAAAAAAGAAAATTATTCAGAATTTAAAATGAAAACAGCAAGGTATTGCTGACCTCTTTTTAAAAGGTATTTTCTTGAGGTATAAAACATATGTAGAAAAGTTTACGTAAGTGTATAGCTTGATGAATTTTCATAAATTGCACAGTTTTCTCTGTCTAACACTAGCCAAAGAGCATTTAAAGTGAGTTTAATTCTTTCTGGTTTCAGGAGGAAGGAGAACTTGTTTTCTTCAGATTCGCTATTATCTTTCTCTCTTGTACTGCCATCTCTATAACTATAATTTAAATGATGCTCAAGGATTATGTGATCAGCTGGTAAGAGAAATACTGAGATGGTCCCAACTGCCTGTAAAAGAAAATGAAGATTATTTAGGTATGCTTTTTAAAACTCTGTGTATATAATCTTGTTAATTGTATTTATGGGTTTATAGAAGTAACTTCTTATACACAAAAGTTGGTTGCCCTGCCCCTGCAGGGTAAATTCCTAGAAATGATTTCACTGAATCAAAGTTCCCACATTTTAAGACTTTTAATTTTTATTCTCAGGTTCCCCTCCAAAAGATGAACTAGCTGTGTATGAGTGAAAGACTTTTATGTATGACTTTTTATTTTTATTTTTATTTATTTATTTTTTTATGTATGACTTTTTAAATAGAGATTCTTGATTTTTTTCACCAGTATCTTTATGATAATTTAGCTTTCAGGATAAGTTGAATGTATAGTAATTCATTTGTTTTAATTTTTAATGATGCTTATTTAAAATATAATGAGCATATACTTATTAGGTGAAGAGTTCCCGAGACTACTCCCCACGTTTGGCAATCTAGAAGGACTCGCATGACTCAGTGTGCAGTCATACCCAAAGCTGTGATTTATATGATGAAAGGAGTTAGAGCAAAATGAGCAAAAGAAAAAGGGACCTGGGATGAGGCCTGGAGAAAGCTGAGTCCTCTCCCCATAGCGTCACACAAGAAGTCCCTGATTCCCCATTGCTGAGTTGTGACAGCACATGTGAGATGTTGTCTGCTGCGGATGCTTATTAGAAACTCTGTGCTCAGTGTTTTAATTGGTGACTGGTCACATAGCTCCCTTGTGTGGAGCACATAACAAAGTCCCATATGCCCAGAGGTACAACAAGTGTTCAGCATAAGCAACATTGTTTTTACAAACAGTGTAGGCCCAATGAGCCATTCTTAGCATGGTTGAAATCTTCCCAAAAGCCAAGATCCCAGGTGTTGAGGAAGTGCCAGCCATGTAAGTAGGCATTTCAAGTAGTAAGCCTGTTAACTCTTTTCTGCATACTTACCTTATTAAATCATTGTAGTTATAATTTCATTTTTGTTGTATAAAGTTGCCATTCTTGACATCATTGTGGCATATTCAGAATTATCCCTGCAGCTTTTCTTCTGGTACTGGGGTTTGAACCCAGGGCTTTGTGCTTACTAAGCACGTGCTCTACCACTGAGCTATCCTTGAGCTGGACCTGAGAAATTTTGATGTAAATTGACTTCACCTCCACCTGCCCTCACTGTTTTCAATTTACACCCTACACATTCTTTTCACTGCTACCCCAAAAGAACCTAATACTAGTGTGCCATTACAACTAATTCTCAGATTTAATGGTATAGAAAAAACACTAAGAATTCCTGTCTTTGTGCTTTATAGTAAACGCTACCCCTTCATCCAAAAAACAAAGGAAAGGAAAAAGGGAAAATAAATAATGAAATGAAAATGCTAAGCTTGCAAGTCCATCATGTCTAGATTATTCTGTAGAGATTCATTGATTTTAAAAATAAAACTATTAGCCAGGTGTGGTGGCACACATTTGTAATCCTAGCTCTTGAGAGACTGAGGCAGGAAGATGGCCATGAGCTTGAGGCCAGCCTGAGCTACATAGTGAGTTCAAGGCCAGCCTGAACTGCATAGGAAGACCTTGTCCTAAAAAACCAAAAAAATAAAAAATAAAACTGTGAATAGTTCCTAAGTATATGTGCTTATAATTATGAACTAATAATTTTTATTGTCTTTAAGAAGTATGGATGCCTGTGATAACTTAGTTTGTGTAGGCAATTGGTGCTCATCTCTGAAAAAAAATTTTTAATTTCCTTCTTGTATAATGGACTTAAGTATTACTAGTTTTTTTGTTTTTTTGTTTTTTTGGTACCAGGGATTGAACTTGGGTCCTTGCACTTGAAAGGCAGGCGGCAGAACCACTGAGCTAAATGCCCGGCCCAAGTATCACTAGTTTTTGACAATTTGATCAGAATCTGCTTTGGTCATTTGCTGTCTTCCTTAGATGCTGAGAAGCCTCCTGGTGAGTCTGCAGGGCCTGGAAATGTCCATCCTGAGGCAGCAGTCAGAGTTGTCCAGTCCATGGCTCGGTTCATGGCCGCCTATTTCACCAATCAGCTGCTTGGTGTTTTGCCACCTCACAATGTCAGTGTTCTTCCTCCACTTCATATTAAAACAGGTAATAGGGTGAATGAATAATTCTGTCACCTTTTTTGTCACATAATATGTAAAACCATAGTACACAAAGATCATTATTCTGTGAAATAGCACTATTCTAGCATACCACCTGACATATAGTACATGCTGAAGGACTCTATGCACAACTAGAATCTGAGAAAGGCAGTTTGTTTTTTACTGAATATAGATTTTTACATGATTTGGCCAAATTAATATTTATAAAATATTATGAGGTTTTGTGGTTTGTTTTATTTTCTTTTTGGTACTGGGGATTAAACTCAGTGTCTTCATACTGAGCTACACCCCCTACCCTTTTTTTACTTTTAATTTTCAAGACAGGGTCTCGCTGAATCGTTAAGTTGCCCATGCTAGACTCAAGTTTGAAACTTGCTTCAGCTTCCCAGAGTGCTGGCATTACAGGTGTGCATCACCCTGCCTGGCTTAAAGTTTTCATTTGTAAAGATGTGGTGGCGCATGCCTTTAGTCCCAGCACTTGGGAGGTTGAGGCAGGAGGATTGAAGTGAGTTTGAAGCCAGCCTGAACTACACAGCAAGATACTGTCTCAAAAAATAAAAAAAAATAAAGTGAAATAGCTGCCACCTTAATTTATATACAAATGTGGAAAATTAACAAATTTTGAGTCTTGCTAATTTAGAATTTAATTTTATTTGAACCATTTCTTTTTTTTCTATTTAATCATTTCATTAATAGGATCAAAAGTAGCTAATACTGTGCTAGGTAACTGACTGCCCTTGTGGAGATAAATGTATACATTAATTTGTATGATACTCATTTATTTTACTACTTTTTAAAAATTCATCTATTTTAAAATTAATACTATTTTTGATTGACAAGTTATAATTGTTTACATTTATGGCATTCAGTGTGATGTTTTCATATATATATACACAGTATGGTATAATTAAATCACACTAGCTGACATTCATCACCTCGCTTAACATTTTTTATGATAAAATATCTGAAATTTACTCTTTTATTTATTTTGAAATATAAATACATTATTATTGACTGTAGCCACCCTTCTGAGGCGTAGATCTCAAAAACCTGTTCTTCCTGGTTACCTGAAGCTTTGTACCCTTTGATTGACAGGTCCTCCTTCCCTCCCTTCCCATTGCTCTTAGCTCATCATTCTCCCTACTTCTATGTGTGCTCAACTTACAAGTCTTCATGTGAGATCACATGGTATTTGCCTACTAATTATTCACTGCCTACTATTAGGCAGAAATTTAAGGGCTCATATATAGTCATGTGTCAATAATAGACATATATTCAAAGAAATGCATAATAAGGCAATTTCATTGTTGAATACCATAGAGCAGTGGTGGTGAACCTACAGCATGCATGCCACAGCTGGCTGTTTGTTATCATTGAAAGCTCTAAAAGAGTCACCATCACTGCCATAGAATATACTCGCACAAACTAAGATAACTCTGCTATCACTAGGCAATATAATCTTATGGTACCACAATCATACATGTTATTATTGACCAAAATATCAGTATTCAGTGCCTGACTGTAAGTTAACTTGCACCAAATGAAACTGATCATATTAAAACATTTGTAGTAGCCAGGCACAGTGTTGCACACCTGTAATCCCCACTACTCAGGAGGCTGAGGCAGAAGGACAGCAAGTTCAAGGCCACCCTGAGCAATTTAGTGAGAGCTTGTCTTGAAATAAAACAAAGAAAGGGTGGGGATGTAGCTCAGTGCTCACTGGGTTCAATCCCTAAGGAAAAAAAATGTTTGTAGTTTTCTTTTTTTGGTACATGAAACTGATTTGTCCTGACTGCCACGAACAAAACAAATAAAGTTACCTGTTCTTTTATGAAGCTTACATATAATAGCTTGAAACAAAATTAAATAAATGAACATATAAACAAGATATATCGAGTAGTGATAATTGTTGTGGAAAGAATTAAAATATAGTACTACAGTGTGACTATTTCAGATTGGGAATTTAGAGACTGGAGGTGTAGCTCAGTGATAGAGCACATAGCATATAAGAGGCTCTAAATTTGATTCCCACATTCAACAAAACAACACAGTTCAGACTGGGAATTTAGGGAGGAGCTCTCTGAGGATATTAAACTTAAGTGGAATTTATAACAGGAAAGAGCCAGCCATGGACACATGAGGACATGCTAACCTGAGCTTGTGCCAAAGTGCCAGGGCAAGAGCAAGCTGGATGTGGCCGTAGACCTGAGGCAGAGAGTGACAGGAGATGCAGTCAGCACAGGGGCCAGATGGTGTGAGCCACAGCAAGGAGTCTGAGTTTTAAGTTTAAGTGGAGAGCTTGAAATAAGAGATGCCATGGACACATAGACCTGCACGAGGCACACAGGTTAGAGTAGTACAAGATGGAATGTAATTAGAGGTTTAATGGAGGTAGGTGGTCAGTCACAGAACCATGGGTTTAGCATTGTGTTGAGATTTGTGTTCTGTGATTGTCTTGGGTGTGGGAAGGAATAGAGGAGCATCTTCACTCACCTGGACTGATTCTCCTGATGTTCTCTAATGTCACCTGGGTGTCTGCAGTAGGTCCCTAGTCCCCAGAAGTCAGGTATGTGAGGGAGGATCAGAAGAGAAATTTTCTGATGATTGCTTTCCTAGGAAGCCTGTGCTCCTCTTCTGAGGAAGCCTGTGCTCCTCTTCTGAGGAAGAGGAGTTGGCTGTGACTTGATCATGACTTCTTCTAGAAGGCTCGTGGAAGCAGAGGAACAGATACCTCAGGTTCTTCTAGGATCTGGGTGTCTCCCCATCCCTGCAGTATGTCTGCTTGGTTAGACCTCACATGCAGCTGCCCCTCCCTGCCTGCTCCCCAAGTACCACCTGTGCTCCATACTCTAACCTGTATGCCTCCCTCCAGCATGCTCAGATGTGTGTAACTCATTTCCTAGTACATTTGACACTACTTAGTACTATTACGGTGATGTCATAGTTACCTTCTTTCTGTCATAATCTAGGGATATATCACTTGTATTCCCTATTTTTGGTAATTATGTTTCTGACAACAAAGTGTACCCTTAATCATATTACTTTACTAACAAAGACAGGCTGTTTTGTTTTGAGATACTGGGGATTGAACTCTGCTTTCACACTGAGCTGCATCCCTAGTCCTTTTTATTTTTTATTTTGAGACAGAGCCTCCCTAAGCTGCTATGTTGGCAGGCTGGGATTGAACATGCAGTCCTTGAGCCTCAACCTCTCAGAGTACTGAGATTATAGTTTTGTGTCATCATACTCATCTTTTATGTGGTTTTCAGAAAGATCTAAGAAAAGAAAAAGATAAAATCCTAGTACTTAGAAATATCTTAATTTCTTACATGTCTTCTATAATTCTACAGGGAGTTTGTTGTTTGCTTACAACCCTTTAAAGATCACTTCATATACCTAAGGAAGATAGTATTTTATGACACTATAGAAGAAAGGCAATAGAACTATCATACTATTTCTGAACACATTCTTAAACACTATAAAATTATAAAGGTTCACCTTTTTCTCATGTAAATGTCTTTCCAGTGAGGTGAAAGTAGGAAAAGTTTTTATACTGTCTTTCCCTATACTAGAGATTATGATTGTTGAAAATTTAAATATCTGTATCTGTGCCTTAGTTTCTCAGTATGTTGAAAAATGATAGTATCAACAGTCTTAGAATACATTTCATATTAATTTGTCTGTTCAGGACTAAGGGCACAGCTGGCATAATGGGACATGCCTATAATTAGCTACTTGGGAGGCTGAGACAGGAGAATCACAAGTTCAAGGTCAGCCTGAGGAGTTCAGCAAGAACCTGGGTGGGCAGGTGGATGGGCAGGTGGATGGACACATGGACAGACAGATGGATAGGCTAAGGATAAAGCTCATAGTAGAGTGCCCCTAGGTTCAATCTCCAGTACTTCAGAAACAAAAAAGCAAAAAAACACCTAAGGCTAATTGTATGGGATTTGAGTAGCTTATTTGATGTGATGTTTAGAAAAGTTGGAAGTTTTTTTTACTGTGTGAAAGTGACGGAGCCAGCCATCACTAGTCGAACAGTACCTGAGGAGAGGGGTGAGGATTAAGAAAAACAACACAAACTCGAGAGAAAAGAAAAGAAGGAGAGAGCGAGGGCCTTCTCCTTCCCACTTTATTGAGCCTTTTATATATCCTCCATTACCCACAGCCTCCCTCCCTTCCTCCCCTCGTGATCTCGTGACTAATTATTTTTACAGAGAAAAGGTCAAATATATCTTTACAATTCCGGGAATGTTACTTTCTTGTCCAGCAGACATTCAAATCCTTTCTGTGTTCGTTGTTTTCTTTAAAAGTCAACATCCTTGTTTTTGTACCAGTTTCATATCCTGGCTCATTATGTTCTTATCTGACTCAAGAATCTCAAGGGGCTTAGGAGTCTTTCAGGGTTGTTTCAACCCTTAGCTCTGCACATGAAAGTAGTAATAATTTTAGAATACTGAATATTCAAATTACTTTAATAAGTATAGTATCTTGGTTATAGTGAATTTCTTCCTTCCATTGCTAGGAATTGAACCCAGGGCCTCACACATCACTGAGCTACATCCCCAGCCCTCTACTTTTAATGAACACTAATATATTGAATACCTCATATATTTGAGTATGACCTGAAATTAATTTTTTGTTGCATGACACTGTGAGCAATGCAAAGTAGTATAAAATGAAGTCTCTGCCTTCCAGGTTTCATAATATAGTATGAAGAATAGGCATGTATTTCTGAGTAGCCCACAGTAATAAATTGTATGTTGTGACCCAGTACATATTAATATGTGTGTGTAGGGCCAGGGATTTAACTAAGTGGCACCACACCTGCCTTGCAACCTCAAGGTCTTGAGTTGGATTCCTGATACCAAAAAAAAAAAAAAAAAAAAAAAAACTTCCTGAGATAGTTCATAACCTGTGCCCAAACCCTGGGTATTAGGCACGTTAAAACATTTGTTGTAAGA
>NW_004624759.1:17807233-17832785 GCF_000247695.1 Heterocephalus glaber
ATTATCTGTCACAGATGTCTTATTCAATAATATTTACCTTATTTTGTGTAATACAGTTATTCAGTTTGTTTTTCTGTTCTGCTTCATTTTTAAAGGGCATTGTTTCATGACTCACTGAGGTATATTCTTTAGTGTTTAAAAAAACAACAGCTCTAGAATATGTTTTATTATTTCAGCCCATTTTGCATATATCTTCCTTGTGTGGTTTTCTGTATAAAATACAAATTGAAGAGATAAATATATAATGTGAGGAGGCATGGATTTGTATATATGTAGATAATTGTAATACTCATTTTCTTTAATTTACTCACAGAGCAGTCCCTTCGATTTATTCCTCTGCAACACTCTAAGGTGGCTAGTGTTGTTAGAGATCAGAATCTTTCGGACGTGTGGACAGTTGAATATGCCCTTGAATTATTATTTATTGGTGGCCTAATTCCAGAGGCTGTGTGGTTAGCCCATAAACTTGGAGACTGGAAGACATCTGTTTCAATTGGTGTGGCCTTCCAACTGTTCCACAAACATGATTGCAATTCTGTGAGGTATGTGTTTTAAACATAGCATAACAGTGTCATCTGAACTATTTTATATTCCTTTTATTGTTGGTATTTACATATGTGGAATTCTTAGTTCATCATTGTCCAGTAAGACTTTCTTCAGTGATAGCAATGTTCTGTATGTGCCTGTGTCCACTGTAGTAGCCACTGGCAACAAGCAGCTATCATTCATTTGAAATGTTGTTGGTGAGACCAAGAAGTTGAATTTTTAAATTAATTTTAACCAAATTTAAATAATCACATGCTGTTTAAAACAGTAATTACTATGCCGAATGGCTTAGTGTCTTACTTATTTGTGTTGAAATATTTATTTAGTAATGCTGTCATGGCCATGTAGTCAATGAGAGAATTTGTTCCAAATAGGATTTAAGCTTTAAGCTAATTAAACTTAGTATTTTTCTAAATATCATGGCATTACTATGTCTTTTATATATTTTTAAATTCCTGTAATTCAGCATATATGTATTTATTAAGTAACTGCTGTCTATGAAGCTCTGTGTAAGGTAGTTTAGTGGATAACACTTAAGTGGCATAGTTCCTTTGCTTAAAGCATTTATACTTTAATAGAGAAAATAGGACAAAACATTATTATAATTTATATAGTATGTTAAGAAAACTGTCAGTGGTATAATGGGGAGAGTGATAACATCAAGTGGAGGAAAGACAAGAAATAAGTACATTGTGTAGGAGATGTAATTTGAGATGGGCATTGAAGGTTAGACAGGATCTTGACAAATTGAGTAGCAGTTGAGAGAGAGAATATTCTAAGCATCATCAAAAATATTTGACAAAAACAATTTTGGTTCAGTTTGAACATTATGTATATAGGGCAGCAGTGGGAAATAAAAATGGGAAAATATGCCTGGAGCATGTCTGAAATTCTAGCACTCTAGAAGGCTGAGGCAGGAGGATTGCAAGTTCAAGCTCAACCCCAGCAACTAAGTGAGACCTTGTCTCAAAATTTTAAAAAGGGCTGCAGATTTTTCCTAGTGGAAAAGCACTAGGTTTAGTCCTCATTACCTTGAAAGAGGTGGAGGATATTAGGAAGGTACTGGGGACCCCTGAAACATTACCAGAAACCTCTGCAGTAGGCTGCAGTCTCCTGCCTAGTATAGGATGCAGGCCTGAGGAAAAAAACAAACTAAAAGACAGAACTAAGAGAGACAGAAAGCAAAGTGCCAGGACAACCAATGCTGGTGCAACCAACAAAGGTGCTGGCCAGTCCAAGCCACTGATTTTTATTAGTAATTAACTGGGGTAAAGGAAAGCTACATGCAAGAGCAATACTACATGTGAGGATGTGCAGACGTGTGGTTTCTATAGAAATTAATGTAAGTAGGGCCGGGGATTTAGCTCAGTGGTTATGGTGCTTGCCTTGCAAGCGCAAGGTCCTGAGTTCGATCCCCGGTACCAAAAAAAAAAAAAGAAATTAATGTAAGCAAGACTCATAAAAGACAAAGCATTCTCGAATTAGGAACAGAATAGACAAAATATATGGTTGTAATTAGCAGATTGTTCTTCTAGTTAAGAAAGTTTTAGTTTTGGGAATAGAATTTGGGTGTGAGTTATTTTTTTGGTACTGGGGATTGAACTCGGGTCCTTGTGCCTCCACAGCAGGTGGCCAAACCACTGAGCTAAATCTCCAGCCCTGGGTGTGAGTTATTTTGACCTCAGCACATAGGCTTCAGCCAGACTCACTTCTATAAACAAGCCAATTGTAGGTTAACTCTTCACAGCCAGTGCTGCTTACAGCCTGCTTTGGGCATAGTCAGTATTACAATCTCCTCCATCAAGGGCCTTGATACTGTGTTTTAAATGTAGGATGAATAAAGACAAATGAGGGCCAGGAATTTAGCTCAGAGGTTCTGCCACCCGGCTCACAAACGCAAGGACCCAAGTTCAATCCCTGGTACCAAAAAAAAGACAAATTAAAAAAAAAAAAATGGATTCTAATGTTTCTGAAATTTTCATGTTTTGTTCTTGATGTATAAAATCTTCCATTTTTAAAAAAATTTAGATTCATTTCCTTTAATTTGATGTCATTTCAGGTCCAAGAAAAGGGGTCTGAATCTGCCATTAAATATGACTCCAGCACAGATTTTCCAGGAGAAACTGCAGTGTTTTTTAGGTCAGCCAGCCTCATTGGAAACAAAAAATAAAATGGGCCCAAAATATAAACAGTTTACGGGTATGTTATCTATATAAGGTCTGACATGTGTTGGGTTAATATAAATCTTTATTACAAAAAACATATAAATATGTAGAAATGTATTAACATTTTGAAATAAGCTTATCAAAATATAAGGATTATATTTATAATTAAGTATGGGAACATTTAAAACTGATGGATTTGACAAAAAGGACTGAGAAAGTCCCTAATCTGGGACTATGTGTGGTAGTGCAGTCCTCGAGTCTCAGCTACGTGGGAGGCCGAGGTGGGATGATCACTTGTACCCAGCAGTCTCAGTGTAGTCTGTGTGACATAGCAAAATCCTAGCCAAGAAGCAAAAAAACAAAAAACAAACAAACAAAAACCCTAAGCTGAACTCTTGGTTCTGGTTCTGTGTACTTTGTGTGATTTGAAAACTCTCCTACAGTGAATAACATAGGTAAAATATGTTTCTCGATAAAATATAAAAAATACTGTTCAGAGGTCAATTTTTCAGCAAGTAAGGGGAAATTGCCAGAGGTCTGAAACAAAGAGCAAATACAAACTCAAAGGATTCCGCTGTTAGGTATTTACTCAATAGAAATAGAACATAAATCCACCCAAAATTCTGTACATAAATGTTTACAGCAGCCTTTTCATAATGGCCAAAAATTAGAAATATCCCACATGTCCATTAGCTGGTGAATGGAAAAACAAATTGCAGTATTTCTATAAAATGTATTAGTAAATAATAAAGAAGAACAAGCTACTTAGAACATGTTACAACTTTATACTAAATGAAGTCAGAAATAAAGACTGCATTGTATGAGTCCACTTATATAGCATAAGTTATTAGGCCAGTATAATTACAGATATTTCAATTAGTGAACTGAAAGGTGAATCTGAGACATAAAATACACATAGATAAGTATATACAAAATATATAGAGAGAGCAAGATTTGAAAAATAGAAAATGGAAATTACACTTTGTGGTATACAGACCAGAAAGACACAATGTATATCTAATAGGAATTCCAGTCTACTTATACTAAATTCTGGATAGTGGCTACCTCTGGGGATGAGAGGAGAATAGAATATGATTGGTATTCAAGGAAGTTCAGCTATTTATATAATATTTTATTTAAAAAATAAATTGAATAACAAAATGTTGATATCGAACATATTTGTCCTATTGTATACTTGCTGAAAATATTTCATAATAGGAAAAAACCCTAGTGCCCAGTCCTACTCACTGTATCTCCTTGTACTTTTCCTTCTGAGACCAACCCTCGTACATACAGATATTTTCATAGTTGAAGCCATACTGTACATATGCCTACTACGTATTTTTTGGTTTTCTTAACTTTGTAAGTCATTTTTATTAAATTTTAAGTTTTATCATAAACTTAGAAAAGAAGTAAAAGTACTCTCTCCCTGCCTTTGCATAATATCACATATTATTCTTTTTTTTTTTTTGGGTACCAGGGATCGAACTCAGGTCCTTGTGCTTGTGCAGCAGGCGGCGAAACCACTGAGCTAAATCCTCGGCCCTCACGTATTAGTCTGATGTCTGTCTTGACATTTTTCCAATTATACTACTTTTTTTGACTCAGGAGTACACTACATGAATATTTTTATTGTGTGATTATTACTATAATATCTTGATAATGCTGGAAAAATCTTCATGCTCTGATTTTTTAATCTTAAAATAACAAGATAAGTCATAAATTTTTGTTCATAAGCTTGGATGTTTTGCATGTTGACCAATATGTTCTTTTTTTTTTTTTTTTTTTTTTTTTTGAGATAGGGTCTTGCTATGTAGTTCATGCTGGCCTTGAACTCACTATGTAGCCCAAGCTGGCCTCAAACTCATGGCAGTCCTCCAGCCTCAACCTCCTAACTACTGGGATTACAAGCATGTGCCACCATGCCCTGCGTGTTTATTCTTGACAGTTTACTTTTGTCAGATTTACAAAATAGGATAAGAAATTTAATGTAAATTTTAACTGTTTTACTAAATTTTGTGTTTGACAGATCCTATTGAAGAAGAAGATGCAAATCTGCTGTTTAGTTCTGTGCAGGATGTCCTGAAAGCATCAGCTATGGCTGATGCAGATATTGTCTCAGAGACACTTCAGCGTCTAATGGACTCTGCTAAGGACTTCAGTAAGAGACTGTGGGGCTTGGTGCCCATCCGCTTGTATCTTCCAGCTCCTCCATTGTACTGTCCCCAGCCAGCTATTCTTAGTGAAGTAAGCTTAGTGCATTATTGTTTTAATTAATTAAAGTTTGTTTTGTCTAATTTTAGAAAGAACCAATTTGATAATAATTATCACATTAAAAACAAGCTCGGAAGACAAACTTCTGGATCCCAGCTTGGCTGTTTACTAACTGCTTGGTCTTGGGTAATTTACTGAACTGTTGTTTACATTTTCTTATCTGTAAAATGCAGGTGATAATAGCATTGTGTGAGGGTTAAATGATATAATCCTTTGAGAACTTTTAGCTCAGGACCTGGGACACATGAGTATTTAATAAATGTTAAAATTACTGTAATAATAAAGAAAAATCATGAGAAATTTCTCAATATCGACTTTTTAAAAATAGGCTTTTTAGGGTAGTTAGTGATATAATCAGAGAATTAGAAGCTATCTATTGTTTGACTTGTTTGAGTCACCTGGTTGCCTTCATTTTTTTGTTTTTTTGGCCTTTGCCTGTCTTGAAGGACTTGTTTTTGTTATAATTTGGTTTTTCTGTTTTACATTTTTGTCTTTTGCACTATTCAGTTGATAGTTCTGACTTATAAATAGTGATACTATATTCCTCTCAGGAGCTTTTCCTCTGCCATTATTAAAAACTGTTAATCCAGGCTGAGGCAGGATAATTTCAAGTTCCAGGCCAGCCTGGGCAATTTGGCAACTCCTTGTCTCAAAATAAAATAAAATAAATAGAAAGGGTAGTAATGGAACTCAGTGGTAGAATGCCCCTGGATTCAATCCCCAGTATTGCAAATAAAATAAAACCCCAAACCCCAAGCAGTTAACCTTATAGTTAGGTGGTTTTAATATTTGAATTGTTTCGTATTTATATTTAGATTTCTGAAATATGTAATATTTTAAAGCAGTTCTGGAATTGTTTCCTTACTACTTTCAGTTTCAGTATTACTGCTATCTATCTTCATCAAGTTTTTTCTGTACTTCAGTTGTTATATTTAGAGTTACAATTCACTGCATTAAAAATATTTCACTCATTGATATTACAGATGTACTATATTACAAATAGAAGGGGTAAATAGTTTATGGCACTTCTAAGTAATTCATCTTTCCCCTTACATGGGAGTCTTCAGTATATTGATTTAGAAAGTAGAAACCACATGTAAGGTATTTTTGGATATCTTATACTGATATTAGTTTGACTGATTACTATTGTATTTGTTTTTATTATAGTAATCCCCAGTGGTAGGATTTCTCCTAATTGTCACTCTTTGTCAATTAGAATCCTTTGTGGTGCAAATGATAGAAAACTTGGTCACAATGGTTTAAACAGTGAAGGCTTTACTGGCTCACATTGTCGAGTCCAGTGGAGAAACAGGATTCTTACTCAGTTATATAGCAAAGACTTGGACTATTTCTTTCTCTAAGGACTCAGCTCTTTGTGTGAACAGGACACTGCCAGCAGCTTCTAAGGGAACCCCTTCCATGTGCACAGGGAGAGGGATGAGAGAAGGAAAAACAGCAAAATTGCTTCTCTCTCTGCATCCCGTACAAGAGTACTGAGTTCACTGTGACAGGCTTAGATCGTGCGAGTGTCCTTCAGTGAGGCACCTGGCTTGATGCAAAGTACTACCTGGCACTCAGTTAAAACCCTTGCTGAAGCTGGGATATGGATCAGCTTTCTGAGTTATATCGGCCACGCAGGAGAGGGCCAGATAGCCCAGAAAAAGTTGAGAACTGTTAATAAAGGGAAACAGAAGAAGGATGTTAGAAAAGCAAATATTTGTAACATGTTCTCTCATTCTCTGCAAAAATAATCTTCACTGGTTTGAATAGTATTTATCAACAAACATATAGTGGGTCTTGCTACTTGTTGGACCTTATTCTGTGCGCTGTGATAAGACAAAAACCAATGACATGTTCTTTGAGTTTTCATTTCTTTGGGAAACAGATACATAAATCAGTACAGAATAAATTGGTAAATACTCTGATGAAAGCATGAGCAAAGTCCTGTCAGCACTGATGAGGAGGGTGGGCTCCACAAGGAGGAAACACTGAAATACAGAGATTTTTTCCATGCAGAGGCAGTGAAAGAGCCTTCTCCTTGGAATGAGCTCTCCCGTGACAGTCTCCTAGGAGTCTAGAATAGTGTGGGCTTACCCTGAGCTAGGGGAAGACTTGGGGTCCTCTGAGCCCTGTGCACTGTGTGAGGGGAAAGAATTATTTCTTCAGCACCAGAAATAGCCTCAGCTGAAATCTCAGAGCCTGTTACTCAAAATTTTCCTGTCTCCAAGAACATTCTGTTTGAGAAGCACTGATATCATTATCCTATCTTTATTTTCATTTTAACATTTCAAATTTCCTTATTGTCACTAAAATTGACTGTCTTCTTGTCTTCAGGAAGATGATGGTGACTTTCTTTTAAAAGCTGAAAAAGATAATCGTCAAAAGGTGTCTAGAATTCTTCAGCGTATTCTCTTGCTTTTCCGGGCAGCTCGGTGTTCTTTTCCTGTAGCACAGTGGTACATCTTGCAGCTGAGGTGGGCAAGAAAAGTCATGCAGAAGGTATGTAGATGTCCTAATCATTCATGTGCTGTGTTAAATAACTGAAATATACCACTATTTATACTTTAGTAACACTTTTCCAAGGAGTCCATGAATTTCATGCTAATTTACCATAGGCAACCTAGAGGTGGGGGGTGCTTTCTACTGATAAGGACTTTGAGCTGAGTCTCTTCCGTTGATCCCATCCTGTCTGTCAGTCTGTAGACAGTGTAGACACTTCTAGAAGTGCCTAGTAGAAGGGAAAGTAGATTACAAACCTGCTGCTAAACCTGCTGTTTATGTCTGTTAAATTTCCTTTTCTTTCATCTGTAACAACCTCTTTTTTAAAAAATTCTAGATTTGTTATATAAACTGGGAAATTTGTCCTATACCATATTCTAGACTTGTTTGATCATTTCTTCAATTAGTGTCATTTAATTTGTTCTTTCCTTTTATTTTCCTGTAAACTGCTAATTGATCTGCACTCATTGAGGTAAAGAGATTTGATTACATTCAGGCTCAGGCTTTCTCAGACATTTTCTGTGTCCTGTTCTACCATGTATGTGGCAGTCATGTCTATTCATTTCACTTTCAGTGATGGTGAGATTGATCAGGGAGGTTGGGTTATGTCACATCCTGTATCCAGTTCCCTAGCACCAAATATTTATTTAATTTAGTATGGAGGGATGATCCTGGCCTAAAGACATTATTTTTTAGGAGTTGCCAAATGATGACTTTCTACTTCTGTCATTTGTAGATTAGTTTTTGTTCGTTATATACATAGATCAGTTTTTGTATTTGTTTTTAGGTGGTGCATAGTTTATTTTGGTTAAGATTTAGGTACTTATATTTCTTTATTTTCTTTGTCATGACTGTGAAGAAAGCCAGGAATGAATAGCATTAAATTCTTTTTATACAGACAAAACTGAGTGACAAAACTATAAATAATTTAATTTAGAACTATTTTTCTCTTTTGAGATGAAATCTGGTGAATTTTTAAAATTATATTTGTGAGCTAACTTTCTGAAAGTACAGCTGACTTCAGGGCTATTTTTGTAGGATAGTAGAGGAACTGTGCTATGGTTTCTATTCTGTATGGTTATCTTAACTGCCTTGCTCTTTTATAGTTTCCTTTAGAAATTTATTTATACTTCTGATAGTTAATATATTCTCTATTTCTTTCATTTCAGATTCGAATGAAAGGCTCCCTCCCTTCCCTGAGTCCTTTCCCTGAGTCCTTATTTAATTACTGCAAAGGAGGCATAGTGTTCTTTAGACATGGAGCAGCTGGAGACCACAAACTCGATGACGTTTCCATTAGAGCAATAGGTTTGTCAAAAATGAATTACATGCTTAGAAATTAGCCTCAATATGAATAATGATGTAATTTTTTATTTGATTTGGGAAAGTTTCTAAACTTTTGACTCTTTGAAGTATAGTATGTCCTGACAGTATTTTCTTTGTTTTTATGAGTAAGTACAATATTTAACAGCCATGTATATATACATGCATTGTATGTATGGTATTAAACTAGGAATTTATTACAAAAAATTGTGCAATTATGACCCTTATTGTCATTGATTTGCTACTTAAATTTGGAATTTTAGCACTCAAGAATACCTTTGTTGTGGAGGAGGGATTTAGCTCAGTGGGTCCACCGCCTGCCTTGCAAGCGCAAGGTCCTGAGTTTGATCCCCGGTACAAAAAAAAAAAAAAGAATACCTTTGTTGTGATCATTTTCTTCCAGCTAGAGTGTGCGGTTTTGTTGAGACAAGGGCTTGTTAAATTGCCCAGGCTGGGTTCAAATTTAGGATCCTTCTATCTCAACCTCCAGAATGCAGCGGCAGGGCAGGGGTGTGTGTGTGTGTGTGTGTGTGTGTGTGTGTGTGTGTGTGTGTGTGTGTGTGTGTGTGTGTGTGTGTGTGTATGTGTGACCACGCCCAGCTTGGATATGGCTATTTTGTACCTTTGTGTAGCATCCCAAGCTTTATAATTCCCTTGGATTCCCTTGTGTTAAGATTTCTGTGACTAGTTAGCATTTGTTCTCCATCTGTATCTCCTTGTATAATTTCCTATTTGCAGTGTCTGTTATCTGCATAACAAATTTAAAAAGGAATAAAACTTTCGATCTCATTCCACTCCTTTCTCCTTAATCCTTAATTCTTATCATTCTAAAATTAACCCCTGATCTTATCTCCAGACTTTGATCAAAATATTCAGTTTTAACTGCTTCACCCTTAGCACTAATGTTACATATATGTAGTTCAGGCTGGCCTCAAACTTGCAGCAGTCTTCCTGCCTCAGCCTCCCAAGTGCTAGGATTACAAGCATGCACCACCACACCCAGCATCCCCACTTTTTTCATATCATTTATTTATTGAGGAAATGAGATCATTTATATAGTAGAATCCCTGTGATTCTGATGTCCATTGATTATACCTTCTTGGTATTCAATTTTTATGACCATGACTTGTAATAAGATACAGATTTTACACAAGGACAGTACATAAACCTGTATAAATCTGGAATGAAAATTAAATGAACTATTCTCTTATTATGTATAATGCACTCTTGCTATTTTCTTTTATATTCTACATTTTTAAAATGGCTAAGACCCACTGATTTGATTTTATAGTCTAATCATTTGTAACAAATTGTAATCCATAGTTGGAAAAACACAGTAAGGAATGCTTTTAGATAAATTGCTGCCCAGTATATTGTTGCACCTGTTCATGCTGACTCTTGGGCTTCATTCTATCCCAGCATGTCTGTGAAATAGGAAACAATGAACACATCTGTCAGTTACATTGCCTTTCTTAAAATACTGAGCTTTACTTCCCTGGTAGAACGTATCAGAATATAGTGTGTGGTGCGGGAGTGTGCGAAAATGCCCACGTGTGGACCTGTTAGTCTCCCTGGGAGACTTACCCACTGTTTTCCCTTTTGGCTGGATAAGATTTGTGAAAGACTTATTCAATATACTCTGCTTCCATATTGTTGAGCAGTACTATCTAGTTGTGTAATAGCTTTTTAACAATATATTAAGTAACTTTCTAAAGAAAATGAAATACTAACCACTAATATTAAAGTCAGTTCATTATCAAAATAACTCTTGTTGGGCCAAGGATTTAGCTCAGTGGCTTCACCACCTGCTGTGCAAGTGCAAGGACCCGAGTTCGATCCCCCATACCAAAAAAAAAAAAAAGTCTTGTTTTTAAAACTTAAGGCTTACAGGCTGCGGTTGTACCTCAGGGGTTCCAGCACCTGCCTTACAAGCACAAGGTCTTGAGTTCAGACCCCAGTACCAAAGAAAAAAAACTAAGGCTTAAATGAACAATTACTGTTTACTATATTTTAAGGGATTAACTTTTTTTTTTTAACTTTTTTCTTTTTTAGTGTCAGGAATTGAACCCAGAGCCTCACGCTTGCCAGCCAGGTGCTGCAACACTGAGCAGTATTCGCAGCCCATTTTAACCACAGTAGAGGAGATGAGTTTTCCTTTACTGGCCACACTTAGTTAAAATAAGCAAAATTAAATTTGAGATTAAAAGAGTTGAAATTTGTTTTACTAGTTGGTTGTGTATAAATGATGATGCTCAATTCAATGAGATACCCTATTGGCAATAAAAACAATATTTTACCACCATCAAAGATGTCCAAGATGCATTAGGTTTAAAAAGAGCTAATTGTAAAGCAGTATACACAGTATGATTTTTATATATCTTTGTGTACTTGTACTGCTTTTCTGTTTTATTTTTCTTGGTGCTGGGGATGGAACTCAGGGCTTCCTGCATGCCATGCATAGGCTCTACCATTGAGCCACACCCCTGGCCCATGCACTGCTTTTTGTAGTGAATATTAGCAATAATCTTTAATATTTAAAACTTTCAATATAAATGCATATCAGATTTTCAGGGCCAGGGCTGCGGTTATATCTCAGTGGTATAGCACTTGGTTGGTATTTGTGAGGCATTGGGTTAGATTCCCAGCATTGCAAAAAAGGAAAAAAAAAAGATAACTTTCCAAATTAATTATGAAATATAGAGTTATGTGTATTGGCCTTGAGAAATATCTATAATATACTATGAAGTTATGAAACACATAAACTGATAGTAAATAGAACAAGTTACTTACTTTGTAAATATGATTTCATTACATTCCTCCAACTGATATGCATGAAATATTATAGAATAATGTGAATTAAAATTTTGGAAGGAACTCTGACTTTTATATAAGGTGTTCATGAGCATATGTTTCTTTTATAATCAACAAAACATTTTTTCTGAAAAACAGCAGAGGTTGAGTTCTAATTTTAATATACACACACTTTTTTCTTTCATATTTATATCCCTTTTTAGGCTGCTTCAGAGAACTCTGTGCCTTGTGCTGGGTGCTGCATATCCGTGATAATTTATCCTACAGTTGCAGGCAGTATCAGAAAGCGAGAGAAAATATGAGAGGAGAAAAGGTATTTACCAACACAAGAATAAGAGAAAGGAACAAACATTACTTGGGAAATTATCACTTAATAGAAAATTTTACTCTTTGTGGCATGATTTTCTTTTGAGCTCATTCTGATTTATCCATCTAAACTGAAAAGGCAATGAATCTTTTCAATATCCATTTAGGACCTTGAAGTGGAGTTCGATTCTTGCGTGGTTGAGCACTGTCTTGGTGCAGTGGAATGGGCTTATCGAATGCTACCTTTCTCTCGTTTTTTTAATACTGAAGAACTTATTCAGGATATAATCTTGAGCCTTATTGGAGAACTGCCACCAGTCAGAAAGGTAATGTGATTGTGGGTGGAAATAAACTAAAACTGAATCAGAGACTTCTAAAGGATTTTTACTTTTTAAAATCAAGAATTACCTGGCTTGGCCGAGGATTTAGCTCAGTGGTTTTGCCACCTGCTGCACAAGTGCAAGGACCTGAGTTCGATCCCTGGTACCAAAAAAACAAAAAACAAAACAAAACAAAAAAAGAATTACCTGGCTTTTCTGTGTTTGGCTTTTTTTCACTTGGCATAATGTCCTCACAGATACAGTGTGGCAGAAATGGGGAAATGTTGGTTAAAAAGTTCAGATTTTCATTTATAAGGTAAATGAGTTCGGGGCATCTCATGTATAATATTGTGACTGTAGTTAATACTACTGTATTTTGTACCTGAAATTTTATAAGGGGGAGATTTGAAGTGTCCTCGCCCCTCCCCACACATGATGGTAACTATAGTGATGAATGTGTTAGTATATTTGGCTGTAGTAGTCACACAATGTGTATGTTTATCAAACCATCACCTTGTACCCGTGAATATGTACAGTTTTTGTCAACTAAACATTTTAAAATTTGGCGCCGGGGATTTAGCTCAGTGATTCCACCACCTGCCTCACAAGCACAAGGTCCTGAGTTTGATCCCCGGTACCAAAAAAAAAAAAAAAATTTAAATTTTTTAAAAAGAGAAAAAAATGTTGATGCTAACTTCAGTCCACAGGATCATTCTTAAAGAGGTTTTGGTCCAACATCAAAAGATTAGTACTAAATATGCTTTTGTATTTTGAGTTAAAATATTTCAGGAATGAAAAGCAGGGAAATGATGTTGCTCATAAAACTTTTAAAAACTTTTTCTGAAGGTAGCGGAAATTTTTGTGAAAGCGTTTCCCAATCCAGAGGATATAAGAGTTCCTTTAAGAGAAAAATACCGCTCTCTTCAGCAGAGACTCAGACACTGCGTTGTGAAAGGTATTTATTATTTCTTAGGTATCTAGCAGATAAATTGCCAAAGATGCTCTTCTTGTTTTGAAAGTATTTATTTTCTTTTTTTTTCTTTTGGTACTGGGGATCGAACTCCGGACCTTGCGCTTGCAAGGCAGGTGGTGGCACTGAAAGTATTTATTTTCTGCCATTCGTATATCTATGCATTTTTGCTTTTCCCTAGAGACAAGAGTGTGAGAAGGTCAACACTCTACCCCACTGCAGAACTAATTCTGTGGCTTTGGAGTCAGATGGAGCTGACTTTAGGTCATGTTTCTGTTAATCAGTAACTGTGACCTTAAATGAATTGCTCAGTCTCTCTGAACCTCATTTCCTTATTTGTAAAATGGATATATAATTACCTACTTTATGAGTATGTACTGAGAGAGGATTAAACAAGGCATATAAAATGAGCACATAAGCTGGCTATGGTGACACAAGCTTGTAGAGTCCCATCTACTGGGGAAGCTGAATCAGGAAGATTGCTTGAGCCTATGAGTTCCAGTCTAGTCAGATTCTATCTCTAAAGAGATAGATACTGAGAGAGAGAGAGAGAGAGAGAGAGAGAGAAGTCACATAGTTCTTTGCCTATTGAAGATATTTATAGTGTTCCTTCTCTATACTTCTGGTTATTTAAACTTCTAATATCATTGTATACATTCAGGATGACCTTGTGGATTGGTTTTTTTTTTCTCCCTGAGCTAAGGATCCACACCAGTGCCCTGTGTGTGCTAGGCAAGCACTCTACCAGTGAGTTACATCCCCAGGCTAATTTTAACCTTTTTGTTTGTTTGAGACTCTCTGTGTACCTTGAACTCTCCATCCTACTGCTTCAGCCTCTGGAGCAGCAGGGATTATAGGTGTGTGCCAGTCTCACCCAGCTTCAGTGTAAACCATTTTGAAGTGTATAATTTGGTGACGTTATGTACATTCACAATGTTGTGGCTTTAATTTTGGTTTTGGTTTTGGTTTTGGTTTTGGAGATTGAACCCAGGGCCTCTCACATGTGTTCCAGTGAGTACTGAGTAAAATGTAATCTGTAACAATTTGTAAATAAGCCTTGGTTGTTAGGTTTCATGTCCCCAGAAGGAACCAGAATGGGTTCCCTTAAGTCTTGAGTTGAAACATTTTAATGAACCACAGGCCTTTTGTTCCCTGCTTTCCAGGTCCCCAGACTGAGGAAATGATGTCTGTTGTCATGCATTCTATCCATAAAGTGAGGGTGAAAGCCCTAAAACGTGTGCAGAGAAATATAGGTTCTTTTGAGGTGAATATTTGGGAACCAGTTGAAGAAGAGAAACCAGATGAGATTCCAGGTTTCGACAGGTTTTCCCTGGGGACTAGCTTGAGCAGAAGCACTCTCACAGAACTGGGCAGTTCTCTGGTGCATAGTGATGTGGATACCTTCTCTGAAGCTTTGTCAGTTGAAGAAAGAAACAGGCTACCTTTCTACCAAAGGTATAGTCGAGCTCTCATAATAAGCATTGACTTTGTTTAGAAGAAAATGCTTTCACTGTTTTGATGCAAATGATGAGTGATTTCTGGTCCCAGCAACCCTTGGGAATTGTACTACTAACAATATAAAAGATAAGTACTAACCTCCCTACTCACAGGGATAGCGTGAGATGTGCAGGTGCACTAAAAATACTGTATAGAATTACTATGAAACATACGTGAGCTTCCTTTTTTTTTTCTTTTCCTTCTCCTTTTTTGTGTTGCTGGGATACAAACCTAGGATGTTGCATGTGCTAGGCAAGAGCTCTGCCACTGAGCAATACCCCCAGCCCCCAAACACAAGTGAATTTCAGTTTAGACTTGGGCCCCATCCCTTAAATCTCTCATTATAAATGTGCAAGTATTCCAGAATTTTTTTAAAAAGAAGAAAACCCACAAAATGCAAAACACTCTGGTCTTGTGCACTTCAGATACTCAACCTGTAGTTTGGTGCAATTGGGTTATAGCCATATCATTTTTAAGGGTTTTTAGGGTGGGAACTTACACATTCATCTTTGAAATGTGTCTGTAATTTGTTGGGAAATTCTTGCTTATTGTCTAAACCCATATCACTGTGATTTAAGCTGATTTTCTTCTTAGAATTTCAGTAACTGCAATGCAGTTTGTCCTCATGATTTAAAGACTATATAATCAGCAGTAATTTTGTGTAACTGAAATGATCACATCTATTCCAAACATCTGCTTTTTTAAATGGTGTGCTTGTTACCAATACAGCTGTGCTTAAATGTTAGCATAGGAGTGCCCTGCAGGCTGCTTACCGTGCATCCTCAATGCCCATCACCTTTTCTCTCATTAAGACATCTGAGGATCTCTTTCACTTTAGGGAATATGTTGACCTTATTTTGTTTTGTGCTTTTGGTTTTTTTTGTGTTAGTGCTGGGAGTTGAACCCAGGGCCTTGTGTGCTAGGCTGGCACTCTACAACTGAGCTACACCTTTAGACCCACCTAAAAACCTCACTAAAAGAAATATTTGATCCTCTATTATTTTCTTTGTACTTTACCTTACTAAAATGAGAGATACCATACAGTATTTAAGCTTGTGCTATTTTACTCAACATTGTATTCCCTGAGATGATTGTTAACTGCATGAACTGCAAACATGTACTAATAAAATAAAAAATAAAAAATTGAAAAAAGAGGTAACATTTGAAACCATGGTTGACAATTAGGTGCCTGCCTGACAAGTTTCATAGCAGCTGAAGATGTTTAGAAAAAGCTCCCAACATTTGTGTGGTAAAACAAAAAAAATGGCAGTCCTACTTGTTGCACATGATGTAAGGGCACTAGAAGGGGCAGCCCCAAGAAACCCTAAATTAAGATGTTTATTGGTACCTTGTGACTTTTTATTGACTTTGTATCCCTAAATTGTAATATATTGGAGGACTGTTTTTTACCCTCCTCAAAATTCCTTTTCTTTTATAGTGAAATTTCTATAAACACCTTTTAATGTCTTCTAACAAATTTTATTTGATATTAATGTGTTATATTTTTTACCTTAGATACTAACTTTGGTTTACACCCCCCCCATTTGAGTAATAGGTAATTAAAGACTGAAAAGATGCATGATTTAATGAGTAGAGAATTTTCTTTTAAACAGTGCTAGGGATTGAACCCAGGGCCTTTGTCCTTTCTACAGTATCCCCAGAAGCCCTTTTTTAATTTTTCAGACAGGGTCTCACTAACTCACTTAAGTTATCCAGTATGGGGCTCAAACACGTGAACCTCTCACGCCTTAAGTGTAATGCCAGTTGCTTGGATTACAAGTGTGTAATACCATGCCCAGCAGTGGAGAGAATTTGGGGGTGGGGCAGTTGAGGCAGGGTCTCACTATATAGTTCAGGCTGGCCTGGAACTCACTGTGTATCCCAGGCTGGCCTCAGACTCACAGCAGTCCTCCTGCCCCAGCCTTCCTAGTGCTGCATGGGATTACAGGTGTGCGCCACCACACCTGGCATGAATTTTTAATGTTAATTCTAATATCAGATTTAGAAATTAGATGATCATTCATTTTGTCTCTTTTTTTGCTCCAGGAATACCCCAAGTCATTCAGAATTATCATTAGTTGATAAGCCCAGTGATAAAAAGAAAATTTGTGCTCAGAAAGAAAACCCTGAAAGGAAAGAAGATCACGAAAAGTTATCAAAAAATATACTTCCTGTAATAGGTGTTTGGGAATTTGAGCGAGACGATGATGAATATATTAAATTCCTTGATCTCTTTCTGAGTTACGTTCTTGAAAGAGACCTACTTAGTTCCAAAGATCCTGGCATTCCATTTCTAACCAGCTTTTCTGGACAGCTTAGAGAACATGAACTTAATTCTTTAGTTTTTAATGTGCAGACAACATTAAAACGACGCCAGGGAAAAAGCCAGAATGTGTTTAAAGCTGGCTCCTGCTTTGTTGCTGTTTCTGAGTCATATGAGTCTGAAAAATCATCTGCTTTAAATGACAAATACTCCGTAAGTTTAGACAACCAGGCATTTTTGGCTTCGGAACTAGTTAACCAAGGGATGAGACCAGTTTTAGAGAATCCATCAAATGAAGTCAATAAAAGTAAAGAAAAAGGAGGATTATTTGGTTTAAAACAAAAGTCAATTTGCAGAACTCAAGATGGTAATCAAGAGAAGTCTCTAATCCAGGAATCATCAGACCGTAAATTTTGGACTCCCAAGTCCATTAAAACTAGAAAATACAGTTATAAAGCAATTCATTACAATGATAGTAACCCTCTGGTGGATCTTCCTCTGGTGCTGAAGAGCACATACAGCAATGTAGGAAGACTGCTGGAATGGATGATAAGGTGGTCTGATCGAAGACTCCTCTGTGATTCTGGGGTCACTCAGTCATCCTCTGAGTACAGTCCCGTAATTCGTGTAAAGACCTCTACAGTTGCCATTCTTACCTCTTTGTGGCTTTTGGAACAACCTTATTTTGCTACATATAGGGCAAAAAATGCCATTATTAAGGTAAGTACATCAATTATCTATTACAAATGAGAAATGTCATTTTTAGATTAAAACTACATTTTACCACCTATAAAGAATCACTAAGTAATGGAATATTATATAATACTGATTATACCCTGTATACCTAATGTATTTTTTTTTCTTCAAGGGGTTCCTTTAATTAAAAAAAATAAAGTGAAAGTGCTTTCAGAGAGGCCACGAAGTTTGGAGGTTTTATTTTATTTTATTTATTTATTTATTTTTTGGTACCAGGGATCAAACATGGGACCTTGCATTTGCAAAGCAGGCAGTGGAACCACTGAGCTAAATCCCCGGCCCTATTTGGAGGTTTTATAAGTGTTTATAAAAGAATTAAAAGGGAACTGGGTGGGTGTGGTAGAACATGCCTGTAATTCCAGCACTGTGGGAGAAAAGCCAGGAAGAGCTCAAGTCCCCAAAAAGGTTGGAAAACCTAACCTAGAAAAGCAGGTGTGTGTTAGTAGAGGAGTAATTCTGATTAGCTAGTCTTTCTCTTCTGTAGTCAATAGCAAGTACCTTAGGTTAGTTTATTCTGCGTTGAAGGGTATAAGAGTATATGTATTGTGAATTGTTTAATATTTTTGGTTTTATGTGGTTTTTTTCCCTTTTTTGTAATCAGTTCTGTTATCTTCAGTATACAGTTTATGTGATACTATGATATTTGTTGTCTGAAATTTGTATTTCTAGGTAATACATCCATAAACTTCTATGTGAGACAAAAGGAATCCATCCTTTATGTTTTAGCTGCATATATTTTTGTCCATTGTGTCATTTTGAAATAACTAGTAAATGTCTGTATAGTAACAAAGACAAAGTTAAATGAGAACACTTTTTATTGTCATTTTTGTGTGGCCTGAACAATGATATACCTTAAAACTTCGAAGGATGATTTCTTTTGTATACTAAGAAGCCAGATTTGCTTTTTCTAGGTAGAATAAAGACTTGATCATTGCTTCAGCAACAGAATTTGAGTTGTATAAGGGCTGTAAATACTTGATAAATAAATAAGAGAATTAGAAGTTTACAGAAATTTTGAATAATTTAAAAATGTAAAAAAAAGTTGTTCATTAATGAATATAAAATGGTATAAATGGTTCGTAGGTGCTAGAGAATCAGTATGCTGTGTCTCAGATGAAACCCAGTATCCAGAGGGACAGCAGTACTGATGCTGGCTGTTCAGTTGCAGGAGCAACTCAAGGTGAAACTGAGGAAAATAATAACTGGAATGAATTTAGTCAAAGTATCTTCAAGTGAGTTTTTGCTTATACCTTCCTTTTCAATAGAAGTTTATTAGTGTTTGGATTAATGTGAAGAAGTAAAGCCTTGGAAATTAAAGGAATAGGAATTTCTTTGAACTAGAGGGACAGGAAGTAAGCTTTCTTTTTGTGCTTGTACTGGGGATTAAACCTTAGGCCTTGCAGATACTGTGCAAGCACTCTACTTCTAGCTGTACCCCCAGCTAGGAAGTGAGATTTCTGAAGTTCTTTAATAATTCATTGTAAGTTACACTTCTGTTGGTCTAGCTTGTGTCTTCTGAGACAAGAGCTAATTTATCCTGAGAGATCACTTTATTATATTATTTCCTGTGTCTTTTCATCCATTTTTATATATGAAGCAGTAGTAGGAATAATATATCTCTGAATACTATGTTAGTCAGCTTTCTGTCACTATAATGCAACAACCAACTTATTCAAAAAAGGTTTTTTGACCTACATTTTTGGAAGTTCCAACTCCATAACTTAGCAACTTGTTGACCTCATTGCTTTGGGCTTGTGGTGAGGCAGCACTTCATGACAGCAGTGCACCATGGAATAAAACCACTCATCTCCAAACAAAACAAAAGAGGAACGGGTCGGGATCCCCTCAGCAATGTAAGGACCTCTTTCTCACAAGGCCCAGTTCTCAAAGGCTCTACCCATCCCAGTAGCACTGCCCTATGGATGAAGTCTTTAATACATGAAGCTTTGGGACATTCAGCATACACATTAAAGCAAATAAACCAAGGCAAAAGCCCTTCAATGTGAAATTTCCTTTGTGAGAATGGTAATTTTAGTTAAACTGAAATTAATCTAGTCTTCAAAACTAGGATGTTCATTCAATGAATGACCTTTTATTGAACTTCTGTGAAGCAAAAATGTAGAAAAAGAAAGACTTCCTAAATACGAATATTATATTTGTTGTTTCTAAAAATTGGAATCAAATAAAGCAAGCTCTTTGTGTTCAAGAATGAGTTGTAATTATAGTTGCTGTATTTTTGTCAGTAGAATGTCAAATGAAGTAGAAAATCCTGAAATGAAAGAAATCAATGATGAGGTTATTTTCATCACTGATAATACTGAAAAAGAAGTTATAAATACCAATGGGAATCTTTTACATGTAGAAATGTTTACACAGGAAGGAATGGATACGCACATATCACACTGTGAAGGTCAGTTGATGTAGATCATCTTTTTTCTCTAGCTTTATTTGAAATTGCTGAATGACATTGTCTGAAATAACTTATTTAACCTTATATCTAAGTTATTATGTCTGTAATAGCATAGAACTAAAAATTGAGAGTGTTGTATCTATGATGATTTAATGTATTAACTCATAACTTGGTTTTTGGGTTTTTTTGGTACTGGGGATTGAACTCGGAACCTTGTGCTTCCAAGGCAGGTGGCGGCACCACTGAACTAAATCCCTGGCCATAGCTTGGTTTTTAATAAAACCAAGAAGTCAAAGACATTTTTTACGTTGGTAATTCTTTTACAGTTTTGGGTCTCTTTCCCTGCCTATGAAAAAATTTGGGGTCTCTTAATTCCTGTGAACCGATTCTGTGAACCTCTCCTGGTAGCCATCCTTACAGCAGAAAGTATCAGAGCTCTACATGGAATTACATAGAATGATACAAGGCCTCTCAAGGCTCATCTGGGATTTCCAGGTGTTTCTAAAACCTATTTTGTGAGGGGGATAGAAAACATTTCTGTCATTTTATTCATTTCCTATAATATTCCATAAACCTTTTAAAAATTCAAAATACTATGTTTCAGATCATCAGTTTTCTCTTCATCTTTTGTTTTCCTCCAGAAGAACCTGTCAGAAGTCCCAATATTGCCATTTACATGCAGACTTTGCTACAGCAATTAGAAAAAGTAAGTTGTTAATAGTGGATAAAATTATTCAACTTTTAGCCAGGTGTGGTGTCACACACCTGTAATCCCAGCACTCAGGCAACAAAGGCAAGAGGATCGCCATGCGTTCGAGGTCAGCCTAGGCTGCATGGTGAGACTCTGTCTCAAAAAAAAATTATTCAACTTTTGGCTAGGGATGGTGATACAGTGTATAATCTCAGAATTCTGGGAGGATGAGGCAGGAGGACCAGAAAGTCAAACCCAACCTGGGCAATTTAGCAATATAGCAACATCTTCTCTAAAAATAAATAAAAAAAGAGCTGGGGATGTAGCTCAGTGAGAAGGTCTAGAGTTCAATTCCCATACCAAAAAAAAGATACGGAAATGAAACTTTCAGGGTATAAGGGAGAATTTCTGCCCTCCTCCCCAAATTATACTATAATCCCAACATTTGAGAGGTTGAGATAGGCAGATCGCCTCACGTTCAAGGCCAGCTTGTAATACGTAGTTCAAGGCCAGCCTGAACTACATAGTTAGACCCTGTCTCAAAAAAAGTCAGTTTTTTTTATGCATCACTGCTACACATCAAAGCAAGACTATTTACGTGGATCATAAAATACAGACAACCCTTGTGGCATTTTTCTTTCTTTAAAATTCTGTTACATGTCCAATAATTTTAAGAAGTGACATTTTTCATTTCATAAACTGCTTTAGCAAATTAATTTAATCAAAAGTGGTAAACATGTCCTTTGTTTATATATAATTCAGTGTGGTTGCAGGTTTTTTGTTTTTGTTTTTGTTTTTGTACTGGTGATTAAACCCAAGGCCTTCACAGTGAGCTACATCCCCAACCTTTTCTTTCTTTTCTTTTCATTTTGTTTCTGTTTCTTTTACTATTCCTTTGCCTTTGCCTTTTCTGACAGGGTCTTGCTGAGTTGCCCAGCTGGGACTAAAATTTGTAATCCTTCTTCCTCAGCCTCCCAAGTGCTGAAATTACAGCTGTGCACCACCATGCCTGGGTAGTTTTTGTACCTGTATGCACTTTTTGTATTGTTTTCTCAAAATTCTATACACTGAAATTCCATGCAGAACATAGGCATTTCCAGGGATGGTAACAATTCTTTTAAAAAGAATTAGTTTTTCCTAATTTTATAGTTGTTTTCACAGGTTAATAATATTCATGGCGTTGTATATATATAATTTATAATGTGTTAGTCTACTGACACCATCTTGTCTTTGTGCCTTTACATGCTCAGTACCTCAGAGAAATGAGCCAAAGGCACTTCACACAGTATAAAGGACTGGGAGTACGTTTTAGTGTTTGAATTGTCACTTATTTTTAGACTATTATTACTCTAGGTGAGTGACTAATGTGAAACTCAAAATACCCATTTTAGTAGTAATACCTATTTGTTTCACCTCTTTTCATTTTGGGTACTATTAATTGTAATAGTATTCGAGAGAAGAGGTTCAGTGTCCAAGGGAAGAACCACTGGAGACAAATATGGAGGAAAAATCTGAACAGCAAGGGTAAGGAGATAAAAGTATGAAGTGATTATCTCTAGCTTTTTTACCTCAGTGAAGTTTACAGCTTTTTTTTCATAATTTATAATACATATTTTATGGTGGCGTGTTTCTAGTGAAATTTTAACTTCAATCTCTAGTTAAGTAAACAGTGATTTTTGGTAGATGTTATACTTTTAAGTGTGGTGAAATGAAATAAATAATAACTGAAATGCCTGTTGTTCTTTCATCACTATCAGCCTTTCAAAAGAAAATATAATAATAAATGGACTAGAGCTTATTCATCTGCTAATTAGGGAACCACCTTTCCATACCAATTCCATTTTTGTTGAATCAAAGAACTGTTAAAGTAATTACATATGATCTTTCACTATTAGGCTTTGTTTACTCTGCTCTTTCCATTAGAGCCAAGTGTTCTGCTTGGCTTATTGTTGCTTCAGAGAAAGTTGAAGGCAATTTTCATATGTTGCAGTTTGGGCATGATTTCTTCATTTTTAGAGTTTTAGAAGTGTTAGAATTTTAAAATTACCTTGACTAAAAGAATAAGAGAGGCAACATAATTATATTTACTTTTTCTTCTCGGTATGCAAAATTTGTTTAGTTCTACTATGAATACGTAATTCACAAAAAGTGGTGTTTTTTGTTTGTTTTTTTTATTTGTTGGGTTTTGGTGGGGGGTTTTTTGTTTTGTTTCTTGGCACTGGGGATCAAACCGAGGATTTTGTTCATGCTTTACCACTGAGCCCTTACAAGTAATACTGATATTTCTGTCCAGGAAAACTAGCCTTGACTGTTGCAAATGTGACATTGAGCTCTTTAGTATTCTGAGCAAAATGTCCACTTATTCCATAGGAGAAATTTTGAATCCCAATAATCTCATGTCCCTTCATTTTAGATTCTAATGTCTTGTTTCTGAGCAGTCAGCAGTGTACTTAATCATGTATTAAGTCATCCAGACATACTTGATTTTGTTTGAATCGTTTCCAGATTGCTATGGAGACAGGTGTAAACAGATTATGATTATGAGCTAAGCATTAAGAAAGAGTAAGAGGATGTTTAGATTCTTAGATGGCTAAGCATTAGATCACCTGTACCTTAGATTATATAAGAATATATTGCTACCTAATCACTTACTTATTCTTATTTATAGTATGATCAAAGCCTTTGTAAATTCTGAACATACCATTCCTCATTCATTTTGTGTAGATGCAAGTTCAGAAATTTCTAGGTAAGAATTTTTGTTCACTTTATCCGTTTTGAAATAGTCATGTTTTACAAATAAATAAGAGCATGAATTGATGTTTGCTGTAATAAGTGAAATAAGTGGTAAACATTTTGATTAAAACCCAAGAAAAAAACAAAAGCAACTTGAAGAGCAGTATAGGTGTACATTTATGACATTTTAGTTATTCAAATATTTTCCTGTATTACTTTCTATGTTTTACAACATATGTAATTTATAATGTGTTGATCTACTGTCATCATTTTGCTTTTCCTGTATGTCTAAAAACATACAAAAACTATGTTAGAAAAAAAAAGAGAAAAAGTAACTATGTTAGATCAGTTTATTTCAAGAAAATAATAGTGGGTATATATTTGAAAGATGTAATTGTTGCTCATTTTCAGCTTTTGGTTTTTAATAACATGTAATTCTCTTTAGAATTAGATTTATATTCTTTTTAAATTTTTTAAATAGTGCTTGAAAAGATTGCTTAATCCTTAGAAATCTTGCTAAAGTTGGAGGAAAATACAGCACAGATTTACTTCAGAAAAAATTAATATTATTAGAATTGGCCTTCTTACTAGTTGTTGAAAGCAAAGGCCAATAAAGTTTTCTTAAAATAAGCACATCGGGGTCAAGGATTTAGTTCAGTGGCACCATGCCTGCCTCACAAGCACAAGGTCCTGAGTTTGATCTTTGATACCAAAAAAAAAAAAAGAAGCACATCAATTGTGATGCCTGTTTTTCATGGATTTGCCAAATAGAGTTTTGTTATTGAGCAAAATGGATGTTCATTGAAAGCAGATTATTATTGCTAAAAGGGAATTATTGTAAACTCAAATAAATCTAAGTCCAATTTAATATAGTCTTTTCTCTTTGGAAACAATGAATAATTTCTTTATATATGATAATTGCCTGGTCCCTTAGTTTACGAAATTTATTTGCTTAGAAAACATTGACCACCTGCTGTGTTTAAGGAATTGCTCACTAACAATAATTTTGTTTAAAAAACAAAACCAAAACTTACTTCATTTTAATTTTTATTTCTAAATAACCATTTTTAGGGCTCTTTATAAATGGAAAGTTGTCAATTGGATATGAATCTCCACAATACTGTTATCTGATACTTATTGACAATCAGCAGTTTTTCCTCTACCAATCCTAGAATTAAACAGCTTTTAAACCAACTTTTCTTCAGTTTTCTTAACTGTATTGTGGATCATTAATTTTCTTCAAAAACTTATTTCTGAGCCAAACTATAAAGACTATAAAGTTAGAATGATTGTGCTGGTCTCAAACTCAGACACCTGGGCTTCTCTGGAGTGTAACACTGAAGCAAGGGCCCACTGCTGACTGGACAGTACATGTCCCCAGAAGGCGTTGAGGGGGCAAATAGTGTGTGCAGGAGAGATTCTGGAAACTGCTAGAGTAACCTTTAATTTTGAATAAACAGTGGGATCTAAATATTTGTATATAGACATCTAATTGTTTTTTTGTTGTTGTTAATTAGAATGTGTTTTTTATTTAAATGCTTCTACACAGTGAACAGATTTCTGCGTCTAAAGATAAGTCTCCCTCAGTTCCTCCTCTGGTATCAAATGGAGTCAGTGTTGCTTCCCAAACACCCATTCCAGCACCTCAGAAGACGCACAGAAATGAACATCAAGCGCCATTACCAGATTCTTCAGATTCTGTTAGGCAGATGCTCCAAGATGAAATGTTTAAATTAGTCCAGGTGAGCACATCTCTAAGTAAGTAAGTAATTCTACACATGATGTAGTGGTTAAAATTAACAGACTTGTAGAAATGAACAGGTCATAATTATATGTGCTGCCAAAGGGAACACAGACAGGTCATAATTAAATTGTCAACATTTCTCTGATTTAGACACTCTTCATTTGTCATTCAGAAGTTCTTAACTGTGCATTCTGGAGTCTACCTACTTCTGACAATGACTTCTTTTTTTTTTTAATTAATTAAT
>NW_004624759.1:17833032-17848653 GCF_000247695.1 Heterocephalus glaber
AAAATTATCAATTATTCATTTTAATCATTTTAATCCTTATTTACACTTTCAGTTTCTCACAGTAGAGAAACTATTCGGTATTTACCCATGTGTGTCCTATTTATTTCACTTAAGAGTATGGCCTCAATATGCATCCATTTAGCTATAAATGTCTAGTTTCTCGTTCTTTATGGCTGAGTAGTACTCCATTTTATAAAAAAAAAAACACCACATCTTCTTTATCCAGTTTCCAACTGATGGGCACTTGGGCTGCTTCCAAGCTTTAGCTGTTACAAACTGTGCCACTATAAACATGGGTTCACATATATTGCTGTGGCATGATTCTTTTAATTGTTTGGGAAAGATTCCCAGCACTGACAATGACTTCTATTTATTGAGTTCTTTCAGATGCAGCTGCTCAGAAGTGTGTGTGTTTGGGGGCGGGGGGGGGGAGACAGTAATCAAACCAGATCAGTGGACTGCTGCTAAAAACATTCAAAGTTCTTTTTGTTTTTGAGACAGGGTCTCATTATATACCCCAGGCTGGCCTCAAACTCATGGTGATCCTCCTGCCTCAGCCTCTTGAGTGCTGGGATTACAGGTGTCCACCCCCACACCTGGCCAAAGTTTCTTTTCTTTTTTTTCCAGTCCTGGGGATTGAACTCAGAACCTTGTGCTTGTGAGGCAGGCGCGGTGCCACTGAGCTACATCCCCAGCCAAAGTTTATTTTTAACCCAGGCTGTCACATATCTTACCCACAGACCAAATTTTGGCTTGGGTTAAAATGACTGCTGCAGTTTGAATTACTATTCACTTGGGCTTCCATCATCTTGTTTTCATGTTTCCCTTTTCTCTACCAATAATTTGTAATTATTTCCCTTTTCTTGTTTATTCTTTTTTTCGTACCAGAGATTGAACTCAGTACCTTGTGCTTGCAAGGCAGGTGGTGGCACCACTGTGCTAAATCCCTGGCCCTTTTCTTTTTTATTCTTAATACATTAATGTACTTCATCTAATTCTCCACTCTTGCTCTACACTAATTTCTACATCTGAATATAATGGTGATGGAACATACCATCTTTGAATTGGGTCTTGGAACTAATTTTCTCTTTTAATTTATTGGTCCTTTTTTAGCATGTCTCCCATCCCATAAGACTTACTAAAACTGAGTTTATTCTGATTCTCCTCAGTTCTTTCTTCCCCATTTCTATTGAGTAACATGACCTCTTCTACCAGTTTAGTCTTTTTTGTTTGTTTTTTAGCTCTACACACACACACACACACACACACACACACACACACACACACACACTCACTCACTGGGGATTGAACCTAGAACCTAGAGCCTTCTCACTGAGCTCCATCCCCAACCCTTTCTTTTGAGACAGAGTCTCAGGCTAGGCTTGAGTTTGTGATCCTCCTCCCTCTGCCTCCTGGAGTGCTGGAACTACAGATGTGCCACTAGCTTAAAGTTTTAGAAGCATTTCTTACACTGTTTTATGAATTACTTGGGGACTTTCATTCATAGAGAGTCATATTTGCCTGCTTTTATTATTAATCCCAATATTTTACTATGCCTCTTGATTCCTTTGCTCACACTGTATATCAGAGTAGTCAATTGATGTTTCTATAGCTATAGCTAATCTTAGATTTTTAATATTTCATACTTCAGTTGTCTTATATATGGATTTTCTAGAACACTCCTCTTCTGATATTATTCTGTTAATCTTTTAAAAAATCTTCACCAAGCCTGGTGTAGTGTTATATGCCTGTAATTCTAGCTACTTGGGTGGTTAAATTAGCAAGAAGATTACAGGTTCAAGGGCAGGCTAGGCAACTCAATGAAACCTTGTCCCAAAATAAATAATATAAAAGGCTGGGGTTCTAGTTCAGTGGTAGAGCACTTACCTAGTATATATGAGGCCCTGGCTTCATTCCTCAATACTGCAAAAAATAACTCAAAAAAGTGACTAAATTTCAGTTACAAATTTGTGTACTGTATGATATCAATCTTTAAAATTATAAAGGGAGTAGAAGGACAAACACTTCATTGTTAATAGTGCTATCTTCAGGGGCAGAATTACAATTTTTTTTAATACTTCTCTGTTTTTTCCCTTAATATGTGTGTATTTTATAACTGAATATAATTTCAGTGTTTCCCTGTTGGTCTGTTTCATCAAGTGCAAATTCTCCTGTTGGGCATGAAAGATCCACTGGCATCTTTAATCTTCCCTCCTTCCCCACCTCAAGTCTCACAAGTGTAGCCATTCTCCAAGTGTGATCTCTGGACCAGTAGCATCAACACCGCTCACACCTTAAATATTAAACCAGCCCAGACAGGTTGAAACAGAAACTTTGCGGGTGGAGCTCACCAAAAAGTGGTTTAACAAGTCTTCCTCTGGATTCTGATGCATGTTAGGGTTTCAGAACTACCTCACTAACCTATCTTCTCTTCATCCCTACAGTCATGTCCTGTTCTGGGTAACAGTATGCACACTATGCTTCCCAGGTCCTTCTGTGCATTGAAATCACCTGCTTCCCTTAACAAAGACTGACCCGGCTCCCATCCCCAGACATTCTGTTCCTATAGGTAAAGGGTTCAACCTGGCCATTGGACTTTTTAATGCCACTCAAGTGATTCTATGTGCAGCAAGGATTGGGAACCATTGCCTTTCACCTAATCAGTCCTTCCCAGGGAATTTCTCACTTCTTAACTGTATAGTACCCTCTGCTCTTTTCTTTCCTGAAAACTTGTTTAACCCATTCTTGGAATCCTCCTTCAGTTACCCTCACCCTAGTCTATCAGATCCCACTGTTTTATGATCTGTGGGATATCTATTTATTTATTTTTGATCCTGGGGATTGAACACAGGCCCTCCTGTACTAGGCAAGTGCTCTGCCACTGAGCTACATTTCCATTCCTTTTTAAAATTTTGAAATTTGAGTCAAGGTCTCGCTAAGTTGCCTGTGCTGGCCTTGAACTTGTGACTCTCCTGCCTTGCCCTCCCAGAAGCTCCAATTACATGTGTGCAGCACCAGGCCTGGCTCCTTGGGTTGTTTATGTAAACTGCTTTCTACCTAGTCCCAAGTGTCATTCATAAGTTCATGTTCCCAGATGGCAGGAAGCTCTACTTTTTTTTTTTTTCTTTTAATCCCTCCTGTCTCTGCTTCCTGCTCAGTATTTCCAAGTCTGGGAGAAAGTTGTAACTTCTGTAGAATATTCGAATGGTAACTGTTGATTCCTTAGATTCTTTTCATTGTGTTTTACGATATCTTTAATTTTATTTTATTTCAGCTGCAGCAGATAAACTTCCTGAGCCTAATGCAAATTGTAGGACCATCCTTTGCTAACCTTCCAGACACACACCACCCTCTCCAGCAGGCTCAGTCTGTATATCTGGGGGGAAGCCAAATATCGAACCCCACAAGAGGGAGTGGTGATGTTGAAATCAACAACAGTAGAAATCTTAAGGAGAGATTTTTCATTAAACCACAGTCCATGGGAGAAGGCACCAGAGAGCCTGACAGGAACAGCCCACACAGCCATGAAGGAATTATCCAATCTGATCAAAATAGCAATGGAAATATACAGGTAATGCTTACAGAAATACCATTCGCTTCCTGCTAGTTGAATTGTTGATTTTGGGGCCGGGGATTTAGCTCAGTGGTTCCGCCGCCTGCTTTGCAAGCACAAGGACCTGAGTTCGATCCCACGTACCAAAAAAAAAACCAAAAACTCAGAGTCAGAATTGTTGATTTTTTTGTTGAGTAAATAAATATTTTAGCAATTCCATCTCCTTCAAAACATATTAAACATCATTTACCAAAAAAGGAATTTATAATATATCCTAAACGTAATCTTTTTTTACTCTTCCAGAATGTTCCACATGGGAGTATTCCTTCATGTCAACTAGACAGCCAACTCCAGAAGAGAGGACTGACCCCAGCATCTGAAAGCTTAGCATCCACTTTGCTTCCTCCAGCTCCTGCTGGAAATAGTCACCCTCACCTTTTGTCCACCCCTTCTGCTTCCCAGAAGATGCCTAGATTTATCACACCTGCCAAAACACTTGGTCCTGGTTATGGTTTTCCTTTGCTTCAGTTTCAACCTAAACCTGAATTCAGGACCCTTCCTTTACATGTAGGAAGAGTTCCAAATGTTCCCTTCAGGCCTCTGGCCCAACTGAGAGAAGCTTGTGCATTAACTGGTTCCCTCCAGCCTCCTCCACAACAGAGAGTAGTACACACTATCTCAGGATCCCATTCGAATTCAAGCCAGTGCAGTACTGAAGTCATAAAAGAAGCAGCTGACCAGGAGAAATGGGCAGAAACTGTAATTACAGATATCCCTAAGCACATGAATGTGGATCAGTATGTTGGACAAGAAAACTTGACTCCTCAGCAGGACTCTTCCATATTTATAAAGCCAGAAAAACAATTCGGTGTTAAGCCAGGGCCTCTTGAGATACCTCCTCAGAATTCCTGTGGACTTCCCTTGTTGCACTTGGAATTTAAACATCCTTACATATTTTCATCAATCTCAAGAGCATCAGTTACAGTTCCATCAATACCTATGAGAACTGTAGCAGAAGAGAAAAAATACCCACAACTATTACTTTTTCCACGTCTATCGGAAAATATGGTAATGAATTTTTGTGCAGTGATTTAAAATGAGAGTTCTGCACTTTCCATACCATAAACACTATATGTTCAATGAAAGCTCTAGATGCACATTTCTTCTTTAAAAAATGCTTGAGTTATAGAAAATAACATACAATATTCGGATTTAAAGTAACAACTTTGGTTTTTAAAGATTTTTGGTGATAGATCATTAGGTCTTATGCCAGAATTTACTCAACTCTTTCTTAGAGATTCAGCTCAGAGAAGAAATAGTAAAATTACAGTTAACAGGTGCTATTGTGTGTGAGTGTGTGTGTGTGTGTGTGTGTGTGTGTGTGTGTGTGTATGTACACAGAGTGAACAAGTACACATATTGAGGTTCCCAGCAATTGTAGTATAACTGTCTTCAGATCCATTTCGGGTCTAAATTGTTAAATAGACCTGGACTGTCAGTGCTGTGCATGCAATAAAATAATAACCTGATAGACCCAACACATCCTCTTTAAATATATTACCTTTGAATCACAAAATTCAAATTGTTTATGTTCTGATTTTGTAGGTGAGTAGTGCCATTTTAGGGAGGTAATTGATAGTTCATTCTCCAATGAACTTTAAGATTTGAAGATGCTACTGGTAAGAAAAATGGTTATTCCTTAGAAAAAGTACTTACCATGCCTTCTTTACTTCTGGACTCATTCTGAGCAGAAAGGCTTAAAGAAGTGGAAAAGTCAGCACTTTTAGAAGAATTATTTTTATTTTATTTTTAAATTTTTATTAGTACATATTTGCTATATATATAGTGCTTACATTTATTATAGGGAATTTGTACCTATTATCTTAATTCTTTTTTTTTTCATTCCCCTCCCCTCCCTTCAGCCCTTTTTTCCCTCCCCATTTACAGAGTTTTGTTTCCATTTTTTCCCCCATTTTCTGTTTTTCTTTTCCCTTCTCTTCCCTCCCTTCCCTCTCCCCCTTCCCTTGTTCTCCTTCCCATTTGAACATGTTCTTCCTACTTCCCAATATCTATCCTCCATTTCACTCCTTCTTTACCCTTAGGGTTTCTCACAGAAGAGAAACAATGCAATATTTAAACTTCTGTGTCTTATTTATCTCACTCAAAAATTGTGGTCTCAAGGTGCATCCATTTACCTACTACAGATGACTCAGGTTTATCATTCTTTATGGCAGAGTGTTACTCCATTGTATATAAATACCACATTTTCTCTATCCATTCATCTGTTGATGGGCATATGAGCTGTTTCCAAGATTAGGTATTATAAATTGTGCTTCTATAAACATGGATATGCATATATCACTGTGGTATGATGCTTTTAACTCTTTTGGGAAGATGCCTAGAAGGGGAATAGTTAGGTCAAATGGAATCTCTTGTTTCACTTTTTGAGGAATCTCCATATTGATTTCCATAGTGGTTGTACCAGTTTACATTCCCACCAACAATAGAGAAGGGTTCCTTTTTCCCCACAGCCTCACCAGCATTTGTTATTGGTCGATTTCTTGATGATAAATATTCTTTTGGTAGTGAGATGGAATATCAGCGTTTTAATTTGCATTTCTTGAATGACCAGTGATGTTGATCAGTTTTTCTTTTTTTTTTTTTCTGTTTGTACTTCCTCATCTGAGAAGTATCTCTTCACTTTAGGATGTCCATTTTTAGATTGAGTCCTTGAATTTGGAGATTCTGATATTTTTGAGTTCTGTATATATTCTAGATATTAGTCCTTTGTCTGAGGAGTAGCTGGTAAAAATTTTTTTCCATCTGTGAGTTGTCTCTTTATTCTATTGGTGGTTTCTTTTGCTGTACAAAAGCTTTTTAACATGATAATATCCCCATTGTTGATTCTTTATATTTCCTGTGCAATTGGGGTTTTGTTCATAAAGTCTTTCCCTACACCTACATCTTCAAGAGTTTTACCTATTCTGTCTCCCAGCAGATTAAGTATTTATTTTTATATTTAGATCTTTGATCCATTTTGATTTTAGTTTAGTGCATGGTGAGAGATATGGGTCTGGCTTCAATTTTTGGTATGTGGAAAAGCATTTTTTCCAGCACCATTTATTAAAGACATGATCTTTCTTCCAGTGAAGGTGTTTGGCCCCTTTGTCAAAGATAAGGTAGCTGAGTTGTTTTTGTACCTTCTATTCTGTCCCACTGATCATCAGGTTTGGTTTTTTGCCAGTACCATGCTGTTTTTATCATGGTAGCTTTGTAGTATAACTTCTGGGGATTGTAATGCCCCCTGCCTTGCCCTTGTTGCCCAGATTTGCTTTTCCTATCCTGGGCCTCAAGAAGAATTATTTTTAAAAACTTTATTATGAAGAATAGTATAATGAACCCCCAAGTTCTCATCACCCTGCTTAGGCGTTATCAATGTATTGCAGATCTGTTTCATCCATAGCCTTCACGCCAGTGCCTTCTTCCTGTTTCAAATAACTGTAATATTTAAACATTATACAATTTTGTGTATGGCTTTGTTTATAATTGTAAGAAGGAAGTTTTTTTAAACATTGAAATGAAATTTAGTGGATAAGGACTTCTAGCTTAATTTCTGAAACAAGGTGACCCAATTGAGGGCTGGTGATGTAGTTCAGCAGTAAAGAGCTTACCCACCATTTACAAGGCCCTAAGTTCAGTCCACAGCAACCAAAACAAACAAGACCAAACAAAAATCACCTAGTTGAAATTTTCACCACTCTAAAATACTTAGTTCTTAATGATAGGTATACTTACTGTACCAGTCCAAGTTAATTTGTTATATTTGATTTGTTCTGAGTTTAATTTAAACATATTTTTCTCAAATTTTTAATATAATAGATATTTGAGTTTGTAAATTTTTAATCTTATGCTTTATTTCTTTCCTGTAGTACAAGAGACCACAGCTTATCCCACCTGAAAATCTCATTGCATTTAAACAAAGCCAACAAAGATTAACACATAATTTATTTGAACAAGGTGATTCTGGTCACCTTCAGCTTCTAAAGGTCAAAATGGAATCATCTGAAATGAGACAAGGAAGGAACAGTAAAAAAAGGCAAGTTCTAAAAGAAGTTTTATTTGATAATATCATGTATCAGGAAGGTCATTATTTACAGTCATAGCCATAAAGATGGAAGTCATGGTTTAACCTCCTAGCTTATATATACAATTGCATATTTTTCTTTGTTGAATGTCATGTATTTGAGAATGTCTCGTAATGAAGGAAATTCCTATATTGTGTATAAATATACTACTTTTGTATTTTATTAAAGAATTCTTTGTTATCTGTCATTTATAGGCTAGGGATTGTTTTTCAGGTTTCTGTGGTAGTACGAGCAACCATCTTTTGTAGCACAAATATTTGGTGTCATACCATTTTCCATGTACTGGTCAACACTTTGAGCTAATATTTCTTGTTATTTATCTTGCTGTATTTTCCAGACTCTTTATAATAAGCAGAATAGATGATGATATGAATTGTTTTGGGGCACTGGCCAATGTACATGTAAAAAGTAAGGCTGTGACTTCTAATGAAGAGCTTATTACAATGTTTTAACCATAATAAATGTTCAAGACACATACCAATTGGTCGATTATTATTGAGTCTAGAAAATATTTTTGTACTTTCACATTAATCAGTCTATAAAATCTATTACCAATATTCTTCCCAGAAATGGTTACTTCCTTCCATCCTTTTCAGGTATTTCCTCTGTCTTTCCTTTACTTTTTTGGCAACTCTTCCCTCTTTGCTGAGATTTCACTGATGTGAGTAAATGTGCTTAACTGTCTTCACATAAGCAAGTGGAGGTGTGTGATAGGATTTCTGGTACCAGCTTCAAATCTGCAGAAAAGAGAATTTGAAAATTACTTATATGCCTGTCGTGAGATTCCAATGACCAACATAGAATAGTTAGTTCAGTCATAGAGGAATTAGAAATAAATTTCATGGCTTTGACCCTGTTTGTTTTGTCTGTCTGTGTTTTGAGACAGTGTGCTGTGAAGCCCAGGCTGGCCCAGGACTTGCAATCCTCTTGCCTCAGCCTCCCAAGTGCTGGGATTACAGGCATGTTCCACCACACTTGGCTTCATTTCTTTGACTTTTTTGTTTATATTTGTTTGTATTCTATCAGAATATCTAATTTAATTAAATCCTATTGGAAATAATTAGCATACTTTTGATAACTCCCTTCATATAGCACGAATGAGAAAAATTAATATATAAAGAATAGACAGAGGGTCGGGGATTTAGCTCAGTGGTTCCGCTGCCTGCCTCACAAGCGCAAGGACTCGAGTTCAATCTCCAGTATCAAAAAAAAAAAGAAAAAAAAAAAATTTTCTACTACTGTTTTTAACAGGCAGAGAAGACGAGCTGAGAAAGAGCTACAAAGATCTGAGCAATCATGGAGAAAGCCAAGTGTGAGTATCTGTCCAAAGGAATCCTTCATTAATAATGATGACTCAGAAACTGTCATGAAACCCAAGGTACAAACAACTTTTCTTTCTTTCTTTTTTTTTTTGGTACTGGGGATTGAACTCGGGTCCTTGCACTTGTGCAGCAGGCGCTGAAACCACTGAGCTAAATCCCCGGCGGTACAAGCAACTTCTATAAATTCTTCCCTACTGTTCGATATTTATTTATGACTTGTCCAGTCTGATTGTCAGAAGCTTCAGGTTGTAATAGGAGAGTCTTTCCATCATTCAGTGTACAGATCCTGCATCCTCCCCCCACAGAACTGCACACACACAGTTGTGATTGTGAAAAACATTCCAGTGGCAAATCAAAAAGTGCAGCTTAGGGCCAGGGATTTAGCTCAGCATTCCACCACCTGCCTTGCAAGTTCAAGGTCCCGAGTTGGATCCCCGGTACCAAAAAAAAAAGTGCAGTTTAAGAGTGTCTGTGTGAATTTTTTAACATTTGAAGTTTGAAATCACTCCTGGCTTTTTTTCTCTGATATTTTAATACATGTATGATATGTGATTTAGGCTTTTTCCCTTATAGTTTCACCTATCTTTGGGATACTTCTAGGATTTCCACAGGTTTATGTTAACTTGTGAGTCAGGTGTTTTTAAATGCTTCTTCTAAATTTGGTGACTGTCTACTTAGTTACTTGGTTGACAGTAGATTAAATAAACAGACATAATTTTATCTATGTGGATCTTTAAAAGGTACCCTTTTGTTTTCTCGGTACCGGATATGGAACTCAGGACCTTGTGCTTGCCAGGCAGGTGTGGTGCTGTTGAGCCACATCCCTGACCCTAAAAGGCTCCCTTTTAAAGTCCTCAAGAATGCGTCTGGAGACACTAAGATGTTAAGTCCATGAAAGATTTTGACAGGGTAAAGGGAACATTTGAGTAACAAAGCTATTCTGCAGTGGAGGATTGCATGTAGTAACTTAGTAATTGTGTGTTAAATTGGAATGCTCTTTTTTAATTTTTTGACTTGTGAATTTCACATTACTTTAACAAAACAAAATAATTTTATAAGTAAATTTGCTGAGAATGGTAAGACTTGAACCTGTATCTACGAATCTAACAATCTTGATTGTAATTGAATATTTTTTTCCATAATAATAAATGTCTTGGAGTTAATCATAGATTGATTATTTGGAAATTCATTTAGGTACAAGAACATCGCAATTCTCAGCCTTTGGATAATTTCGACATTCCTTTTGGTAAGTATATGCATGATTAATCTAATGTTTTAAGTTCTGAGTTAAAATCGGTGTTCTAGAAATAAGAATAAAAATGACAGTGAGTTTTTTCATGTTATCTTTGACAAGATGTTTGTGTATTTTGATGTTTTATCCAATATGGCCCAAAGGCCAGATCTGTACAGTGGGCTCTCAAGTTATAACTGACCCAACATACAGACAACTTGGATTCCAGACAGACTGGAATTTTTGTTTTAATTTATGAACAAAGTCTTGAGTTATGATCCGAATTCCAGCCGTTTGTGAGATTTCGGATACAGATTTAACCCTTAAAGAGTTCTGGAAGGAACATTACAGCATCTTTCCTGTGTGGGGTGAAGTGAGAAATCCTGGGCCAGTGTCTCTCTAAGGACACTGAGATCTGCCTGTATACAGGAGAGAGATTTTGAAGGCTGTGTAGAGGAGCCTGAGCCTTCAGTTGACCAACTTGAGTTACAACCATCCCTAGCAGACGAATTGAATTCGTAAGTCAAGGGTCCACTGTACCATACTTCCTTATGTAGGTCCATTTGTATTGAAACATAACTGATCTATATTTGTCATGCCTTATGTATCTCTGCTTTCCACTGCAGCATGGTAGGGTACTTGCAGCAGAGACCATGTGACAGTTAAGCTTAACTGTCAACTTGTTTGGCTTGAAGGTTGCCTGGGGGATTAGTAAAACATCTCTTGGGTGTGTTTGGGTGGGTCATGGAAGCATGACCTTGGACATTCCTTTTTGATGCTATTTCCCTGCTCTGCCATTATGAACTGAGCAGCTTTCTTCTGCCCACCCTGCTGCCATGATGTTTCTGTCTTGGAGTCAGCCAGTCGTGGACTGAAACCTTGGAAACCATGGGCCAAATTAATCCTCTCCTTTAATTTGTATTTGTTGGGTATGTTTTTTTCTCAGCCAGGGGAAAGCTGACTAATACAGAAGATAAGGCCCTAGAATACTTACTATCTGGCCCTTTACAGAAAACATTTACTGACCCAGGCATTAGGACAGTGCAATAAATTAGAATCTCAAGTAAGATACAAGAAGTTTAAAAGGAAATTATGAAAGAATATACCTAGGGGAAAAAAAAGAATATGCCTAGAATTCAATTAATCATAGTAAATACATACATACTGCAATAAAGGAGTCATTTATAGATAGTAATTTGTATCTTTTCTTCAACTAGTCAGTTTATTTCTTGCTCCTTGAATTTATATACTCCCTAAGTATTACTCCTCAGTAACACCTCCCCAGTTTACTTAATCCTATGCTTGTCAGAACAGTCACGCTCATGACTTCAGCTCTTAAATATTTTGTTAGTACACAGTATACATACAGTCATTCATTTTTGTTTCTTTTACCTTAAATTAATTAATATGTCCACTTTTAAAATTAGCATCCTCTTGATAGTGGTATCAACCATTGTATTGATTGATCTAGATTTTTACCTTCAAAGCCACCTTTGATTTATTTCTTATCTCCATCCCCCTGAATTCACTTAGTCTTTATCTGGGTCCTCCCTTCCTCTCAAGGCCACTGACCTGCTTAGCTTCAGTCTTTCACTTTCTAATCTACCTACAGTTTGTTCCCACTCAGCTCCACCCCCCAATCTTAAAATCACTTTCTTTGGGCCGGGGATGTAGTTCAGTGGCACTGCGTCTGCCTGGCAAGTGCAAGGCCCTGAGTTTGATCCCTGGTTCCAAAACAAAACAAAACAAACAAACAAACAAAAAAATCCATTTTCTTTCTCACTCTTTATAACATTTTTTCACTCTGTTAAGGTAATACATGCTTACTGGAAAAAAGTTAGAAAATACAAACAAGGATCAAGAATAATTTTACAATTTACCATTCATCTTTCTATCTCAAGATAGCCAGTATTATTCTTTCAGGCTTTGTTTTATAAATATCACTACACCTATACCTGCAAATACATATACTTCTGCACTTGTTTACTTACTTGTTTTTACCTATTACAATAAACATCTTCCTGTATTGCTGGATATCCTCATCCAGTGTTAATCTGGTGGATGTTTGCTGTCTCATAGTTCTCTGATGCCAGCTGAGTGTTCTGCAGCTCAGCTCTCACTTACTGTTCGGAGTTAGCACAGACCTCACAGGTGAAGAAGCGCAATCCCTAAGAGTGCTTTACCTAGGAACAAGGTGCAAACAGGGTTCCCAGGGTACCCACATTGCTGCCTGGCTGACTGCAGATTCAGGGATTCCTCTGACAGCACTAATCAACCCCACCTCCTCTCACAGCCCTGTTCATTAATTCATTAGAACAATTCACAGGACTTTGCAAAGTGTTTTACTTACATTCACAGTGTTATTTAAAATGAAGGATACAATTCAGAAACAGCCATGTAGAAGTTCCCATCCCCTCTCTAGGTGAGCAGGTCCATGTGTCCACCAACCTGAGGACCCCTCCCCCCCTTAGCTATTTGTTTCAGAATTCTTATTAAAGTTTCAGTACATAGGCAGGATGGATTAAATTGTTGGTCATTATGATTGAATTTAATTTCCAGCCCCCTTCCCTCCTCAGAGGTGGGAGGTAGGCTAGGTGAGCAAGGGGATAATAGTTCTAATCCTCTAACCAAGTGTTTGGTTCTCCTGGTGCCCACCCCCATCCTGAAGCTATCTAGGAACCTGCCAAGGGTCACCTCCTTAGCGTGAACACAGGTATGATGAAGAGGAGCTTGTTATGAATAATAAGATACTCCTCACACTCAGGAAATTTGTAGGGTTTAAGAAACTGTCCCTAAAAAGACAAGTTTTTTGTTATACCACAGTTTATAATGATATTCTGTTATCTACCTAATCTCTCTGATCATCTCCAAGGAAAATCCAAATGTAAACCCAAACTGCCATAATATACTTTGGACTTGGATTGTACTTCCTACTGAACTTTTCTGCTGTGGTAAAAATTACCTTGAGTTCAGAATGTGAAGTCTAAATTCATTGCCCCCATCCCCAAATAGGTTTCTTTCCTATGGTCTCTATCTCCATTTGTGTCAATGATACCCTAACCAAAAAACCATTAGTCTGAATTCCACCTTTCTCCTTACCCCCTCTCATCTAGTCAACAGCCAGTTTTTGTCTCTTTTACTCATTTGAAATTCCTAAATTTATCCTCCAATTATTTAAACTACTGCAACAGCCATATCTAACTGATAGCCTTACTTCAGTTACATCCACTCAAATCTGTTTTCCACAAGGCAGCCGTTTGGATTTTCTAGAACAGCAATCTGACCATATCACTTCTTTAGCAACTTCTACTGGACCTTCCATTTTCATTAACCAAGAGGATGTCTAGCTTTTTAGGCTAAACAGAGTCCTCCACAATTTTGGTTTTCACTGAGATTCAGTTTATAAACCACTTCATGCAGAACACTTTGGTAACATCCTAACCCTTTCCTTTACCCCTCTTGAGTTACTGTGCTTCTGGGCTCCCAGTAACACGTTGGCTGCTTAATGAATGCATATAATGTTTTGTTATATTTAAGAAATGCTACAAGATGATGTTAATACTTCAGCTGGATTGCATTTCATGGCCTCTGTACAAAAGAAAGCCATAGGAAGTCAAGATGCAAGTACAAATACAGAGCCAGGTAAATTTTTTTTTAATTCACAAATTTGACATATTTAAAATATCTAGACTTTTTCTTTAAGGCAATGATTTAAAGAGAACTTTAAATTACATGATAGTTGTGATATTTCCCAAACCAGGGGAAATTAGTATTTGAATTTTTGGTAAGTAAACAAAATTTTTGTTCAGAACTGACATGGATTACATCCCAAGTCAGTAGATATAATGTTTTCAGTTGGAGTCTCTGGGCCACTAGTTGCCTTCACTGAAAACATGTACCTAAGGCTGAGGGGTTGGGGTTAGTAAAATTTCATCAAGTTTCTTTTCCTTGTGTACAGAACCTTTTAAATGCTTTTTAAACCCCCTCTAATTATATCTTATTTATAAAATATTTATTGACATTATTTTTGAATGATCACTGTAGACATTTTGGATAATAACAAGCTATGGCAAAGATGAAAATTAACCAGAATCATACCACTTAGCATAACACTTTGAGATTGTTTTGTTTTTTAGTCATTTGTATATTTTATGTAGTTAGGTAGAGTAATAGAAGGGAGAGTTGTCTTCTCTGACTGTCAAACTTTCATCAACTAGATATCTAGTCTTCCTTTAGCATTTCCAGAGAGTTTAACCCTCATGAGTCCCAGTGTTGTTTTTTTTCCCACATACCTTGAGACACTCTTAATAGAGTATATCTTTAGCATATTATTTCATTGTATTATATTTGCATCACAGTATGTTTGCTGCACTACTGAAGGTAATTCATGTCTATGTTCAATATTATTGCATAGTACATGCATACTAATGAATAAAAGGAGTGTTAATTATGAAATGATATTTAAAAGACTTTATAGTTTATAGGAATCCTTGATGTGTTATTACTTAGGTATTTAAGAGTTACTTGATGATGTTTGGAAAAATTAGATGGGCAGGGCACCATTTTCCATTTGCAATACTGCACTGAAGTTTCCTAGTATATGAAAATTCACCCACTCCTCCCAGCATATTTTCAGGAGTGGATGAGATTTGGAGAACAAGTGATACTTGTATTTTATATCCTTTTTGTTTCACTTTGATTTCTACTCATTTCCTTGTGTCATCCAAAAATTATTTTATAAGAATATTCCTTTTTCTAGCTATGCCATAAAATATTTAACCAGTTTCTTATTACTGAATGCACTAGACAGTTTCCAGTTTTTTCTGCTGTATAAGTAATGGTTTGGTGAGTGTCTTCCTGCATAAGGACCTTTTTGGGGAGTCATTACTGAGTTAGCTAACTTTTTTTACTCTGCCCATTTGGTAAATTTTAAAAAGGCATTATTTTCGAGGTTTTTTTCCTGGGTGAGGTTAAGTCTGTGTAAAAGATTATTTGATGTAAGTGATGAGTGTTTATTTGAGAAACATTCTTTAAATGTTCTTACCTGAGGATGTCTTTGAGAGAGCCTTGTAGGCCCTTTGCCTTGCTGCTGTGTAGTCTAAAGTTGGCAATGTTTACCAAGATTCATCCAGGTGAATCCCTGGGACATCTGAAATTATATTAATTATTTAAAATTAAATTGTTAAGCTGTTAATCTACTTTCCTAACACCTGTCATACATAATGTCTATGTACACATAATTTTTCTGTGTTTGTGAGAATTTTTTTGCTTCAAATTTTCTAATTTACTACAAGATAACAAAGCTGCTTCTCAAGAAGTTATCTCTGAAAGTGGCAAAAATCAACAAATCATTTCTTCTGTCCTAGGTGA
>NW_004624759.1:17848886-17888616 GCF_000247695.1 Heterocephalus glaber
ATTTAGCTCAGTGGTTTCACCGCCTGCCTCGAAAGCGCAAGGTCCCGAGTTCGATCTCCAGTACCAAAAAAAAAAAAACCAGCTAAACTATTCATCTAACATAGTAGAAATGAATGAAAACTTAAATATTTTCAGGAGATTTTTTTTCTAGCTTTTTGGTTAATCTATAATTTAATTCAAGCCTTGGTACTATTGAGTTATTATAATTGAGTTTCCAGTACTCAATATGACAATGAGTTATAATTTACACATGAAATTTGAAAATAATGCTTTATTGGAATTAAAATATTAGAAAATAAGATTAAGAGTCATGGAACAAAAGGAACAGAATTGTACTGTCTGCTGACCTACAGAGTGGCAGCCTTGGGTATATTATGGAATAAGAAGCAAATAGTGTTTGTGAAATTTAGATGTTAAAACATTTAATCATTTAAAGTGGTGAAATTTAGCTATACTAAAAGCCACTGAATGGTACCCATTTCAAGAATATGAATTATAGCCCTCAATTACACTAAAAAAAATGACAACTGTTGAAATTTTTTAAAATGTATTTATAGTTTTATTTCCTAAAATCTGACCTAAGTGAAATTCTTTAAAATAAAATAAACATGACTTAATGTATCTGAAATGAAATAGGAAATTACAGCATTTTCTTGACATAATTTTAATACTTTATTGTTCTTGCAAATCATTCATATTAGAAAAACTATTCATTCTTCATTTAATTATGGATCTAAAATAAATTGCCCTTAAAATAGAAAAAAAATTTTTGCTTTATTTATACCTATGAAGTTTCTACTTAGATTTTCAGCAAATACACATTTTAAAAGTGTTTATTGCTCGGCTGGGGATTTAGCTCAGTGGTGCTGCTGCCTGCCTTGCAACCACAAGGTCCTGAGTTCAATTGCTGGTACTAAACAAAAAAATGTTTATTGCTAACTTGTTCTTATAAAATTAATGATTTAGAGCTATTTATGGATATTTGTTAACATTTCTGATTTTTCTTCTTAATTTTCAGAACACGAACCTTTGAATGATCCTCAGCTGTTGGTCCCAGATGTATTTCTAAATGTCAAACTTTTTACTGAAAAATCAGAGAAACCTTTGTCACCTTCAACACCTCATATGGTAGCAGATGTGGTTTGTGTATTCAGAAATTTTAATAATACCTTTGTGCTAAAATTTATTTTCATCCATGTAATATTCAATTATATAGGTTACATGATGATAAAAAATCTCATCTGTGTAGCTTTATAGGAAAGGTCAAAAATTAATTTTAAATATTATACCCCAAAATATTATAAACTAAACCAATAATACATGCTTCTTGCAACTTTCTCTAAATTAGGCATATGCAAGCTCTTCTTGCTTATCAATAATAAGAATAAAGAATTAAAACTTCTTTTTGGCAGAGTGCCCTTCTAAAGTAAAGATTGGTTTTTCTGTGTTTTAACTCAGGTGGGACACACTTACATAAATGTGACTGACATTGAAGCTAGTGACCTGCAGCAGTTACCTGTCAGAGAAAAGCCTGCAGATGAAAGTGTCAGCAAGCAGCAAAGCAGTCAGCTAGACGTCCCGTTGTCTGCTGAGTTACATTATATGGCAGCATCAGTCACTAATGCTGTTCTCCCACACAATTTTAAGCATGAAGGTAATAACGTTTTGCTACTTTGTATTTTATAATTTTTTTTTTTGGTACCGGAGATCGAACTCAGGTCCTTGCGCTTGCACAGCAGGGGGTGAAACCATTGAGCTAATTCCCTAGCCCACATTTTGCTACTTTTTAGATAAAATATATTTTGAGAGCTTGCTTGGAGGTTCTAGCAGGGCAGCACAGCTACTCGAATACCCTTGACCAGGAAACTGTCCTCCTCTATCAGCGGTGGTTGCGGTTTTGGGAGGGACTCACATGGAGGAGTAGTGAGGGAGGAAGGGGACACCTCCCTAGCCAGCCAGCTCAGCCCAATCAACCCTGGAGATCAGTGGGGTGTCAGATGTCACAGCCAGATCACCGTCACATCCTTTGAAAAAGTATTTAGTATAGTATTGTTATCTGTACTCAAATCTTCTAGCTCTCCTACAAACTCGCTGCACTTTTGGATGTTTATGTTCACATTAAAAATGTTCTTTATTACCTCATCTAGCAGTTTGTTGTCAATTTTGTGTGCCTTTCATATTCTTGATAGAATCTGCCAATTCCATTTTATTTTTTAAACCTACAAAAGTGACTCCAATCTACCTGGAAGGAAAAAGTTGGAGAACAGCTGCTAAAGAAGTGAAGGAGCCTGGGATCCCCTCAGCAGCACCAGCAGACAGACAGCAGCAGAAAGGTGAACATCAAGGTGTGCACCATGACCTGCTCCCTCCCTGAATTCCCATCGTGTTAGAAATAGGCCCTAAAATTTGGTAAATGCAAAGGAAACCTGAAATACGGTTTGCACACCAAATCTTTTTTTTTGATTAAGGAAGACACTAGGCTGCTGAGAAACAGGAAGGGTAGATGGTAAAGTGCTGTGAGAGCCAAGCTTAAAAAGGTAGGGGACGATGACATAGATAATCACCATGACCAACATTAGCATTTACCATCATTTTCTCATAAGAAGGCTCATTTTAGAGTGGGACTGAAAGACAGTAGGTAATGTTTATATTTGTTTAGTAATTCACATTTTTCAGAGCACATTGGCCCGGGGATTTAGCTCAGTGGTTTTGCTGCCTGCTGCACAAGCACAAGGACCCAAGTTTGATCCCTGGTACAAAAAAAAACAAACAAGAAACTATAGCAGAGCACATTGTCACATAATTTTGTCTCACAAAAGTTCTGTAAGTTAGGAATAAGCATCACAGTCTTTCTTTGACCTTCTCTTCATTCTATGAACACAAAGTTAGAGAGCAGATACTGGGGCTAAAGAAGAAAAGCATGCCAGATGTTAGCCTGTGGGGGAAAGAAGATAAATAAATCATGGCCTGAAACAAAACCAGAAAGGGAGGGGGAAGGAAGGAGAGGAATGAGAGGAGAGGAGAAGGAAAGGAAAGAAGAAAGGAAGGAAGGAGAAGGGAAGGGAGGAAAGAAAAGGGGAAAGAAAGAAAGAAAGAAGGCAAGGAAGGGAGACAGAGGTGAAGCAGGGTGTGGTGGTGCATGCCAGTAATCCCAGCACTTGGGAAGCTGAGACAAGAGGATTGCTGCAAGTTCACCAGCCTGGGCTATGTAGTAAGTTCAAGGCCAGCCAGCACTGTTTTGTCTTAAAAAGAGACAAATAAATAAAGGGGTGGTTAGGATAACGTTTTGGTAAAGGCTGTGATGGCAGTATTGGTGAGATTCTTAGGTACAGCAGCATCTCTTCTACCTCCAGAGATGTTTGAGGCCATTTCGAGGAGAAAACACCTTTAGTGAAATCATGAATGTAGGATTTACAGAGAGACAGGGCATTTAGACTGAGAATTGATTATAAAGTGACACAAGTTTGATGGAGCCTGTGGAGAGGAAAGATGTGTACCATTGTCCTATCATATTAAGGCATTTGGTCTTTTAAGGTGAAGGCATTGAGGATAACATAAAAAAGTTTTAGGTAGAAAAAGAGCAATATCCAATTTATGGTTTTAAGAACTGTTTCTAGCTGGGTATGGTGGTGCACACTTGTAATCCGAGCTACTCATGAAGCTGAAGTAAGAGGATTACACGTTGAACACCAGTCTAGACAACTTAGTGAGATCCTGTCTCAAAAAAGGGCTAGTGATGTAGCCACGTGATCCCTGCGTTCAATACCCAGCATTGGGAGAAAAGAATGTTCTCCAAAGGCCTGTGTGGAAGATGGATTATATAGGACATAAATGGGATACTGTTTGGTGTCCCATCTATGGTGTTTTTGGTTTTTGGTTGGTTGGTTGATTGATTGATTGATTGATTGAGAGAGGGTCTTGCTTTTAGTTCAAGCTGGCCTTGAACTCACTATGGAGCCCAGGCTGGTCTTGAACTCATGGCAATCTCCCTGCCTCAGCCTCCCAAGTTCTGGGATTACAGGTGTGAGCCACCACTCCTGGCCTTCTTTTATTAAAGCTCAAGTTAAGTGGTGATGGTAGGAATGGAGGTGTTTAAGAGGTCAAATCATCAATACTTGTATCACTTTGGACATGAAAGAAAGGGGCCATCCTTGACTGACTAAGGCCCCTGGCTTAGGGGATGGGGTGAATGGTAATGCTGTTCACTAAGGAACATGAAAGAGGAAACAAGTTAGAGAAATGATAAGCTTAGTTTGATATGCTTATGTGACAACCCAACTGGATGTCCCGGTCATGAGGAGCTGGCACTCAGAAGGAGCACTACATGGCTTAGAGAGTCATCTGTGCATCAGTGACATCACCGAGAGAGAGAGTGGGAAGAGTGAGCAGAGGTGTGAGCTGTGGCTGGCACTCAGGAAACACTGCTGGGTAAAGGGAGGAAGGGTAGAGGAGGAGACCAAGCAGGTGAACAGTGCAGGAGAGTACATTTAAGAAAGCATGTCTCAAATTCAGTACAAGCATCAACTGAGTAGAAGAGTGGGGAGAGTCACTGGCTTTGCTATTGGCCTTGGCACATTTAATATTTAATGTTTGCCTGAGATCCTGCATAAGGCTGGTAACAGCCAACACTGGACCCACCTTTTAGTGTGTGGTGGTGTTGGTTTTCAATTAGTTTCAAAAAGTCATAAAAAATAATAAAATTGCTTGGTGATGAAGGATGCTTACAACAGGATCTAAAAGAAACATTCAGACTGCCTTGGATGTAAAGCTTTGTGTTACTGAAATTATTATGGGTTCTTATCTCACAACAAAGAAAAACTTCAGAGGTCTAGAAGCTAAAATGGAATTTGCAAGTATTGTAAAGCAAAACTAGTTTGGAAAGTAATGTGATAATTGGTTTAAAATTAAGTCATCAGAAAATGATAACTTCTATGTCTGCCTCTTCCTTAGTTATAATCAATTCTGATTTTGCTTTTTCTTCATATTTAGATCTGCCTAAACAAGGGTTCCAATTCAGACAGCAGAGCACAGAGTCCAGCTCTGCAGAAGGTCATCTGCTGAGGAATTTGCTGCAGGATGTCCCTGCGGCTCGCCCTGCACCACGGCCCGCCGCTCACCGACTGCAGCTTCTCTCTGCTGAGCTTCGAAAAATGGACGAGCAGCTGTTGGCAGTGCAGGACATTGCAGAAGACATAGAGCGGAATTTCCCCAGATCTGAAATGGTAAATCTGCAATATGGAAAGGCACTGTATCTTTATTCTTCATTTTGTAGTTTGTAACTGAGTTGTTAGATTTATGAAGTTATATAATTTTAGACACTTGATCTTTTGAAACTGTGGGAAATTTGGTTTCTGAAGCTTAGTATTATCAACACGTGGGCCAAATAATATATTTTTTTAGGTGGTGCTGGGAAGCAAACCCAAGGTCTTGTGCATACTGGGCAAGCATGCTACCATGGAGCTGTATCCCCAGTACGGGCAATTCTTTGTTGGGGGCATTGTCCTATACACTTCAGGGTATTTAGCAGCATCCTTGGTCTTTCCTCACTTGCTATCCTGAATGGTAACAATCAAAAATATTTCCCCACATTGGCCAAATGTCCCCTGAGAGCCAAAATCAGCCCTCTGTGAAAACTACTGCCAGACTCTTCAAAGTATGAGCCCATGCTGCCTAGTGGGGAACAAATACAGTTGTATAAATTATAAAATCAGAATATGATTTTAAAGAAACCCTGCTAAGAGTTGAGTATCGTTTTCTTCTGAAAGATTTTTATATCTTTAAAAATACTGTCTTTGTCTTTGTCTGGGGGAAGAGGCAACGCCTGTAATCCCAGCACTTAGGAGGCTGAAGCGGGACGATCAGCTTGAGTTTGAGGCCAGCTTGAACTACATAGTTCAAAGCCAGCCTGAACCACACAGTGAAAAACAAAATCAAAAAAGAAAGAAAAAAATACTGTCTTTATATTTGAAGTTCTTCCCAGTTTCTTTTAAATATTTTATGTGAGAAAACCAGTAATCAATTTCTTAGACATTTTCTGTGTCTTTAGAAAGTATTCATAATCAAGCTGAGTGTAGTGACACATATCTGTATCCCAGCTGCTCAGGAGGCTGAGGCAGAAAGAACATGAGTTTGAGGCCAGCTTGTGCTACTTACCAAGACCCTGTCTCAAAAATAAAAGTATTGAGGCCAGGGATTTAGCTCAGTGGTTTCGCCGCCTGCTGCGCAAGCGCAACGACCCGAGTTCAATCCCTGGTACCCAAAAAATAAAAAAATAAAAGTAAATGAATATTTATGTAAAATGATAGTTAGATAAAATAGTAAAGAAGTATAAAAAATAATTATTTTGCCAACATCTATGTCTGAACACCCCCATCCCATCTTTGTCTTGCTATATTTCCCAGACTGCTTTTGAGCTCCTGGGCTCAAATGATCCTTCTGTGTCGGCCTCCTGAGTATCTAGGACCACAGGTGTGTGCCACTGTGCCAGGCTCTATTCTTTGTTTTTTTTGTTTGTTTGTTTGTTTTGGTACTCGGGATTGAACTCAGGACCTTGCACTTGCGAGGCAGGTGACAGAACTACTGAGCCTAAATCCCAGCCCCACTATTCTTTGTTTTTAAGGAAGAAAAATTTATGTAATAAAGACTAAGGAACAAATAGTAAAAATACATTAAATATGTTGAAGCCTCATATTGAATAATGGAAGTTAATCTGCAGGGTAAGAGTTTTATCTGGGCTTGGAGCTGAGCTTAGTGCATGCTAGGCAAATGCTGTACCACTGAGTTACATCCCCAGCCTAGAATTCCATTTTTGTTGGGTTTTTTGTTTTTGGTTTGGGGCGGCGGTGGTATTTTGAGACAAGGTCTCCCTATGTAGTTCAAGGTGGTCTTGAACTCACTATGTAGCCCAGGCTGGCCTTGAACTTGCAGCGATCCTCCTGCTCCAGCCTCCTGAGTGCTGGCATTACAGGCATGTGCCACCACGCCTGGCTGGAATTCCATTTTTCGCTTACCTAAAAAACATTCCAGGTGGCTAATATATTGATATTTTTAAAAACATATGTATGTTGGGTTTATAAAAATTATACATATTAATGGGGTACCATATTATGTTTCAGTATATGCATACATTGAGTATATTTCAGTATATGCATACGATGTTTAAATTAGGTTAAGCATGTTTATCTCCATAAACATTTAACATTTTTTTATGGTGAAGACACCAGAATCCTTTGTTCTAGCTTTTTCAGAGACACGTATGTTATTAACTGTGGTCAGCACATTATACAGTGGCCCACCAAAACTTCTTCCTCCTATCTAACCGTAATTTAGTGCCCTGATCAATTTTTCCCAGCCCCTCTGTCCCCTGGAACTCTCCTTGACCTCCATTTCATCCTCAGCTTCTATGAGATCAACTCATTTAGAGCCTGTATGTGAGGGAGATCATGTGATACTTGTCTTTCTGTACCTGGCTTATTTCACTTAATATAACCAATCCAGTTGCATCTATGTGGTCACAAATGGCAGAATTTCTTTCTTTCTTTCTTTCTTTTTTTTTTGGTACCAGGGATCAGAATTTCATTTTCTAATGACTGAATAGTATTCCATTGCATAAATATACATTTAAAAAATCTGTTGGTCAGCTGATACTTAGGTTGTTTCCATTTCTTGGCTGTTATAAATAGTGCTCCACTGAACATGGGACTACAGCTCTCCTTTCCTTGCCCTGATTGTATATCTAAAAAGAAAAAGTGAAGGGGTAGCTCAGTGGTAGAGCACTTGGCTGGCAGGCATGATACCCTGGGTTTAATTCTCAGCACAACCAAATAAACAAAAAAGAGCTGGGCTCAGTGGCACAGACATGTACTCCCAGTTATTTAGAAGGCTGAGGTAGGAAGATTACATGTTCAAGGGAATCCTGGGAAACTTTTTTTTTTTTTGTACCGGGGATCAAACTTAGGACTTTGTGCTTGCAAGGCAGGTGGTAGCACCACTGAGCTAAGTCCCCTGCCCTGACATGGGAAACTTTTCAAGACCCTTTGTCAAAAATTTAAAGAAAAAAAGGCTGGTGGTGTAGCTCAGTGGTAGAGTACTTGCTCTCATGCCCAGGGGACTGGGTTCATACCCCAGTACTGAAAAGCAAAAAAAAAGCAGAACAAGAAAATCTTAGGGTTAATCATATATGAAACTACATTGAAAAAAATACTCCTATTAAATAATGATATTATGGTGTTTACTTGGTTGTTGTTCTTTGTTTCTTAACAGAAACTGAGAACTGCCATGTCCTGGTGAATGCTGGACATCAGAGTGTTCCTTGGAGCACCTCTTTTGAAACTGCTGTTCAGCTACTAGTGAAAGCATATCCAGACAGACACTTTATCTCTACCCATGTCTGGTCTTGGTCCTGCCTTGCTCACTCTCACAAGAGTACATGAATCAGTCATTCCTTTAAAACTCTCATTGAGTATCTATTACACATATGCTAGGCCCAGAGCCAGGTAGCTACGTAGGAGCTTAGAGCCTACTAAAAGAAGATAGACATACATACCAATAAGGTAAGGAAAGAAAGCCCTGTTTGCCATGCCAGGCAGTTCCTATAACCAGGCAAAATTCTAAAAATTGAAGAATTTTAAGCAGTGAAGTGATACAGTCCGACATGCTAGGAGCAGGGTGAAGGGTAGAATGGAAAGTTCAAGCCTGGGAGTAGGGAGACCTATTGGACCCCCTGATTTCATACTGGCCACTCATCTTGGAAACTTGTTAGAATTGCAAATGCTTGGGCCCCATTTCCCTGAGATTCTATTTAAGTAGAAGTGATTCTATTTAAGTATTAAAGATTCTATTTAAGTATTAAGATTCTATTTAAGTATTAAGTAAGGTAGAGCCCAGAAATCTGTATTACTAAAAACCGTCATAAATGGTTCTCATGCTGCTAGCTGTAGAGGAGGACCACTGATAAATGTTCAGGATCCTAAATACCCAGCACCCAGGGCAAAATACCAATGTACATGAACTGTAGCTGTAGGAACAAAGAGAAAGATAAAACAGGATTTAGAGATTGACAAGCTGTGGAAGAGTGAGGAAGACAACCAAGATTCACGAGGGTGCCCAGATTCCACTCTGGGGGGATGGCGGAACAGTTTCAAATTGAAGAAGAGGAAGCGGTGTGTTCATGAGTTCCTGCCCTGGGGGCCGGAGGCACTATGACTGCTGTTGGGGACATGTTAACTCTAAGGTGCTGTAAGATTAGCAGGCAGCTCTACCCATGTTTCTGGAGCCAAGGAGCTAGATCTGGGCTGAGGTACAGATTTTGGAGTCCTGAGTTATGAGGAAGTTCAGACCATGATGGAGAGAACACATGGAGTGAGAAAAGATAGGCAAAGAAGAAAAGTGCTGCCCTATAAGGATGAGGACCCAACCGAAAGGCTTGAGAAGGGATGGCAGTGAGAGACTCAGAGGAAAACAGCCCTTCAGTAGGTCTGTTTGGTTCCATTGACCGTTGGGTGGCTGTGCGTGTCGTGGTCAGCTAGGCCTCCCTTTCAGAATGTCCATGCAGACTCCTGAATCTGTGTGGGAGGCAGTCAGAGGTAGCTTGGCATTTTAGAAAAGTTTGCATAAATTCTGACAGGGCCTCCCTGTGCCCAAGCTTTTTAAGACTAGAAGGTAAAAACTGTCTTTTGCTACATGTAGCAAGCCTTTGAAAAATGTGTGTTTAATGGGTTGCCTTTCCCCTCTTTTTTGCTGGAAGTTTTTTGTTGCTTTTTTTTTTTTTAGTTTTAAGCACACAGGATAAATTTTTTGTTTTTAATTTTTTATTAGTGTACATGTTTACAGAACATAATGATTAATAGTACATGTGTATAACCCATCTTAATTCTTTTTACTTGTGTTTTAGATCCTGGCAGTGATAAAATCAATTTATGTATTAAAGATTTGCCACTAGAACAGTTACATTAGTAAGTGTGGCACAAGCTTGGAGACAGTTTCAGTGAGTTTTAAGGATATTTGCTCAGAGTCCGTAGGTATTTAGTCTTCCAGGATGACTGTTTGAAGGAAATAGCTTCAATTCAAATGGCATGTTTGGTAATTTGTTTAAAATGAGCTCCCCCTCTTACAATGTCTACATCAATATAAACATTTTGACTTGCATACTAAGAAAGAGCTTGTAGGCCACGAAACAGAGGAATGCTGTGAACAAGACTGACCAGCAGCCTGGAAGACCTGGGTTGAGAACCATGTTCTGTCACTGAATCTCTCTGCTTTTCAACCCCTCCTCTGTAAATGAAAGGTTTTATCTGGGTGGTAGTTAAGGTTTCTTTTGTATTCCAGAATTATATGATGCTATTTCCAAAGTCTCTTAAAAGATTAAATTAGTTAGGCTCCAAAGCCAGTTGTGATGGCGCACGCCTGTGATCTCAGCACTTGGGAGGCTGAGGCAGGAGGATCACTGCAAGTTTGAGGCCAGTCTGGGCTACATAGTGAGTTCAAGGCCAGCTAGGACTATAGCAAGATCTTGTTGTCAAAAAAGGAGTGGGGACAAAAATAAACAAAAATGCCCTCTTCTTTATCAGTCTAACATTTAGCTCATGTTGGATTTAATCCCATTTATTTTATTTGTTCCATTAATGCAAATCTTTAAAATTTACATAAAATGGTCTATGATATTTTACAATTTTCCAAGCATAAAATTTAAAGCAGTTGTTTTATTCTGTGTCTTTTTTTTGAACAGGTTGGAGAAGTGGATCACATTGAATTGTCTTCTGGCCCTGAATTTGAAAAAGCATTAGCTTTAAAAGCCATTAGCATTTCTGAAGAAGGTTTGTGGGGTTGTGGGACTAAAGCCTGGCTTTGCTTAACCTGAAAGAGTAAGCATTGCTTGTTGGAGTGCCAGAACTAGAAATCATTTTCACAGGGGAGCTGAAGCTATCAGTCCCTCTGTTTTTAGATTAAATTTGGGGTTTTTGCTCGTTTGTTTTGTGGGAGGTACAGGGAGGCTGGGATTCAACCCAGGGCTTCATGTGTACTAAGTATGCACTTTACCACAGAACTATGACCTCAGCCCTCAGGATTATTTTTGTAATAATGTAATTGGTTTCTACTGCAAGGGCATTTTAAAATTTATTTTATTTTATTTTTATTTTTATTTTTTCCCTGAGAGGCCAATAACCACCTCTGGCTTTTATGCCAGCATGGTGCAAAGTGGCCACTGGCTCCAGATTGTGCTAAGGTTGCTGGTATTTGAGGTTCTGATTAAATAGCCAAGCAATGGTGAGCTGTTCAGTGTTTTCATTTCTTATTGAAAGATTGAAGTTAGAGTAGTTATGTTTTCACATTCTCCTGTATTTGTAGTTGTTTATTTAGTATTTGCATTTTTTTATTCTTTTGTTATTTCTTCCATTTTGGAGAGGTTAACTTGTAGAATTTTTACTAATTTCATTCTTTCTTATTAACTAATTATGTCCATTTGAGGTTAAACATGTTCCTGCATGGACCTAACCAAGGATCTTGACATGTACATCATTTGGTGTGTTTAGGTCTACATAATTTTATTAAGTGGATTTGGGCTATGTTTTTCATGATTGATTTCCATTTTCCTTATGTTGTGATTAGATGATGTGTACAATGCTATTAGTTTTTAGATGATTTGTTAAAATTTCCTTTGCGAGTTGGGTGTGGTGGCACACACTTTAATCCCTGCCTCAGGAGGCTGAGCCAGGAGCCTAGCCTGGGCAACTTACTGACTTTTTTCAGACATTTTAAATTTATATAATCTGGTATTTCTTGTTTTCTGCTTTGCCCACAGTTGCTTCTTTTGCATCCACTTTAAGGACTGAGATTCCTTCTCCTTTCCTTTATAAGTTCTTCACCTACAGTCTGTGAGTGGTCACTTCTCTCTGTCTTTGAAAATAGCTTTAATTTTACTATAATTTTTTAGTGAAAGTTTATAGAGTATGTAATTCTAGGGTTCTAAGTCTAGGATTTCCTTTAGTATTTTAAAGATATTATTCCATTATTTACGGACATTTCTAACCACTCTTAACATATAGCCCACACTGCCTATGTGCTGTAGTCTAATTGGTATTCTTTTATCTCTCTTTAAAGTTTGATCTTCACTTCTTATTTTGCTTCTTTGATACAGTGTGTCTAGATGTGTATTTCTTTTTATTTATCTTCTATTGAAGTAGAAATGGTTCTTCTGTTTGAAGGTTTAACATTGGGAATTTTTCATCCATTATCTTTTAGAGTATTGCTTCTACCCCATTCTAAAAACACCATTTGAGGTATGTTGGGCCTGCTCACTCTTACTTCTTTTAACCAGTCATTCATAATTTCTGCCTCTTTATCTCTCAATTATCTATTTGTGGTAATTTCTTCAGATCATTTACTAATTTTTTTCCTGCTGTCTCTTCTTTGCTGTCTTTTTTATTCATTATGATTTTAATTTTGGTGACTACATTTTTGGGGTGTTTTTGTTTTTGTTTTTTTTCGGTTTTTTGAGACAGGGTCTTGCTTTGTAGTTCAGGCTGGGCCCTGAACTCACTATGTAGCCCAGGCTAGCCTTGAATTCTCAGCGATCCTCCTGCCTCTGCCTCTTGCCTGTTCTTGGATTACAGGTGTGCACCACCATATCTGGCTAATGGCTACATTTTTACTACCTAGAAGTTCTTTCCTTTTCAAATCTGCCCATCCTGATCTTACATTATCGTTTCTATACTTTCTTAAAAGTTGTTTTTCTTTTTTTCACTATGAGAGTTTTCATTTGAAATTTCAAAACAAATTAGTTCATTATACCGTAGAAAAGTGTCAGAAAAATATACTACAAACTCTTTCTGGATTTTTTTGGTGGGGTTTTTTGTGTTTTGTTTTGTTTGTTTGTTTCCCTGGTACCAGGGATCAAACTCAGGATCTTGCACTTTCGAGGCAGGTGAGGTGTCACTGAGCTAAATCCCTGGCCCTTGTTTTTGTTTTTGTGTGACAGGGTCTCCCTGTGTCATTCAGGCTGGCCTTGAACTCACTATGCAGCCCAGGCTGGCATCAAACTTGCAGCGATCCTCTGCCTCAGTTTCCTGAGTGCTGGGATTACAGGCGTGCGCCACTCATGTCCAGTATTGTTGCAAACTTCTAATATATCTGTATTGTCATGTGGAAATGTTAGCAATTGTTACAGTTTTTTTCCTCAATTGTATTTCACCGTTTTCTTTTAATTGTAATATATGCTCTGGATTAGTGCATTTCCCGACTCACATGGATGAGGAAGAGCAAACTGACAAAAAGGAGACTTCAGAAGCTGAATTTTCAGTAACAGAAAATCATTCTAGTCAGAAACCCCACGTGTTCCCTTCTGCCAATTCAGTTGTCAGCATTTCCAGTGACCAGAATGTTATTTCTCCTGGTATTGTTCTGCAGATGTTTTTCATGTATACACATTCTTATTTTCCATTATTATTTTACTGAGCTGTATCTTTTGGTAATATACTTATGAAGGATTTGTGAAATCATTTTGTAATATTTATTTCGGGAGCGGGAGTTAAAACTTGTGCCATTCACAGGAAAAATTTCATAAAATATACTTCAGCTACACATTATATATCTGTGTAACATCTTAATACTAAATATATAGCATCTGGAATTACTATGTTTGATCTTTATAAAAACTGAGACATTCAAACCCTGCCAGTTATCAGAAAATTTGAATTTAACTTGAAAACAAAATAGATTTATTGAGCTTCTGTCATAGGTGAAACATCACTGTTTGTTTGTGTAGACCCTTGTTTAACCCTGACCTGTGAAGAAGATATAATTATTATTCCTGTATTTCAGTTGAGAGTATTGAAACTTAGGTTTAGTTGGTAAGTGACAATTAAAAGTAGCATTCTTTAGTCCTACTAAATACAGGTTTGTCATATGAATAATAGGGTACACTATTTACCACGTAACACATATAAAAGTAAATAAATTAAAATGTTTTTGTCTAAGAGTCAATGTATGATTCCAAACTTAGAAATCATATTCTTATAAAATGAAGATATTTAGTTCACCTAATGGGTGTTTTCTTTAAAGTTGGCAATTTAGAAAAATGTGTTGTCTTTTCCTTTCTTTAATGATCAAAAATAGCTTAGATTTTCTTTTTTTTTTTAATTTTTTTTATTTTGGTACCGGGAATCAAACTCAGGTCCTTGTGCTTGCGCAGCAGGCGGCGAAACCACTGAGCTAAATCCCCGGCCCCTAGATTTTCTTCTTTTGCAATGAACTTCCATTTCTTAGCACATTTCTCTGGATATTCTTAGTGGCAAATAATTTATTCACTGAGGATAGATTTAATTTTTGGTAGCAGCCATAAGATATTCAGAAGCTCCTCTGATACATGAAGTAAATAACAGGCTGAGTGTCAATGTTTGGAATTAAAAGTAAGGAATCAGAGTTATCAAAGAATAAAACCGATCAATTGCGTTTAATAAATCATCTATGTAGGCAGTCACAAAAGAAGAGTTCCAAAACTGGTTTGAAAATGAAATAATATACTCTCCCTGTGTAACTACTTTTAAAGGAATTTTTAAAAATATAACATTTCCTGCTTTTTGATGAAAGAGGACTATTTCATTTCTCTTTTTTTTTGGTACTGGGGATCAAACTCAGGACCTTATGCTTTCGAGGCAGACAGCGGCACCACTGAGCTAAATCCCCAGCCCTATTTTATTTCTTACTAATCACATTTTTTAATTTGATTAATCTGTACTCTCATCATTGTCATCTTTTTCTTTCAGTAGTTAAGGCCTTCCTTCCTGCCTGCTTTCCTTTCTTTTTTCTTTTTTTTTTTTTTGAGATAGGGTCTCCCTGTGTAGTTCAGGCTGGCCTCAGACTCAAGTGCTGGGATTACAGATGTGTACCACAATGCCCAGCTAGAGGCTTAACAATAATTAAATTGAGAAAGATCTTTGTCAGGGACCAAAGGCCCTAAACTCTATCTTGTAAGATGCCCTTGTTACCAAAGTTCTGCAAAAAGATGTTCTCTTTTAGTAGTAGTGATTTAGAAGTATTAAACTTGACTAGGTTTGACAAGGTTTGCCCAGGTTTGTAGATACTGTGGCGATGAGCTTGTGGGCATGGCTTCCTAAGACCAGAAGGAAGAGTAACTATGTTTAGTGACTAAAACTTCAACCTTTAACCTGAGTGGTCATCATGTCTGTGACAAATCTCACCCACTTCTCTCATCAGCTCAGATGGTGCTAGAAGGAATCCTTCAAGCTGCCTTCATAAATAGGCCATGAGAGTCACTCAAAGTGTCTTCTTAATGGTCACTCTCTTAGGAGAAGTATCTTTTCTCCTAAGCAAAGAGCTAGCAGTTGTGTTATTATAGTTGCTATAATCTTAGATGTATGTGAAGTATTTCCCTCCTGGCTAAATTTATTTAATTGCTGTTAAGAACTTGAATACGCTCAGACTCTTAAGAACAAAGATAAAATCCTTGTAAATAGATAGGAAAAAGCAGGCAGGAGGCACCAAGTATCAACCAGCAGCACCAAGCCTCCCTTTCCCTTTTATTCCATCCAGGATATAAGCCTTTGGGTGGTGCCGCTCATACCCAGAGGATGGCTTCCATTATCCACAACCAGAACTATGGTAAACAAGTTAGTGGACTAATCCAGTACCACACATCCTTAATCCACACACCTCTGAAAAGCCCCCACCTAGGGGCCAAGGGTTTAGCTCAGTGGTTTTGCCACCTGCTTGCACAAGTGCAAGGATCGGAGTTCGATCCCCGGGACCAAAAAAAAAAAGGAAAAGCCCCACCTACGACCAACCACATGATGCTTTGGGGGGACATCTAGGTATGCCATAACACTATCTTCTAAGCAAAGAAGAGCTGTGCTTCTTAAATGTATTTTATAGAGTATACAGGATAGAAATATATTTAGATAGAAATATATAAGAGCAGGCTAAATATGATATACATGTGTACCTTTAAACCAATTGGGAGGTTTTTAAATATTTCAGTTTCTGGTTATATAATTTCTAAATTTGATTAATAATTGAAAGTTAAAATACTGACTTAAATTTTTATTAATATTTTGCTTTTAAGGTATGAATAACAATGATGAATTATTTGAGAGGTAAATATTTTAAGAATTGATTCATTAGTTTACTTAAATTTGGACATAAGTGTATGTTCTGGAGACTTTGTTCCTATGAATATGAACTTTTATATTACACATATGTTTGTAGTTTAAAGGAATATATTAAATTTCCACTGGGAATGTAGTGTTTTAAGAAACTAAAAAGTATTGTATTGTATCCGTTGCTATTGTAACATAGATAATTACAGTGCTATAGACTACATTTGCTACATTTTGTTTTACTAAATATTCATTAAATTTCAGCAAATAAGACTCACACAGGTCTTCTCATAGACCTAAAGGTTTTTTTAAAGCACCTATGAAGTCATCAATTACAGTGGACCTTCAAGTTACAACTGGTCTGACATACGAATAACTTGGGTTAATTAAGTTAATGCCTCTTGTTATCTAGAGTGTACCCAGGTAAAACATCCAGATCTCAGCTCTATTGACTTAGTTATAAAAGTCAAGGGCCCACTGTATTGATGAGTATGCTTTTCCTCTGAGAGATAACAAAATTATAGAAATAGAGTAGACGCATGTTTACCATTTTCAAATCTGTGCTCTTAAAGGCCTAGTTTTGCATGTTTGATTTTGCCGAATGTAATTAGGTCATAGATGGTGACTTAATTCTCAAATTACATGTGTAATTGAAGTGTTTCAGTAGATCCACTCCAGATGACTGGACTGACTGATATTGCAGACATTATTGATGACCTCATAACTAACTGTGGTGTTTCCAGTGAAGAGCTTGGCTTAACAGAACAACAGGCTAGGAGCATCTCCAGGTAATCATTGAAGATATTTCATTTCACTTCATTATTTGAAGGATGGAACCTCTGGCCTTATGAATGCTAAGCACATGCTCCACCACTGAGCTGCACCCTTAGCTACTGAATAATTCACTTTAACCCACTTAAAATGTTTCTAGTTCAAGAATGTTTAAAATTGGCCACATTTTAGTGTAATTTTTATGAAACAAATGTGAAGCTTCTCAATAGGATATGGCTGGCTTATTTAGCTAATATAGCATATCTGTGAGCTTTCCCCCTGTAAGTACAACATACAGTTAACTCTGTTGCTTATTAGAAGTAATGAATATTTTAGCTCATGGTAAAATAAATAAAAAATAATAAATAAATAAATAAACAAATAAATAAGGGTCGGGGATTTAGCTCAGTGGCTCTGTGCCTACCTTGCAAGTGCAAGGTCCAGAGTTTGATCCCTGGTACCCCCCAAAAAATTTTTTTTTAGCTCATGGTACTTTATCCTAAATATTTACCCTTAGGATATATTTATTCATTTATTTATTTAGGTACCAAGGACCGAACTCGGGTCCTTGCGCTTGCGGGTAGGCAACAGAACCACTGAGCTAAATCCCCGGCCCTAGGATATATTTTTAATAGCCTTGGTGTGGACCATTACATTAAAATTTTTCTCTTTACAACTCTTCCTGTATAGAGAGAATGCAGGCTGACTCTTCTAATCATACTTCCCTGAAATTTATCTACCTCTTGGTTTGCTTATATAAAATAATCAACCTACGGGATTTATCTATTTCCTACTTCAGTTGTACTTACTACTGCCTCAGTGAAAATGCAGTGTACTATAATTAGTTACAGGGCCATTACCTGAAAATACTGCACCAAGAAAAGTCAAAAGAAAGACTATTTCTATTAATTTAGTGGAACTATCTGCTGTGTTATGACCTTGTCTTAAGGCCATGTAAATCCTAACTTTCTAAACTAGTACGCTTAGTTAACTCCTAGTTGTTCTTTTTTTTCCCTGAAGTTAATGATTGTGTTATAAATATTTCACCAGTAGTCTATGAAATGTCAAGAATTAGAATAAAAATAAAATTTGGTTTCTGCTCTTGAATGGAGATAAACTGTTAATACCAAGTTATATGAGTGTGCTATGAGAAGAAAGCCAGAGAAGGCAGCTTCACTGGTTCAGAAATTTGATCTGTATCACAAAGGATCAAGAAAAATTCTAGTCTGTTAATGGCTGCTAACTGAAAGGAACGATATTCCAGGCAGAGTATCCTGTGCAGTGTTACAGTGATGGTGAGGGCAGGATTTAGATGTGGCTAGAGTTTGTGCATGGACGGGAGAGTCTGGGGACCAGGGGCACTTGCTGAGTTCGCCTCATTGGTCGACAACAGGGGAGTCAGCAAAGGCTCTCAGCCTGAACTGGGCATCAGTAAGAAGACTTTACTTCCGGAGTCTGGGGATGAGGTACTCCTGTGGAGAGTGCAGGTCACAGGGCCAAGAAAACACTGCAGTCTGTCAGAAGGTGAGAGTGATAGATTTTTTTGGATGACTGAATTGATGGTGATTTCTTTAGCAAGTTGAAGAATATGGTTTAAGATACAAGGTACCAGGAGAGTATTCAGTTGGTAATACATCAGCTTTAAGTCCTTTGAGAAGCTGATGCCAGGATGTGATTTAGATGAACAAGAGATTTATTTAGAGAAATACCTGTGAAGGGAAAGGGAGGGAGCCATACAAGATGGGGACCAGCTATCAGACTGCGGTCCTGATGTGGATCTGACTTTGTGCTGGGAGATCCCCAAGATCACTGCTAGGGGCAGCATTGTGCTAGGAGGGCTCACAAAATGTGGCATATACTGTAGTCATGTTTATGGCCATAATTTATTCCACCAAAAGGATTCAAAGCAAAATCAGCAAATGGGGGCCGGGGATTTAGCTCAGTGGTTTCGGCGCCTGCTGTGAAAGCGCAAGGTCCTGAGTTTGATCCCCAGTACCAAAAACAAACAAACAAAATCAGCAAAGGGAAAAGGTTCACTGGGATAAGTTCCAGGGGAAACTAGGCACAGGGTTCCCAGAATAGAAGGACACACCCAACTTTTAGTAACAAGTTGTGACAACACATGTGAAATGTCCACCAGGCAAGCATATTAGATTCTTGGTGGTTTTATTGAGGTACTTCCTGGCATGTTCTACGATCCAGACTCTGAGAACGACAGTAAGTGTTCAGAATAAAGCACACTGTGTGTGTCTGTGACCCATCTGACATGGTGTCTTCTTCACACTCTGGTTGAGCGTCTGCCCCCAGGGCCCATCTCCAAGCACCCATTTTCCCAGTTTACCAGTAGTGCCACTTGCATTAGTTTGGACCCCCGAGAAGCAGAAGCCAAGATGAGATTGATGGGCAGGAGATTTGTTGGGCACATGGCTGTGAGAAAAAAAGGAAGCAAAGAGGGAGACAGGGTCTCAGAATGCAGCATAGCTCTAAGAACATTTCATCCAGGTTGATGATAAGGCCTCAAGCCAGTATCATCCACAGAGTTTGCAGAAATAGGCCAGTCACAGCATTCCTGCCTGGTTAGTCATTAACTCAGCCGGTCGGAGGGAAGTGTGACATGGGTCTAAAGGTGGGGGTAGAGCCAGAACAGCTCAGAAGTCACCTGTGTGTGTAAGTTTTTGGAGTGATTGAGATAGTCCATGGAGTAGATCATAAATAAGCAAGTTCAAAACAGACCATATTAATACTTGAAGTCATGAACAGAAAAGGGAACCAATGTACGAGGCTGTATAGTGTTTAAGAGTTAAGAAAAGGTAAAGGTAAGAGTTTAAAGAGGGAAAGAATTTGAAGCAAATTTTGCAGAGAACTTGTTAGTGGCCCTTCTGAGACCATTTTCTTTGGAGTTCAGGGAACAGATGGGGAGCAAATTGACTAGAGAGTATAAGTGTATTCACCTTTCAAGATGGGACAAAATCTTTCCAAATAAATAGTTTTAGTTCTGATACTTATCTGCATCACAAATTTAAAAGCAAATGATGCCGTACATGTTAAATTTTTCAGGATTCCACGTTCTTCTGGCAGATGTCCACAAAGAACTGAGAAAGAGAGAAGAGAAATTCGAGTTTGGATGAAAAGAAAAAGAAAAGAAAGAATGGCAGAATATTTAAATCAGCTGGCAGAAAAGAGAGGGCAAGAACACAGTCCTTTCTGCCCCAGAGGCAATCCAGTAAGTCTGTGGTGTCCTGGGGGATGGAATTGTCATGGGCTATGTATAATTTTTCCTGGCCAGTACTCAGGAAAAGTTTAACATAACTTGAATGCCTTTTTTATTGGAAGATGGAACAGTCACCATTTTTTGTAAGTCAGGAAAGGTTAAGAAATCATCTTAACCATGTAGCAGGATATTGTGCACACTGTCTTTACGGAAGGATCTTAAATTTCTTGTTTCCCTCTGGCTAATTCTGGTTGTAGCATTTTAACCAAATAAGGAGGTTGAGAGATTGAGAGACCAGTTATTTAATTTTCAATGAGAGTCAGTGGCAAAATGAATGAACACCTGACTGTGTGTCTAATAAAAACATTTTTAAAACTTGATTTTCTGTCTATAAGATACCTGCACCCTCTTACTTTGTAATCTGAAATAAAGTGAAATATAATGGTACTTGATTTTTAAAGCATTTGTAGGAGAACATTCTATAAGTGAATTTTCCAGGTAAGGTTGTCCTGTTTAAGCTCCACATGATGCAGTAGGTGAACTTTTATTTAAAATATGTAATTTACAGGGCTGGGGATTTAGCTCAGTGGTTTCGCCACCTGCCTCGCAAGCACAAGGTCCTGAGTTCAATCTCCGGTACCAAAAAATAAATAAATAAATAAAATGTGTAATTTACTTAAAACGGTCTTGCAAAAGAGCGTGTTGGTGTTAACATTTTTTGATAACCTCAGCAGACAAGATAGGGACCCTCAGAACTACCTGAGGTACATGAGCAGAATGTTAAAGTGTGTTTATGTGCCCGCCCGTATGCATGTGTGTGAATGAGTGTGTGTTCCCCTGGCCCATGAGGGGTGAGGTCTAATACTACCTTCCCTGTCAGCCAAGTGAATACCCAAGATGGTTAGAATTGTGTCCAAATTTAAAATAAGTTAACAAGGTCATAAGAGCTTTTTGGTTCATAGGCCCTGTGATATGTCATGCTCAATATCATAAATACTTGTTTCTTTATTTTTAGCATCTACTGGGGTGAAGGTTTGGGATTAATGAGGGGTTAATGTGATTAAAATGTTCACTTGAATTTCTTTGAAATCAGCAAGATCTTTAGTTTGTTGCAGACTATTTCTCTTTAGCACCTTCAGAAAGTGAATTTACTTTTGGATGCCCCTTTTTACAAACATAATTATGTATGAAAAGACGCATGCAACTCAGAACAGTAATTCCCTCCTCCCTCCCTCCCTGCCTTTCTTCCTTCCTTCTTTTCTTTCTGTTTTTTGTTGTGGTGAAGGAGGTTAAACCGAAGGCCTTGAACTTGTAAGGCAAGTGCTCTGTCACTGAGCTACATCTCCAGCCCTACAACAGTAATTCTTTTTTTTTTTGTACCGGGGATTGAACTCAGGACCTTGTGCTTGCAAGGCAGGCAGGCGGCAACACCACTGAGCTAAATCCCCAGCCCCAACAGTAATTCTTAATGTTCCACAAATAATTGACATTTGTTAGTTTTCCTTCCTGGTACATATAATTTGAAATACAGTTGTACCTCAGTTCACGAACTTAATTTATTCTACAGTTCTGGAAAAGATGGCCATGTCGTGTTTGTTACCTGATGCAGAGTTTGAAAACAAAACAAAAAGAAAATTTTGCTAAATGCTTCTGTTTGCGAACCAAATTATTTGCAAATAAAAGCATTTATGAACCAAGGTACCACTCACTGAATTTACAAGTCACAGTGAACTCACTACAATAGGCTTTTGGTAAACATTTTACAGTATTAAAATGATTATTTTAAATGTTATTTCTGCTTTTTCAGCCAAGATGTTAATGGGATTAATCACATGATTGTTTACAAGCTTTAGATGTCTTCATCCCTGAAAATGTTATTTTCCATTTTATGTGCAGCTTAGTAAGTTTCTCCCCTTTTAACATAATATATTAACTACTAAAATACATTTTATATTTCATTTATTAACTTGTATATTACGTTAATTGTGTGATTTAATTAACATTTTCATATTTTGTATAAACATAGAAAGCTTTATCAAATATGACACTGTTTTATACTATTTCCTAAATAATTGAATTGTATCTAATGGTTTAATTATTTGGACTGAACAGTAATGAATTAACTAGATATTTCTTTTGCAGTTTTACATGACTTCAAGGGAAATCAGGCTGCAACAGAAGATGAAGCAAGAAAAAGACAGGTAAGCTCGGTAGCTGTGCCTTGGGCATTCTCTCTACCTCTCTCGCCCTGGGCATAGACTGTGCCTTCAGAATTGCACTGTTTACAGCAGTTTCTCTGTTCAATAAACAGAAAATTATGGGAGATATTATTGTTAGCCTTTTTCAGAATTTGCTTAAAAATATTATTTGTGCCATCCAGTTTTTATGACCTATTTCTGCAGTTCTCCCTTTCCTAACCCAGGTAAGTATGTGCATTGGGGAAATACCCCAATGCCATACCATAGTCTTCTTTCACAATATACTATACTGCATAATGGTTTTCAGAAATCTGATGAACAAAAGGACTTAAAGAGCATTGAAAAAAGCAAAAGTACTGTGTCCACACCTCTAGAAATATGAAGTGAAAGTGACTGAATAAATTGATGTTTAATTATTTCATTAATTTCTTTTTCTAAAGATTGCTACTCTCTAACCACTATAGTCGGCGAATCTCACAAGCATACAGTCTGATGAATGAACTGCTGTCAGAGTCAGCACAATTCCCTGCAACTGCACAGAAACCATTGTCTAACAAACCCACCATTGCTCAGCATTGTGGACAGCACCGCTGCCCTTCTCCAAGGTGGTAAGACAAAGAAAGTTAGGCATGTCATTTGGCAAAATAATGACAGCCCTGATGAGGCTTTTGTGACCCAAGTTCGGTGTTTTGCGTCTACCTTGCTTACAGTTGTGATGACAAAATGAAGAAAAGACATAGCCCTATAATTATGAGGGCTTTATAAATTTATAAAATCAAGAAGGGAAAAGGCAAAATGGTATGGCATATCTGACTGTACTATAACAAAGCACTTCAGGACACCTGAAGTACAAAATTTTATATCTGTTCAGTCATTTTTTCTTCAGTGTCTGTCTTAGTTACTTTTCTCAATACTGAGACAAAATACCCAACACCCAAAGCTAAAGGAGGAGATTTTTTATTCCCGGTACCAAAAAAAAAAAAAAAAGGAAATGTTATTTTAGCTCAAAGTTTGTAGAGGTTTCAGTCCACAGTTGGCAGGCTCCAGGGTAGGGTGGCATGGCAGAGGGGAATGGTAGAGGAGAAACAGTCCATGGCAGGGCAGGCAGAGAGCAATAGCAGCAAACAGCAAAGTGAAGCAGGAAAAAGCCACCCTTTCCTTTTTATCTCATCCAGGCTACAAGCATTTTGGGTGGTGTTACCCACACCCCAAACTATGCTAAACCAATCAGTGGGCTAATTTAGTGATCAAGTGATCATGCACCCATAATCGAAGTTCTCAGCTTAGATACAGCCACCTCCAAAAAGCACCCACCTGTGAGCCCATGAGGTTTTGAGGGGACATGTAGATAAGCTATAACAATTTCTGTTAAGATTTGCTTCTATTATTTCCTCCTAACTACATCCTGTTTCTTCACCCGTGGTCTTCACTCTAGCAGAACAGTCAGCCCTTACCAATTGGCCATTTCTCCTGCTGCCCCCCGCCCTGCCCTGCCTCATCCACTTTTGGCACTGTTGTATATTTCACCTTAAATTAATGTTTGGATATAAGTCCATCAGGCAGAAGTAGTATCCAGTTGTACAGTTTCCTATAAATGGCAAACAAATAATGCACAGTTAGGTCTGTGGATGATCTATGTTATGAGCATGAATTGACCACATTTTGTTAAAAATTACCACCTTTAATAAAGTAAAGATTAGAATTATAAACATAATCACATAACTTATGAGGCTATAAGAAATGCTACCGATACCGATTCAGATATAATCAGTTCACCTGTGTGGCTGGTATGGCGTTTACTCAAAATACCAAAAGTTCCCTTTGAATCTTTTTCAGAATGAAGCAAGTGATTAAGTACATTTGAAATGGGTAGAGAGATAACTAAAAACAACCTTTGAAAAAATGAATTATTTGAGATATGAATGACAAATAATTATTTGTTGTGGGTTAGCAACATTAAATGTAATACTGAGGTATAGAATAAGCAGTGTTAAGTGAACATATTAATCTGGGCTATAATTTGGGCTTTTTGAAATACTAAATTTTATCACTATGACATTCTTGGGATATAATAATAGTGTAATTTCTGCTTCAGAGAGAATCAGCATGGGCACAATTTTCCAATAAATCGACCTGGAAAAGTCAGATATGTATCCAAATCAAGTTATACCCATACAAGGAAACCTCTTGGACAACCTCAGGGCTCACCTCGGCCACATGGTAAGGCTTAAAGCTCTTTGTGGGGTGGGGATTTTTATTAGTACATATTTGTCATGTGTAATGATCACATTCATCATAAGGAATTTATGCCTGTACATAATATGTCTTAATTCTTCTTTTTTCCCATTCTGCTCTCTTCCCTTCATCCTTTCTTCCCTTCCCCATTTAAAGCTCTTTTATCTAGTGTGATCACTACCTGTCCCTTCTTGTCTCTAATGTTGTGGTTTTATTAGTAAAAGCTACAAATCATAGTAAAAAAGGATTCTGATTTCAACAGAACGTAAGGGATTGGTGAAAGACTTTGCTATATCATGATACTGTTCTTTTGCTTTGAAATAAGGAAGGCCCTGTGAATATTTTTTAACTAATTGCCTTTTTGTAATGGAATTTGAACAGGAATTAGTTGTAAGTTATTGGGGAATCTTCCTCTTTTTTTGTGTCTGATAAAGATGTAGGCATCCTTTTCCACATTTGAAGATTTATCTGTTATTTATAGCTGGCTCTTCTTTTTTTTTGATACTGGGGATCAAACTCAAGACCTTGCACTTATGCAGCAGGTGCGAGAACCACTGAGCTAAATCCCCAGCCCTATTGCTAGCTTTTCTTAATTAATTTTACTCTGCTTGGGTTCTGATTACTATAGTAGAACACAGGTGTAGAATGCCTGTACACTAAAATGTACAACAGTAGATAATAATGTACTAAAAATGTATAATGTTGAAAATTCTAGTAACTGGGCCAGGGATTTAGCTCAGTGGTTCTGGTGCCTGCCTCACAATCGCAAGGTACCGAGTTCAATCCCCAGTACCAAAAAAAAAAAAGAAAGAAAAATTCTAGTAACTAACTTACGTGCCAAGTTCTGTTTATGCTCTTAATTACAACTCTGTGACATGGATACTATTATGTTCTCATTTTAAAGATGAGGAAACCAAGACAGAGAAAGGTTACATAACAACTGCTCAGAAGTGGTAAAGCAAAAATTTAATCCCAGTCTGGGTCTAGAATCTATACACTTTAGAACCTATACCTCAGTATGCTGACTCAGGGCCAGGGAATTAGCTCAGTGGTTCTGCCGCCTGCCTTGCAAGCACAAGGACCCGAGTTCAATCCCTGGTACCCAAAAACAAAGAATGATATGCTAACTCAATTCAGAATATAGAAATTCCCTAAATTCCAATCCTTTTGATAAAATTTAACTGTTGCTTTTGTTGTTGTTGTTGTTGTTCCAGGGATCGAACTCGGGACCTTGTGCTTGGGAGGCAGGTGGCCCCACCACTGAGCTAAATCCCTGGCCCTAACTCTTGACAATCTTTTGATTGTCAAATTTCAGCAAGAAAATACTACTCTTTTTAAACTAGAATTTCAAAATAATGAACCATGCTCTCTTTAAACAATTTTTTTTCACATGATATATTTGCCAAAATTAAATAAAGAAATTCCCCCACATTGGCCAAGTTTTAAAGCCCTGAATCTTGGTTTCGTAATAACTGATGAGAAAGTCTTGGATTACATGGAAGTGTGTCTCCCTCTTGTGTCTGTCCCATGGCCAGGCCTTAGTCGTCACCTTGCACTCTGCCTGCGGCTGCCTGAGCCACCCTCTGCCTGTCCCCCTGCTCTCCTGGACCGTGTGGATGAGTGTGTTGCTGCAGCCCTGGAAGCCCACAGCCAGTCCAGACCTTCTGTCTGGCCTTCACGCCATCCTCCAACAGCTCTTGCAGCTTCCTCTGCCTCCTCTCCCCATGTCACCAGGGCTGCCTTACACTCATTTACCAACCAACCACACACCATGCTGCTGTACTCCCACTCTTAGGTGAAATTCTAGGATTTATGAATAAGTGTCATTTCTGTGTCTTTGAAGACATCCCTGATCTCAATTCTTTCGTTCTTTGAGCTTGATATATTCAGTTTTAAATTCACCATTGTCATTTCTGGGTTGAGGCTAATACATGTTTGTTGTGAAAACTAGAGATAAATGGTAACTAAAATAGTTATTTTTCTGTCCTGTGAGCCCTTATTCACATGTTTATACCCCTCTTGGAGCACAACAATGTCTTGTGTTCTAGTTGCTTGTAAACTTTTTGCACCCCCACTAGACTAAATTCCCACAGTATACCAACACTGTCTTCCTCATCCCTACATTACCCCCACATTGAACAAATTAAATACTTGAAAAATTGGATAAGTTGAAAAGATGACTTTTTGGCTTTTTTTGTCTCCAAATAGCTGTATATGAACAAATTATTGTTCAAGGATATTAATAGGTGGGTATTATAGCATTTATGCCACGTCAGACAACACTATCATGTGCCTGGCTATTATCTTACCTAACTTGTCACTTAGTTTCAAGAAAGGACTAGGTTTTTAGAGTCACCTAGACTTAGGTTCACACCCCAGCTCTGCTGCCTAATTTTTGCCCTTAGATATTCTTAGGTAATTACTTAAAACTTACCCCTCTTGGTGTGGTGGTGCATACCTCTAGTCCCCGCCACTGGGCAGGCTGAGGCAAGATGATCTCTTTCTTTTAGGAATTCAAGGCCAGCCTGGATAACATAGCAAGAGCCAGAATCTAAAAATGAATAAGTAAATAAAACCTACCTCAGAGAGTTGTTGAGGATTGTAAGCAAAACATTTTGCAATTGCTTGGAAAGATTAAATTTAAGACTTAATCAGGGGTGTAGCTTGGTGGTAGAACACTTGGCTAGCAAGGCTGCCACCCTCTGTTTGGTCCCCTGCACTGCAAAATGGACAGAAAGAAACCTTAATCATTCTCTTGGTGGAAATTAACTTGCATTTTATCTAGGTGTTTACCGCTAAACCTTGGGCTTAACTTGTCCCTGGCTTTCTCAGCTGCCAGAGATATTATCAAAATACATTTGCCATTTGAGAAGGGGCCACAGTTACATTCTAAGCACACCAAATCTCAAAGTAGAGCTCTTTGAGCCCTCTTCTTTTGTCTGCACTTTTATTTTGCTTTCTTGGTCCACGTCAAGCACCACTTACCAGGCTGTTACTCTGAGCAGGGTTTGGTGAGTGGATTCAGAGCTGATTGGAAGATTTAGTTTCTGTTCTCAAAGAACTTAGAGGATAAAACACGAAGAAGCATGGCTGCATGGACCGGATTTAGCTCAGTGGCTCTGCACCTGGCTCACAAGCATAAGGTCCTGAGTTCCGTCCCCAGTACCAAGAAAAGAAAAAAAAATGGCTACAGATGGGAGGCTAAACAGTCATGTCTGCTTCTAGGAACTGCCACTTTCACCATCCAGAAAAGAGTGGGTGGAACCAAAACAGCAGTAAGGAAAGCTGTACAGTCTCCAGTTACCATCCGGAAAGGTAAGGGATAAAGAAAGAATAGAAGGTTCTTACAGTTAATACTAAGTTTTGAACAATTATACATCACTATTGGAAGTTTCAAATACAGGTTTCAGAATGAAGAGTATGGTTTTTGTAGTACAGTACTTCAGAAAAGAGGCTTTGGAGTTAGCTTATCTGAAGTTCTAGTTAGTTCATTGCTGATTCTGTAACCTTGGGCAAATTTCTGACCCCATTTATGTCAGCTTCAGTTTTCTCACCTACAAAATACAAACTGTAACAGTGCAGATCTGCAGAATAACCTTGGTAAGTAACAACTACTGCATTATCGCCATTTTATAGCTGAGGACCCCAAGGCTTTGAGAAGAGACCTTCACATCTGCTTAGAACAATAAACATAATACAGCTATAGAACACTTAACTCCATGCCAGTAATGATGAGCCTCTTGGAGCTTTCAGTGATACAAACAGCCTGCTGCGGCATGCGTGCCACAGGTTCACCAGCACTGCTCTATCCCAAGCATGACTGCCCAGGGGGACCTGTGTTTACTTCCTGATTCACCTCAAGCCTTAGGTGTCTCTTTAGGAAATCACCTTGAAAGGGGGTAAAATGTGCTGTCGCGTTAGATGAGAACACTAAATGTGTTAGGTAGGCCAAGCTCTTCTGTGGCCTGATGGAGAGAAGCCCTGTTAATTGATGGGTTTGCTAAGCTGTTCTCAGGCACCAGTTAGGATGAAAGTTTCTTTTTAACAAATACTGATGTGTGTGGAAAGGAGGAAGAAGGTGATAAAGTGTTGTCACTGTGCTTACCCTGACACCTGGGCCCAAAGGCAAGTTCTGAGCGGAAGCCTGGGTGAAGATGCCTAAGGAAGCACCTGGGACGCGTCCACAACACTCATTATCTCCCCAGTTGTGTCTGAGGCCTCTCCTCCCTAGACTTTTCTATGCTAGAGATTAATCACTATTATTTTTCAGATCAAAAGAGGCGGCCAGAATTAAATTTATATCACATACTGACAGGACAAGAATTAGAACTCAATAGTGAAGCGAACCATACATATCCAGACCTTGTGATTCAAATACAGACATTCCTCATTTAACAACTGAGTTCTGTTTCTGCTACATACTAGATCGTTTAATGAACTAGTTGCTAAATTGGGAGTTGTAGAGCCAGATGTGGTGGTGCACACTGTAATCCCAGCACTTGGGAGGCTGAGGCAGAAAGATCGCCATGAGTTTGAGGCCAGCATAGGCTACATAGTGAGTTCAAGGCCAGTCTGAATTACATAGTGAGACCCTATCTCAAAGAAAACCTAAATAAATAAAAATGAGGAGCTATATATAGTATGTACATTACAGTACAGAAGTAGAAGCCACCATGATCCCGCACTGCCACTGATATTCCTGCAGCAAGTCTGAGCAGTGGGTCAAAAGTCCAAACAGCCTACACCAGTTGTAAATCTGAACAGTCATTAAACAGGTAAGTTGTTAAACAAGGAATATTTGTATTAGGTAAAAAGTGTCTGCCTTGGCTTTGACAGTAAATTCACAAGTGAATTACTGAATCAGTCAGCCCTAGTGTATGTTTTGTCCTTTCCTTTGAAAGGCTGTAATGCTCCAGGTAGCAGTCTGCAGCATACAAAAAACCACAGGCATGCTGGCCTTGCAGGCCCAACAAAGGAGGTGTGTATGGAGTATGAGAGAGAGGAGATGGTGGTGAGCCCTTGGACCTTACCTGAAGAAATCCACAAGATCCTCCATGAGAGTCACAATTCTCTTCCACGGGTAAAAGTTGCTCTGAACTTCAGTTTGTGTAATGATTGCTCTGTGTTCTTCATTGCTTGTTCTTGATTGTTAGGTGAGTTTGAGATACTAATTCCATTCTTTTGGCTTAGTACTCCAGCATTTGTTTTTCATAATTCTCCTTGGCTTTGTATCTTTTTAAATTAAAAACAACAGAAATAGAAAAGCAGATCATTGCACCAGAGCTGTCAAAGTCCATCCTCCCCACCCTTCAGATATGGTACCAGCACCTGTGCAAGTGATACTCAGCTCACTCTCAACCATGATGTGCTGAGGGACCACAGCCCGGGTTCCCTTCATATTTCCTTCAGCCCTTTGATGGCTGGCACCCTAGGACCATGACTGATTATCTTCTCAATTCCATAGGACTTGTCACCAACTGAAGAAGAGCTTGAGCCTCCTTTTGGGGTGGGTGGCACAGACAACGTGTCTGAGAGCACCGGCAGCATCCTCAGCAAGCTTGACTGGAATGCTATTGAAGACATGGTGGCTGGTGTGGAGGACAAGAGCCTGTCTGTCCAGTGGGCCCTTGACTTGTAAGACCTGGATATCAACCTGTGTCAAGGCACCAGCCAGCCCTTCCTTAATATGGTTCTGAAAGACTTGAAGGGAGCAATGTGAATTTACCACCTGCAGCCATATTATTATCTAGATCAGCCCTTTCAAAAGGGAAAATAAAATTTCTCAATCATTTTGTCTTCACAGGGAAAGGTTTGTTTAACTATACATGTATTATGTTTTTGCACTTGATTTGTCTTTGGCATAATTTTTGTTTTGTTTTGTTTTTTGAGACAGAGTGTCACTGTGTAGTTCACACTGATCTTGGACTCAAACCGATCCTCTTGCCTGGGCCTCCCCAGTGCTGGGATTACAGACATGTGCACCCATTACCCAGCTGTATCTTTGGCATAATTTTAAAAATAATAAATACTGGTGGGGGATTTAGCTCAGTGATTCCGGCCTGTGCCTCAAAAGCGCAAGGTCCTGAGTTCAATCCCTGGTACCAAAAATACTACTACTACTACTAATAATGAATACCTTTCAAGCCTAATTTGCATATAATAAAAATCTTATATCTTGCCTCCTCCTTTACTACCGTCTGTGTTTTGAGAAACATGATGAACCTGATAGGACAAAAATTCTCCTCTAATTGAGAAGAAAATCAGTCTCACCTGAGAAACTTGGAAATTAACTCTATTTTAAAATATACCCTTAAATTCACTTGTGCAGGGCTTGTGAAGAAGAATCAGCCACTTTATACTAATATTATTGGCAAACAACCACACCCATTAGTTTGGGTTGGGTACTGTCTATGGCCTTCTTTTTTTCTTTTTTTTTTTTTTTGGTACTGGGGATTGAACTCAGGACCTTGCACTTGCGAGGCAGGCTGTGGAACCACTGAGCTAAATCCCCGGCCCTTATACTAATATTAAATAAGCCAAGTTCCCTGTAGCCCAGAAGATCTCCCATCTTCTAACCTTTAACCTGATAGCATTTGGGGAAAAAAAAAACGATGGATGCATTGGGTGGGAAAGATTGAGAATATGTTTCCTGACTCTAGAAGGTTCATCTTAACTTGGTAAAAACCATAACACAGAGTTCTGTTAGTTTCTGGGCCTGCACTCAAAACAATTTTTGAGATAATTTTTAAGGTGTACAACATGTTTTGATATGCCTTCCGTGAACAACATGATGTTTAATATATAATGAAGTAATTGGCTAAGGGAATAATTCAATGAGAAGAGATAACAATTACAGATATATGTGTACAGAACACTGATGTCCCCAACTTAATAAAAGAAACATTACTGGATATTAAAGATCAGATAAACATCCACACAATTGTAGAGGGGAAATCTCAGTCCCCTCTGTCACAAATAGATCAATTAGACAATATACCAACAAAGGAATATGAGAGATGAAACAAACCTTTGAACAAATGGACTTAATAGATACCTACAGCATGTTCTACCCAACAAAAAATGCATACTTTTCAGCAGCATGTGTACCTTTCTCCAAAATGTACGAGCTGAAAAAGCTTGCTTAAATAAATACAAAAAGAACCAAACATCCCATATATATTGTCAGATTGTAGTGCAATGAAACAAGAAGTCAGTGGCAAAAGAACCTATAGAAATTACGCAAACACATGGAAATTAAACAATACACTTTTGAATAACTGTCTTACTTTGCTTGTTGACAATACCCAAAGTTAAAGGAGGAAAAGTTTATTTTGTCTCACAGTTTGTAAAGTTTCAGTCCATAATCGGCTGGCTCCAAGGCAGGGTGGCATGGTAAGAGGGACATCACAGACCAGGTAGGTAGCAAGCAGCAGGGAATAAGTAGGGTTAAGGGACCCTCTTTCTGTCCCTTAAATCTTATCCAGGCTACACACCCTTAGGGCAGGTAGCACTCACACCCAGAACTATGCCAAACCAATCAGTGGATTAATTTAGTAATCTCACACACTAGATCCAACCACCCCTGAAAAGCCCCACCTATGACTACATGAAGCTTTGAGGGAACATCTAGACACAAGCCCTAACTGCCAGACTCCACAATATTGAACATGCTGTAAGCGGTGCAGGTTGCAAAGAGTTATATCCTTCAATTGGCTTACTTTAAGAAGCAAATCTGACTGAAGCTATGTGACTCAGAAGTATCTCATGAGCACTGCAGTAGCGTGCAGGTTAATATGACCTCCACTGACGACCACAACTGACACTATAGTAATGACCTATGAAGATGTGGGGCTAATACGAGATAACATCTGTAGCTGTGGTCAGAGTAATGGCACCCAAACTCCATTCCCACAATTAGTGCCTTCATAGTTTGAAGGACAATGCTCTAATTACAACCATGTATTTTGTCTATCTTGCTTCTTTTTTTTTTTTTGTACCGGGGATTGAACTTGGCACCTTGGCTTGCAACACAGGCAGCAGAACCACTGAGCTAAATCCCCGGCCCTGTCTATCTTGCTTCTAATTTTAAAATGCTTTGACTTCTCTTTAAAGCTTTGCCTGTGTTAGTTTCCATGGTAACTTCACATACTGCACACTTATACATGCACCTTTACCCTGATTGATGAATAATAAAATTTGGTGGAAGAGACAGGCCAGTGCCTTTTGCCGAAGGAGCATTGGCCATCCCAGTTCACACTTTCTCTTTAACTCTGTCTTAAGTTTTTCTTCAACCTTGCACTGCACACTGGGCAGGTGGGGACTAGAGACTACAGGAGTCTCTTGCACTAGCAATAATCAGTGGGTCACAGAAAAAAATCAAAAAAGAAATTAGATACTAGAATCAAATGATGCTATTATCACATACCAGAATCTATGGGACACAATGAAAGCACTCCTCAAATGGAAGTTTATAGCTGTGAATGTCCACATCATAAAAACAGAGAAGCACAAATGAATAACCTAGTGATGTACCTCAAGATGCTAGAAAAACAACATCTCAAAAGCAAGGCCAGTACAAGGAAGGAAATTATAAATATCAGAGTATAAATCAAATTGAGACAAAAAATACAAAGAATCAATGAATCAAATAGCTGGTTCTTTGAAATAAGAAACTAGATAAACCCTTAGACAATCTTACCACCACAACAAAAAAAAGATTCAAATAAATAATTAGAAATGAAAAAGATGAAATCACAATAGATGCCACCAAAGTTCAGGAGACTTAATAACTACCTCAAAAACCTGTACTGCAATAAATTGGACAATCCAGAAGAAATAGATTCTTAGAAACATACAAATGACTAAAACTGAACCAAGAGGATATAAAAACTCTGAACAATCCAGTAATAGTGAAATTAAAGCAGCAATAAAAAACCTAACAACTAAGAAAATCCCAGGACATGATGGATTCACTGCTGAATTCTACAAGAACTTCAGGATAGATCTAATGCCAATACAGTGGTACCTTGGTTTATGAACTTAATTCGTTCCATGATTCTGGAAAAGGGCCAGGGATTCAGCTCAGTGATGCTGCACCTGCCTCGCAAGTGCAAGGTCCTGAATTCGATCTCTGGTACCAAAAGGAAAAAAAAAAAAGCTTTGTGCCATGATTCTGGAAAATATGGCAACAGTTGTGTTTGTGCGGGAAAGGCCATTGTCATGTTCATTACCCCATGCAGAGTTCATAAACAAAAACAAAACTCTTCTGGTTGTGAACCAAACTGTGCACAAACAAAGCATTCGTGAACCAAGATGCCACTGTACTCCTCAAACGTTAATGAAACAGAAAGGGAAGGAGTACTCCCAAAACCTTTCCTGGAAGCTAGCATTACTGATTCCAAAACCAGACACTAATCCAATCAAAAAGAATTACAGGCCAATCTCTTTAAAGAACATAGATGCATAAGTTCCCAACAAGATACTAGCAAACAATGTAGCAAATTATCCAAAAGACCAAGTTGGCTTCTTCCTAAAGATGTTAAGATTGTTCAACATATGGAAATAAATAAATGCAATACACCACATAAACAGAAGCAAGGACAAAAAACATATGATCATCTCAATAGATGCAGAAAAAGCTTTTGACAAAATCCACCATTCACTAATGATTTTTTTAAAAAACCTTGAAGAAAATAGGTATAGAAGAACTTGATCTCAACCCGATGAAAGCCAATTGTGATAAACACTGCCAGCATCATGTATAATGGGGAAAAGTTGTGCTCACTTAAGCAGTACATATACTAAAATTGAGGAAAAGCTGACAGCTTTCCCTCTAAAATCAGGAACAAAATAAGTATGTCCAATCCTGGTCAACATGGTACTCAAAACATTAGTGGGAGCACTTAGGCACTAAAAAAGATATGTATAGGAAAGGAAGACGTCAAGTTGTCATTACTTGCAGATGGCATGATCTTTTACATAGAAGATCCAAATATTCCACTACAAGACTTCTACAATTTATAACCAAATTCAGCAATGTAACAGGATATAAGAAAAAATCAATAGCATTTCTGTACAACCATATTTAACTCACTGAGAGACTTCTGGGAAGATGGCAGAGTGGTGAGCAGCAGAGAAAGAGCCTCTCTTAAGATTTAGTGTCCTGAAACTGGAATATAGTGGTGTGAACAGGAGAAGAAGGAGGAAGTGGGTCCTTGGGACCCAGGAAGGATCTGAAGCAAGAATTGAAGTCCAGGGGCCAGGGATTTAGCTCAGTGGTTTTGCCACCTGCTGTGCAAGTGCAAGGACCCGAGTTCGAGCCCCAGTACCAAAAAAAAAGAATTGAAGTTCACAGGGAGAGCAAATAGAGAGACTAACAAAGAGGAGGGAGATAGCAAGCAGCACTTTCTCCCAGAGCCCAGACTCATGGTGTGGTAATGGTGGGTCAAATCTGCAGATGCACTGCAACTACTCATAACCCCAGAGGCTTCCATGGAGCATTGGACCAGTGGAACAGAGCACTGGATACAGCAGACTGCAGTGGCTAGTGAGTTATTTGGGTTCAGGTTTCACCCAGGAGAGGGTGATTGGCTGGTAGCCATTTTGGAGAAGGGCCAACTGAGCTCAGAACTCAGAACAGCTACAGGCTGACTCCATGTAGTGGTTCCTGGTGTCTTGGTGAGGGTCTCAAGTTCAAGTCAACAGGAGGTTAAAGAGTGTAGTTCAAGTCAGCAGGGAGTTGAATTCAAGCTGACAGGAGGCACATGGATTGATGCAGGCTCAAAAAATCTGGTTCCAGCCTCATAGGCAGAAACCAGCCTGAACGTTGGTGGAACTAAAGGTGAAGGCTTGCTGGGATTATCCACTACCCCACTGTAAAGCTATGGCTGGCTTGCTGGGATTAATCAGTTAAGCTCTGGACTCTCTGTCCATGTTGTCTGCCACTGACAGCAGAAACATGCCTTGAATTGGACTTCTCTTTCCTTTTCTTTCCTTTTTCCTCTTTTCTGGTTCTTGTGTTTGTTTTGTTTTGTTTTTGCTTAATTGTTTGAACATGGTTTCTAGTTTTTAGTTGTTGTTTTGTTCTTTTTTTGGGGTACCAGGGAATCAAACTCAGGACTTTGCCCTTGTGAGGCAGGCATGGAGCCACTGAGCTAAATCCCTGGCCCTCGTCCTTGTTTTTATTTCTTCCTTCTCTCTTTCCCTCCTGTCTTATTCATCAGTTTCCCAAAGTTTGTACGATCTTCCTTTGTCCTCCAGCCTTACTTCTAATCTCTTCCTCTTCTTCTAGTTCTCTATTTTCCTCCCTAAATCCTTTTAAATCTCCCCAAGAGTAAAATCACCATATTCAGGGATTATTTATTGCATACAATTTTCAGGTTTATTTTAGGTTTTCTTACATAACAACAAATCTGGTTCATACAGTTATAAATGGCAAATTAATAGTTACCACAGTTGTCATTTTCAAGGCTGTATTTGATGGTATTGTTATTACTGATTGTACTACTTTAGCCAAGGTGACACAATTGTGCTAATCAGTTCTTCCAGGTATACTAAGACTGAGGTTGCCTAAGGGTTTTAAAAAAACAATAGGCCTGCACCAAAGAACTGAAGGCTGGGCCAAGTAGGCAGAAACTTCTCCTCCCCAATAAATTGAAGAGGTAGGCTCTTGCAACAGACTCAAAACCCAAAGGCCAGCTACACCTGGAAGACACCTCTGAGAAGTAGTCATTTCCTAAGGGTTCTGAATACTGGCAAGTTACAAGCATCAACCTAGGAATCAAACTTTTAAAATATAAAAAATGAGAAGATACTTAAACAAGATGCAACCCTCCTAGACTTTGGTGGAACAGTCCAAAAGCCACCTACTTGGACTCTCTGAAATGTAAACAGCGGAAGTAACAAAGCAGATGAATGAGAAAAAATCAAAGCAGAAATAATTTCTTGGATGACTACAGGGATGGTTAAATCAGAATGAAAGTCAAGCTTGGTGACTCTAGAGCAGATACAGATTAAAAAACATAGAGAGAGGAGTTCAGGAAAATGATGGAAACCATGAACACCCAGCACAGGAAAGAAATGGAATCTATGAAACAGATTGAAACAATTTTCTAGGAGATTAAAAACTCCATTGAAAGTATTCGCAGCAGAATGAGCCAATGTGAGGACAGAATACCATATATAGAAGATAGGACTGTGGTTAGCAATTGTTGGGAGAATTTCTACATAAATTTTAGGCAAAAATCACTTCATAATTGAAGTATGACTATAGCTATCTAAGGCCCAATCTTGCCTTGCCTGAGAGCCAGTTATGCTTTTTTTTGGTTTGGTTTTGTTTTTTTGGTACCGGGGATCGAACTCAGGACCTTGTGCTTGCGAGGCAGGCAGTGGAACCATTGAGCTAAATTCCCAGCCCCTATGAGAGCCAGTTATGGCATGCAGAAACATAACTCCTTTTTCCCTCCAGTCACAGCTGAGGGCTCAATGGTCCATGAAGCTGTGGTGCTCAGTGTCCAAGTATCAAGTAGTAATACAAAAAGAGAAAGATTTCACCTGGGGAGGGACAAGTTCCTTATCAGCTTAATTCGTCCCACCTACTGTCATGGGAATGCACTCCTTTCTTCTCTCAGCACGAGATTTGCATGGACACAGGATAACCTCAACCCCCTAAGTCACCCAACACTCCCTCCAATTATTGTGTGTACCCAATAAATGCTGGCCAGCTCAGAGAGTCCTTGTCTTTGCCCAACTCTGAGGCACTGACCTCCTGGCCCCCATATACCTAGAAATTATGCAAGTCTCTATTGTCTTTTTTTCTTTAGCTCTTGCCGTCCCCCTTTCTAGGCAGTCAGAGGAAATCAGCATACATTAAGCAATCACAAAAAGAAAGATTCTTTAAAACTACCAAGGGACCATGAGAAATCAATCCAGCAGCTGCTAGATGATGCAAAGAAAAATAACATAAGATTGATCAGAGTATATGAAAAAGCAGGAGGTAGTGCAAATGACATTAAAAAACTATTCACAGAAGTAATGGCAGAAAACGTCCCAAACAGGGAAAAAGAATTTGACATACAGATAAGTGAGGCATATAGAACTCCAGTTAGCAATGATCCCCCAGCCCCCCAAAAACCCAAAACAAAATAAAACTTCCCCAAGGCATATAATAGTCAAGAATCCAGAAATTCTACACAAGAACAGAATATTAAAGGCTGATAAACAAATATTTAACTCACTGAGATATATTAGTAAATCAGTACCATTTTCATTAGCATCAAGAAAAAAAAACCTTAGGAATTAACCTAACCACAGAAGTGAAAAAACTCTACAATGAAAACTATGGCACTGTGAAAAAGGAGACTGACAAGGACATCAGAAAATGAAAAGATAACCCCTGTTCCTGGATAGACAGAACCAATATTGTCAAAATCATCATACTCCCAAAACTGATACATAGATTTAATGCAGTATTAAATACCAATAGTATGTCTCACAGAACTAGAGAAAATTCCTAAAATTCATTTGGAACCAGAAAGGGACCTAGAATAGCAAAAGTAATCCTGGGCAACGAGAGCAAATTAGGAGGCATCACAATCCTGAATTTCCCATTATATTATAAAGCTACAGTGATTAAAATCAGCATGGTCTGGCCCAGAAACAGACATATAAATCAATGGAATAGAAGAGAGGATGCAGGAACAACCCCAGACACATTCAGCTATCTGATCTTTAAAAAGGGGCCAAAAACATACACTGGAGGAAAGACAGCCTGTTTAACAAATGGTGGTAGAAAAGTTGCCTATACATATGCAGAGGATTGAATTTATACACCTATCTCTCACCATGTACTAAATAAAATCAAAATGATGAATCAAAGACCTATTAAAACAGAACCACTTAATCTGCTGGAATATAAAATAGATAAAACTTCTGAAGACATAGGCATAGGTAAGAAATTTCTGAACAGAGCCTCAATTGCACAAGAAATAATATCAAGAATCAACAAATGAGATTATATCAAAAAGCTACACAGCAAAGCAAACAACCAACAGATTGAAGAAACAATCTACAGAATGGGAAAACAAATTTGCCAGCTACTCCTCAGAGTACTAATATCTAGAATATATAAAGAACTGAAAAAAAAAGACCTCCTTAAATAAAATTCCTAATAAAAAAATGGGCAACTGAAATGAACAGACACTTCTTAGAAGTACAAATGACCAATAAATGTGAAAAAATGACATCTCTAGACATTAGAGAAACTCAAAACGACACTGAGTTTCCATCTTACTCCAGAAAGAATGGCTATCATCAATAAACCAACTAAGAACAATGCTGGTGAGGCTGTGGGGAAAAAAAGGAATCCTCCTACATTGGGAAGGGAATGGGAAGGTACTAATTCAACCACTATGGAAATCAGTATGTAGCTTCCTAAAAAAACTAAAAATAGAAATTCTATTTGGCCCAGTAATTTCCCTTCTAGGTAATGTCCCAAGAGTTAAATACATCATATTACAGTGATACATGCTTTTTTTGTTTATAGCAGCTGAATTCATAATGGCTAAATTATTAGGACATCAGAAAATGAAAAGATATCCCGTTTTTGGCTAGGTAGAACCAATATTGTCAAAATAGCTATACTGACAAAACTGATATATAGATTTAATGCAATCCCAATTCAAATACAAACAGCATTCCTCACAGAACTAGAGAAAACTCCTGAAATTCATTTGGAACCAGATGGCACCTAGAATAGCAAAAGAAATCCTGGGCCACAAGAACAAAGTAGAAGGCATCCTGATGTTTCCATTATATTACAAAGTTACAGTGATAAAAACAGCATGGTTCTGGTGCAAAAACAGACATGTAGATGAATGAAACAGAAGAGAGAATAGATGAATAAAGAAAATGTATTTACACACAGTGGAGTATTATTGTGCATAAAGAAGGATAAACTTGAGTAACTTGTAGGAAAATGAATACTCCTTGACACCATACAGTAAATGAAATAAATCAGATGTACTACAAGCTTAAATTTTGTATGGTTTCTCTTATATGAGAAATCCAAAGTATGTATAAATTAAAGAGCAAAATAAAAGATAGTTAATAGGAAACAAGGAGATAGAACTTTTGCAAAATGGGAGGGGATGAAGAGATGGAGGGAAGAGGAGGGGAAGGAAATAATAATAATAATGATGATATAT
>NW_004624759.1:17889416-18006969 GCF_000247695.1 Heterocephalus glaber
ACAATGTGATATTTAAGCTTTTGTGTCTGAGTTACTTAACATGTGGTCTCAAGGTGCATCAATTTTTCAACAAATGACTCATATTTATTCTTTACACTCCACTGTGTAAAAATACATTTTCTTTATCCATTCATCTGTTGATGGATATATAGGCTGTTTTCAAGTTTCAGCTAATATGAATTATGCTACTATAAACAATGGTATGCATACATCCCTGTGGTATGATACCTTTAACTCTTTTGAGACAATACTTAGAAGGGGAATATCTAGGTCAAACAATTTCTATTTGTAGTTTTTGAAATTATTCAAGAAAATTCTCCAGAATTAAGGTCCCAGGCTAAGTAAGACCAACATGTCTACAAAATGAATTTCAGAGATATCCATATTAAGACATCAGTGTGAAATTTTGGTACCAAAAATGTAGAGAACATCCTAAAATTTCCAGATGGGGAAATATAGGCCATATACAAAGAAAAAATAAGCAGAATTGTACCACTCCATACAACAGCAATAGCACAGGGTCAAAGATTATTATAAAATATTTTCAGTGAGAAAATAGTCAACTTTAAATCTAGACCTGTTGCCAATTAGTTAAGGGTTCTTTTGCTCAGTTCAGATCGAAATCATGCATAGGCAAAGTCAGCTCTGCTAGCAGTCCTGATAGCATCAGACGAAGCCAGTTAATGCAGGATGCTGTTGGTTGACACAGTCACATTCTGGTCACTGCCACTGCTGGCTGCCAGAAGCCGATCCTGAGTGTAAGTCTCTGCCACTGCTGGCCACAGTTGCTCCTCTCTGCCCCTTATCTTTATTGGTTGCTGGTCTCTGGAGCTCATCAGTGATAACAGCCCGAAGTGTTTGTTGCTCTTTTTAAAAAAGCAACTGTTCTAAAGGAACTTCCAAGCCTACCCTACCTGAGAAATAAATCGAGCAGATTTACAGGACCACCAAAGTGAGGCTTTATTTGAAAAGACCATGGAATATGCACAGGGACATCAGTATACCAGAGGGATTCCCCAGAAAGTAACCCAAGAAGTGTGAGGGGAATGTCATCTGAACCATATTGCACCTGCAGGCTTCTGATTGGCTCAAGTTTGGGCCATCTGATTGGCCTAAGTGCAGGCCTGTGATTGGTTCAAGTGGGTGTGGGGCTCTGGAACATTAGTAGCTGTTCTCGCCATAATTCAATCAGAGGGCAGAGTGAGCCAAGCTGTTTGATTAACAGTTGTTGCATCTCTGTGAAAAATGGCAGAGCTGAAACTAGGGAATCTTCTGAGGGCTGTGTTCATTATAGCCGATTGGGGTTTAAGGAAAGTAGGAGTGACAATAATAGGCTCAGATCCTTCTCTCCTTGATCTTAATCATGTTAGGGTGGTCCTTCCTTCTTCAATGAGAGGGCAGCAGCCTCTGGAATGGAGGGGAGTGCCTTGGCCAACAGCTCAGTTGCACCTCTTTTTGGAGTGGCCCAGAGAGCAGCCACAAAGCAACCTCAGCAGGGGTGGCAGGTAGACATCGAGGCAAGAGGCAAGTTGTCTCAGTCCATCTAGGGTGAGGTGAGGGAGAGTGAAGGGAAACCAGATAGAGCAGCATGGCAGTCTTTGCTTAAATCACACCTTGTTCTCCATGGCACAGGAAAAAGGGGAGAGTCAGGCATTGCTCATCTAGCTCAGCCTTACCTGTCAGGGAGAGAAAAAGAGGGTGAAAGAAATTCAAAAAGTTTAGCCCCATGCACCCATTCTTAGGAAGCTACTGCAGGATATGCTAAGAAAACAGCATTTTTAAGCTAAAAGGTGGAAAGTGTGAGTTCCAGGGATGGATTCTCGATCCAACCAGAGAATGGAAGGGAACTGGTAAAACTTTGCAGCAGCCCCAGAAAACCAATCTAGATTGTGCCAAAGAAAGAACAGTTGCAGGAAAGTTTCTTCCTGGCGTGTAGGAATATGGTCCTATAGTAATGAACCAGTGTCAAAACCAAATGATCTCCAGGACAGCCTGTTAGTACAGTAGGAAACAACAAGCCAATGTTTTAGCTCAAGGAAGGAGTGCAAAATGCAGTCTGTGGTTCCTTGATCTCTTCAGTGCCAAGCTTTCTCTCTCTGCTTAGCTTATTCCCAAGGTCACACTCTGTGCTGTGCACTCAGAACCACTCTCTCAGAAATTCTCATACCTCTTTCTCTGACTGCATCATCCATTATTCCACTTCTGCTCTTCTCATTACACTTGCTCATATAGACCTCTGAACTATGATCCTCTCATTTTTTTTCTGAATTTCACTATTGAACTATACTTCCTCCCATTCCTGGCTCAATGATAAATCACTTTCTGTGTTGGAAAGCTGAGCACCACTGGAGAAAAACAACACAATCATGCAATTTGGCATCACTACAATTTTCTACATTGCAGGGCCAGGGATTTAACTCAGTTGCACCGTGCCTGACTTGCAAGCACAAGCTCCTGAGTTCAATCCTTGGTACTGAAAAAAGAAAAAAAAAGAAAAAGAAGAAAGGAAAAACAGTCTTCTACATTGCAGACAGTGGTTGATGAACACAACCCTGAGTATTTTATGCCTGTTTAAAGTCCTTCCAAGTACTGGGGAATCGAACCCGGGTCCTTGTGCTTGTGAGGCAGGTGGTGGAACCACTGAGCTAAATCGCTGGTCCCCTTTCAAGTTTTTTTTTTTTTTGGAACCGGGGATCAAACTCGGGTCCTTGTGCTTGCGCAGCAGGCATCAAAACCACTGAGCTAAATCCTTGGCCTCCCCTTTCAAGTTTTTGAACGTGGCATCTTAGGTCTTGTAGTAGATTAACTAATGGTCAATGTGGAACGCCCAGCTGAATTGAACCAGCGTGGTTTGGGTGTGGAAGATCCACCTGAGGATTGTTGCCAATGGCATAAAAAGGGAACTGGAGGAGAAGGTCTGGGGGCTGTTGATTTTCTAGGAGAAGCTTGCTGCGGTTGGTTTTCCTGATGTGAACTTGGCTGTTCTCATCAGAGGAGCTTGGGTTCTCACTATTGCTGGGAACGGCTGCTGTTCTTGTCAGGGGAGTTGATCTTCACCGTGAGCATCACTTCCTGGCTCCAGTGTAGATCCCTCAGCCTGGTGGCACAAATCCTTCACCCCATCAGCACCAGGTTTTCTGGCTTCCACCACTGGCCTCTGGGCCTCCCGGGTGCAGATCCTCAATATGGACAAGCATGAGACATTGCCATAGGCTCTAGGCTGGCCTCATGGAGGACACTGCCTTGGACTTTAGGCCTTCAGCTGGACTTGTGCGGGCCCTCACAGGGCTGGATTCAGGCCCTTGGCTGAATTCCTTGGGTCTCTAGTGGGTGGCTAGATCTCTTGCACTCCTCAGCCTTTGACTTTTTGGGTGACCATTATAAAATAATCCTATAAATTGTGTCCTGTATTAAATCTATTTCCCTTGCAAACCCTGACCACAACAGGTCTTATATCATTTGCTTCTTTCTCCAGCTTTACTTCTCAAAATTTCCATACTATATTGCCTCTTTTCCTTCCACTCTTTTCAAGATTTTCGTTCATTTCTGAATTCCAACTCAACTACAGCCTGGTTTCTGGTCTCATACTATCTGAATTACTCAACTTAAGATTTAACTCTACATCCTGAATGGCACGTAAAACATTTTTCATCTTGTTCTTATTGCAGCATTTTGTATGTTTCTACCTCTTTCTTGAACTTCTTTGGCTCTTGCTTTCTGCATTCTTCCTATGATTCTCCACTAATGATTTGTTCTCTCTCTCCTCCACAAACTCATTTTCTCCCATCACACCTTAAACATTGGCAGTCTCCAGGCTCTTTCTTTGGCTCTGTGCTATTCTAACTGTACAGGTTACATGCTAATGACTCCTAGATATAGTGCTGGCCTGGGCCTCTGCTATAAAAGTGTCATACAATAATCACTTTCAACATAAAATTAAATCTAGTCAAACTAGAGAAACCCAATAGCTATCCTTGACACCTGTTTTCCTTTACCCCATTCACTCAACTGTCAAGTCCTGCTGTTTTCCTAAATCCATCTGTAATTACTCCAGTCTTCATCCCTATGGGCATCATGACCCTCAGTCTGAGACTACTGCCTAAATGTCCTCTTCTTGATAACTTTGCCTATCTTCTACACTACTGTTTTCTTAATCCTTAATGACCTTCAAATGCCTATACAGTAAAATGATCAAATCACATTATCACTAATTATTAAAGTCATTAAAACTGCATACTTATCCTCTACTTTCTATAGCTTTCTTCATCTTTTGATACAGTATTACAGGCAGCCCAGTATGCCACTGCCATGTTCAGGCAGACTTCCATCCTCCAGTCTCCCCACATTGTCAACATTCTGATGAACCAAAAATATAAATGCACACAAAAAATAGTTATGGATTTCATTAAGTCCCACATAATATGCTAAGTGATTTTATTTTACCAAAATACATTTTACATTTTGTTTCCGAAACACACGGCTTAAGACTAAGTCTTCTGACTTCAAAGGGTATTAACTCTTTACTACCAGTTAATGTAGAAAATAATTCAAATAAAAATACAACACAATAAAATATTGTATTTCCCACTTTCCATTTATCTAATAGGATGGCAAGCATCACAAAATCTGGAAATATAAAAGTAGATCTTTCAAAACATATCAAAAAAATCAACAAAATTTAGTCATTATGTAGCCCAAATTCAGATCTTATCAGGAGACTTAGTAGACTTTCCAAGGTGCAATCTTCCTTGTAAGAGCAACTGATATGGGAGGTAAGAGCCTAGTGTGGCTCTTGACTCTAGTTCTAAGTGGGTATACAGTTTGTGGGTATTGGTTCAATGGTTTGAGCCTCAATTTCACCTCCTGAGAAAGAAGTGTTAGATTAGAACAGGCTCACTAAACCTGTAGCCCATGGATTCCCAAGACATCTATGGAATTGGGATGGGGATAATCATGACTCCTTTGAAGTTGTCACAATTCTGGGTGTGAATTTATTTTATTTGCTAAGGAGAGATTTCATAGCTTTCATTAGATTCTCAAAAGGGTTCATGAATTCCAAAATGATTAAGAACCTCTGGATTACAGTAAATAATTTCTCATATTATATTCTAGAAATATTTTTAAACTACAGAATATAGACCCATTATTAATTTCGAGTTTATCATAAACTAAGATCACAATGACTTTTTCTGTTCTTTGTTCCAAGATGAGTCTGCTAAACTTAAGCTAAAATTACAATTCTTGACAAATTACGATCTAGCCACAGTCATTTCTTAGTGGAAAAAGGCTAATGTAAAGGGTGGGGAAACTGTATTTGATGAATTAACACAATTTTTCATTTCAATGGTTGTCTATGACTGAGATTATACAATATCTGAGAAAAAGTCACAAACAGGGTGCAGTGGCACCTGCCTGTAATCCCAGCTACTTAGGCTGAAGATGACTGCAAATTCAAACCCAGCCTGGGCAACTTAATGAGACCCTCTCAAAATAAAAAATATAAACCATGGCTGAAAGCCTGGGTTCAATCCCCAGTACTTGCTGGGGGTGGGGGGCAAGAAAAAAAAATCACCAACTGTAGCCTAGTTATTTCAAGCAATATCTAACAAAATTACTAACAGAGGAACTCTGGTTAAACGGTGTTCTTTGGTCCCGCTCCGCCTTACAATACCGAGGCTTGAAACAGGTCCTTGTGCGAAGTCCATGCCCTACCACCGAGCCACAGTGGCAGCCTAACCCACGTCTGAGCTTTTATTTCTTTACTTCATCTCATCTCCAATTGCCTGGTGGGAATCTGCTAGCTAAATCTATCACCATTGCTCTGAAAATTGAACCTACCTCATTTCACTATGTTTGTAACGATACCTCTGTTGTAGTTATAAAGGCCCAAACATCAATGTGTATTTTTTTTTTTTGTACCAGGGATCGAACTCCGGTCCTTGCACTTGCGAGGCAGGCAGCAGTACCACTGAGCTAAATCCCCGGCCCCACATCAATGTGAATTTGGAAGACAGATCCAGTATCTCCCAAATCTACAATAAATTCAGATCAAGAAAAAGTGGTAACTAAAAAATAATTGTACTTCTTCTATTTAAAATCAACAACAGGGCCGGGGATTTAGCTCTGTGGGACCTTGCTTGCCTTGCAAGAGCAAGGTCCTTAGTTTGATCCTTGGTACAAAACAAACAAAAAACAAAAAAACCCCAATGTTCTTAGGGTCAGTAAATTGTTTCTGTATAAAAATTTGCAAGAAAAACAATAGAGAAAGAAACCTATAGAATAAGACCTAAGAAAAATAACACTTATGAAAAAACTTGCAATTTCTTTTGTGTGAGTGTTATGAGGTCAGCTATGTTGCCCATGCTGGTCTTGAACTCTAGGGCTCCAGTGTTCCTCTGGTCTGTTTCTTGAGTAGCTGGGACTCCAGGCCAAAACCATTATGTCCAGCTAGAAAACTGAAAAAAGTTTGAAGTCTCAGTGGGTATTTAATATTGGGAATATTAATATTTAAATATAACATTTATAGTTAAATATGCCTTGGGTTTCTTTCAAAAAATATTGCAGAGGGAAGTATCTGGAGTACAGCTCAAGTTTGGTCAGAAATTCAGAGTGATTGAAATGAAGTGATGGGTCCAAGGGAGTTCCCCTATCAAGTTAAAATAATTTAAAAAATTCTGATGAGGAAAAAAATTGTATACACACTACACCACTCTAAGTAATGAAGCCATGTGGTTTTAAAGAGTAGTTTAAGCAGTCACTTATAGTGTCATGAAAACCGATTAAGCTGGGATTTGTTTAGTGAATGACCTTTCTATCATAGTACATTTGCATTCAATTGTTTGAGAAAGGAACATTAAAACAAGTGTGGCATTTAGAAAAACACCCTCCAAATAAAATCAGTAAAATCAATGTAAGTGCTTCCTATAACAAAGATTAGCTAGAGGGTTAAACTTTTTTTTTTGCTACTGGGTATTGAACTCAGGTCCTTGCGCTTGTGAGGCAGGCAGCAGAACCACTGAGGTAAATCCCCAGCCCAAACTTTATTCTTAAAATGACCAAGGCAAATGGTTCAAAAGGTTCAAAGAAGTAAGGTTTTGTTTTGTTTTGGGAAGTGCCAGGCATCCACTCTACCAAGCTACATCCCGTCTCAACAAGTAGGATTTTCAGAGCACAAATTACTATCAGTAGTGTTTCAAATGACAAGATTACTTACAGGAGGAAACCTGATGAGTTTTATTTGCAAAAGTAATTTTACTACAGTTTAAGATCCATATCAGTTCTGAAGACGCAAACCAATTGGACATTGGGGTAGTGAGCAGTTTTTTTGTGTGTGAATAGTGTAAATTTACATGTTGATAGTGAAATATGTATTAGACAAAAATCAGCTTATCTGTCCTAAGACAGGCCATGATGGTCAAAAATTGCTTGTGTCATCAATTATCACTAACAATTCTAATACTCTCAGCAGAGAAAGTTACATGTTACTTTTCTCTAAAAGATCAATGTTTCTTCTGTATTACTGAATTCTAGAAAATTCTACAGATCCCTAAATTGTCTACCATTTATTTTGGTATGGATGTCTTAAACTAATGTCCTGTTAAAATGACAACTTGAAAATGTCTAAAGTATCAATTTAAAATTTTGTATTAAAACTTAAAAGGTGCTGGATAACATTTGAGGATGGTGCTCGAGATTGAATCTAGGGCCTTATGTAGGCCAAGCACATAGTCTACCATTGAGCTGCATCTTCAACCACCCAAATTTATACCAATTCAGTAAAATATGACTCAGGGCAGATTAATCTACAGTAATTTATGAACAAAATAGGTTGAGATTGAACTTTGCAAATCCCCACTATAATAAAAAAACTTTAATTTTGTATGTGACTTTCAAGGCATTGACTTTAATGTTAAGACCTAAAATATCCACCACTGAGCTATGGCCCCAGCACCTTTTATTTTCTTAATATCGAGATAGGGTCTAAGTTGCCCAGGGGAGGACTTGAACTTGAAATTCTCCTGCCTTAGCTTCCCAAAGTGCCTGGATTACAGGCTTGTACCACTGTTCCTGGCTTAAAATACCATCTTTGAGAAATCTTCAATTTTTTAATACTTTGATTATACATGAGTCACAATCTAATCATTATATCAATATATTTGGCTTATATTAATATATAAAGTATTGGAACTATGAAATATATGAAACCTTCAAAATTTTCAATCATAAATGATTAGTAAACAGTTATTCACCTATGACCAACTGAGGGAACAGAAGACTTGCTACTGCACATCCACTTCCTAAAGCTTACTTTTAATAGTATTCCCAAGCAGACACACTACAAGGATACTTAGGAACTATTTGCTTTCAATAAGGATCCTCTACCTTTAAGGTCTGATGTTCAGTTAGCTTAGTGAGACAATTACAATTTCAGATTTAAATCCCCCTTATGACACTGATTAGCAAATTACTGAATTTTCAGAGCTTGTCTTCCCCATGTACAAAATGGGGACAAAATATTTAATTAGTAGAGTTTTTGAGAGAATCAAATGACAGCATACATCGTCAGACACACAGCATTCAAAACTGGCTTTTTTACTCATTATTTTTATTCTTTAGTACTTGCTAGGCTAGACTTTATATTTTTTCTAACTGATTTTTTTCCTTAAACTACCTGAAATCCACTGTTGATATAAAGTTCCCAAGGGGGGAAAAACCCAATCTGGTTTTGTCAGAGTTCACAGTAAGAGGAAAGGGAACATGCAATTAAAGGATGAAAACAAAGAGAAAACATTTCCTTTAAGAAAGCATTCTGAAAGAATTCCACATAGGATATAAATCCTGCAAAGTTATATTCATAGTGTTTTAATAGGTGTTCACAAAAAGGTATTTTATGGCAGTTATTCTTCCTCACAAATCGAATACCTTCTATTTACTGGCTAGATTCATGAAAGCATTTTAGAGGTCAATTTTTTCAAATTGTTTTAAAAATAAGTATACATTTAAAAAATAATTAAACTTGAAACAGACCTCATCCACTGTAAATTTTACACATTACTATTTTTCTGAGTATCAACTATGCAAATCTAAGATTAAACACCTTACACTCAATTTAGTTGAGGTATTTGTAGTAATGTATAAATGATAATTGTTTCCAAAAGATGTATGATAAAAATTTTAGAATAGAAAATGAATATTCCCAACTAGTAAAAACTACTCTTTCAGCATTAAAAAATAATCTGTGAAAAATGCAGTGTGTGTAATTATGAAGCATCATACTCAATTCTATTTCTAAAATAACATGGCATCACTTTTAAGAAAAACGCTGTTCTTCCAAAATAGAATTGTTACCTTTCCCCAAAGTTTAAAAAATAAATATTACCAACATGACATCACTAGAAAGAAATTGAAGCATACAAAGAATAAACTATAGTTTCTTTTTATATCAAAATGTACTCTTGAAAATGTGTTTGGCACAGTGCTAAATCATATATAGTTAATACTAAATATTGCAGGATACAATAAAACCCTGGAGTTAATTGTTTACACCCTCTTATGGGAATGAAAATAAGAGATACCAATTATTCAGAAGTCAGCCTATACAAACTGTATAAACAATATTTTATGTTTTGCTTTGAAAACCAGTGATATAATAAATTTTACATAAAAGACTGCAAAATAATATAAATGGATTTAAACAGATCTTTACAATAAGAAATTCAAATGGAAACAGACAAGTAACAAAGAGAAGTAAAAAAATTTATTGCAGTATTTGCTCCACCAGATTGCCTGGGGATCCCTTTTCTTGTATTGTTTTCAGGGTGACCTAATACAACAAAATCTACATTTACAAAAACTCCTTCTGCAGATAGGTCATAGATACTGCATGCTTTTTTTTTTTCAACAGAATAAATTATATATCCAGGAGATTCTGCCATTTTACAGCCTGGAATAAACAATGCTTCCCTGGAGACTGGGCTAAGCTAAAGAAAGCCATCCGCTGCTAGGTTAAACTCCAAGAACACTTTATTAAGAACATTAACAGACTAGTTTCCAACATTCACTTGTTTATTTTTTTAAACAGAAAGTTTTTTTCCAAGATATAAACAATTTTTTGTTAAACTATAATACAGTGGGAGTAAAAATGAACTGAGAATCTGTTTCTGCTGCACAACAGCGAAGGGAGCTCCCACAAAAATGTTTGCCCAACATTTCCTTCTTTTGTTCCTGCATCCCAGGTTCCACTCTTACTCTTCAAAAAACTTTTTTTTGCCAGAACGTTGATATTTCAAGTTTTTCTGCCTTTAAAAAAATTCCTGTAAATTTGGCTGCATGTACAAATTCATTAGCTGGAAGTCCCATCCTTGGCGGCATACAGGGATCGTAAAGTCTGAACCACTTTATTAGTCAGCTTATTAGCACTCGTTAGAGCAATTTTTTTGTAAATAATGTCTGACTCTTTAATAGTGTCTACCCAAGGCACCAGTTTGCGGCCGTCACGGCGCTTAGCCTCAGTCCAGGAGCCACTGTAGGAGCCTGCCATCCACTGAACACTGAAGCCATTGCTGGTTTTCTGTACTACTCTTGCAATTTGTGGTCGATCTTTGTACTTTGGACAGCAAATAGCGATGACATCCATGACGTCAACACTTTCATTCATCTGTGCTGCCAACTCCGTAGAGTCTGAATTTCGTTTTGACCTTCTCAATGACTAAAACATTGGGAGGGGGGAGGGAAAAAGACCAAGTGTTACACAAAAGAAATTTAGTGAAATTACTGTTTTTATTGCTTTTAATCCCTTGACGCCGGGAGTTGGGATTTCCCGGCACACTTCCATTGCCGGCAATGAGACGCACCGTGACCGCCAGCGCCAAGGGGTTAACATATACTTGTAAAACCATAGAACTCTTAATTTGTACCCGTGTCTTTACTCTTGATATATAAAATTATATATACATATGAACCATAAAGCTACATAAAACTTAGCAACAATAAAAAGGATAACACACATTAATACAATCCAAACAAAAATTAATAACCCTTTATGCTGGATAAATCTCATTTCTTTTTTTTTATTATCTTTTATGTTAAACTTTCTACAAAAGGATGTATAAATGGTTAAGTAGAGAATCTCTATCTACAAGATGTTTTCTTTTTATAAGTATTACATTACTTGATGTACATTTAATGGACTGACATATATAAGCACATAAAAATCATTTTACGTAATACGCTGCGAAATACGTTGACTCCTCCTCCGCCTCACCCCTGAAGTGCCTCCTCCTCTATCCTCCCCATCACTTTCATCATCTTCTGTCTCTGCTGCTGTATTGTTTTTAGGGCTGCCTCCTCCAAGCAGCGAGGTAATTGCTTTGTTCCGAGCATTTGTGCTAGCTGACACCTCTCCTTCTTCTTCTTCTTCATCAGGGTCTAGATGTTCCATGAGAAGTTTGAACTACAAAAAAATACATGAATTCAGAATTTGAAGTAATTATTTCAAAGACTATCAAAATATCTAGATGTTGTATATGGTACCACTTTGGTGTAAGACTATAGCTACAGCCCACATTAGGGGTTAGAAGACATTTTCTATAAAAAGCCAGATAATAAATAGGTTTAAGGTTGCAGGCAATTTGGGCTCTCTTCAATTATACTACTGCTTTATGAAAGTAGCTATATAACTGAACATGACCATTTCACTAAAACTTTGTTATTAAAAATAAACAAACAAATGGGAGGCAATGAATGGGCTAGATTTCTCCCTTAAGCCATAGTTCGCTCTTGGATCCCAGTCATGAAGCAACCAGGTGATAATAATTACTGAGACATCTTTCTGTCTCTCCCTTTTTGCTAAGATTAGAGAATCGCTTGAAAAGAATGGCAAAGAATTTGAAATGAGAATGAAAATATATTATGCATATTTAGCTATTTGCTTTAAGGAGATTAAAATATAACACTTTATAAGGATAGTCCTCTAAAGATATTAAAAAACACATTTTTTTCATAATGGCAAACTATAAATAAAATTTATCATTTTCACATTTTAAGTGTACAATTCATTGGTGTTCAGCATATTTTGTAATCATCACTACTATCTATTTCCAGAGCGTTTCATCATTGTAAACAATAGCTTCCAATTAATTCTTCCCTGTTTCTAGGCAATCTTAATTTTATTTTGTCTCTATGAATTTGCCTGTTCTTAAACATTTTATTTATTTTTTTTATGTGAAAACATGAAACTCCCTTTATTTTTATAACTGCACACACTTCTCCAACAAGCTTCCACTCCCACTTGACATAAGAAAACTAAATCTTTCCAATTCACCAAGCATGGCCAAGTCCAGTATTATTTTTAAATCTAGCTTTAGGAATTACTATTTCAGCCAATGTTATCCAAGTCTCTTCTCAGCTTCCTTCCCTTTCCCTCCAACTCCACATTCTGATACAAAGGGCAGGACTGTAAATTAGCCATTGCCCCCACTGTCTGCTGCAGGTGGGTTCTGGGGCCACAGGAAAACACCATGTGGTGGGAGGCAGCCACTCTCTCCATGTCTCTCAACTGCACTACTCCACGTTTCTCCCACAAGCAACTGTTGTATAGGACATCTCTAGTCCCAAGTCTTTGCAGGAGCTCCTGGAAAGAAGCAGCACCAGCTTTATACTCTGGAATCATCCTTCAAGGGACACTCTTCTGGGACTCCTTGGGCTGGTGGGGTTGCAAAGAGAACATCCAGAAGTTGTCTTCTTTCTTCACAGGCCAAGATGGTCCTGTCTCTAGGGTTTAATCACTGAGTTCATTTCACTTCTGCTTCATGGTACTCTTTCCTCTGAACACTTAGTGAAGGGCCATTTAGCAGTGCAGTTCCTTCAGTGAGTGCACAGGCTGGGTGGCAGGTCCAGGTGACAACAATTCACATCTAATGTTTTACCTCATAGTCCCTCCTCAGGAATAGAGAACCATTAGGTACTGGTTGGAACCATATGATTCACGCTCAAAATGACTTTAACATTTGTTCTTTTAGAGATTCACTTGTCGAATTGTACAAGCATGGTTTAAATTAGACAGGATTTCCAGAGTCAATAATTTTTTTCTTTTTCTTTCTTCTTTTTTTAATAGATTTTTCTTTTATCAGTTGGTAGAGGTTTCAGTTCATAATCAGCTGGCTCCAAGGCAGAGTAGCACATGGCAGAGGGGCAACAGTTCATGGCAGCAGAAGACAGCAAAGGCAGCAAGGGCTTAAACACATTTTAAAAGCGTATTTTACACACATACTCTCTCTCTCTCATGTTTGAGTATACACACCAGAGACATACAATTGCATCACTCATGTAAGAATATATATAAAAGTAACAATATTATCAGAAAGGAGAGGAATAGATGACCAAAGAAAGGGATGATTTCATGGTTTTACCTTTTGAAATATAAATCATGTAATCCACTGAGTTACAAATAATATATACATATAAATGAAGTTCACATCAAATACACAGTAGATTGCTATCTCCCTCCCAAGAATTTACTTTTCAAAGAAATCACTGAGAAGGAAATATTTTTAGTTTTACTACTTACGTCTAGGTACTGTTTTACTATACTCCTCTTCACATCTTCAGTGATTTTGGAATTAGCCATGTCACTCCGCAGGAAGTCCAGTGTTTGTTTGGGATGAAAATGAACTCCTGTTTTTCGGTTAATTGCTTTATCATAAACTTTTGCAGATTCAGATGGAGAGTATTTCTGAATTTTACTGTTTTGGGAAAACAAAACCAAGTACCTTAAACATTTTTCAGGCACTTATATTTAAATTGATTCTAGTTAAATTTTATTTACTAAACTTTTTTTTTTTTTTTTGGTACTGGGGATTGAACTCGGGACCTTGCGTTTGTGCAGCAGGTGGTGGAACCAGTTAAATCCCCGGCCCCTTTACTAAACTTTTTATTACACAGATTTCAACCAGTGAGCTTGGATACAAAATAAGTTTATAAAAAGAAAATAAAGACATAAAAGCAAGAAAAAGAGTAATATTCTCATTTCCATTTGTGTTTGTCTTGACTAAAGGCATCAAAATGACAGGGATGGAGAAAATATACATCTAAGGAAGCAACAAATGTGGAGAAAACCAATTACTGGTAATAAGTATCATTTTAATGAAATTAGTTTCTCCTGTCTATTTTGTACTACTCTGATGGTGACTGTAGGATAACATCAATACAATTAACTCAACACCACCTAACTGGTTTACCTCCTTTTTGCCTCCTGCCTACTTCATTCTCTACACAGCAGACAGAATCAATGCTTATACACCTGTTTTAGACTGTAACTTTGCTTTAAAAATCTCTCCAACTTCTTACCACCGTACTATGACCTTACAAGGTTTTAAGTTGCCAAAATTAGTTGCCAATTATTTCTCATGAGAGTCCTAGGGCTAGGGATGTACTTCAGTGGTAGAGTTCATACTTAACATGAATGAGGACTTTGGATTCAATGACCAGTATGATTAAAAAAAAAAGAAAGTCTGGATTTCTAATGCCTCTTGAAAAAATGGGACCTCTGGCAACACTGTGCCTACCCTCAAACTAATGGAAACCTAAAAAATGTTTTTATTTATTTTTGGTGCTGGGAACCCATGGCGTTATGAATGCTGACTATACAATCTACTATTGAGCCCTAGTCCTAGAAGTGCCTATTTAAACGTGCATTTTTAAAAAGGAGTATTTCTAATAATAAAGTGAGCATGTAAACAAAACTGGGTTTTGTATTTCTTTATTGTTTGAATAGTCAGTTCTTTCTCACTGCTCATATAAACTTACCTATCGGAAAATCCACAGAGATTCTTCAAATGTTGTTTTAACATAAGAAGCAATAAAATACCCTGGGAGACATTTGCAAATTCAATTAAAGGAGCTGAATTTTCTGGTAAACATTTCATCACTGAATTTATATCATCTTCTGAATCTGAATCTGAATCTGAATCTACACGTTTCCGTGACTTCCGAGGCCTGGAAACTTCTTCTTCACTCTCACTTGACTCATTTTCCTTACTAGGTGATGATTTTCTCTCTTTCCTTTTGTCCTTCACCATAGACTGAAAGAAAGAGCAAATTATTCTGTTTAAAAAACAATAAAAACAAAAATACCACTACTGAATGTATACTTCATTCAATAGCTTCAGTAAGTTTCCTTGATACTTTATAAACCCCTTGACTTTCTATAAACTGGAGATGTAAACCTTGGGGGGAAAATGAGGTACCAAGACTAAATAAAATCACATATGATTCCCTTCTTTCTCAAAATTACTCCCTCCAAATGTATTCAAAGATAAATAATTTTCTCATAGAGTAATGAAAGACATCTTAGTTTCATAAGTAAGCCATTATAGAGGATAAGTAGTAATTAAAATTTAACTGAGAATATGATAGGGTTAAATATCCCTAGCTTTTATCAAACTATGCCTTTCAGGAATTTTACAGCAAGATAATATGTAACTTTCCTTGAATACTTAAATCTTGTTTTTCTGTATTTTTGCAGAATGTTAGCTCTTCAAAAGAAACAACTGTGGGGCCAGGGATTTAGCTCAGTGGTGGCTGCCTTGCAAACGCAAGGTCCTGAATTCGAAACCCGATCCCGAAAAAAAAAAAAGAAATAGAAACAACCGTGTTTAGATGAGAGTAGGGGGTAGGAGAGAGGACCAAATCATACAAGCAATTATTCCAAATGTAGCTGTTAAGAAATAAAATATTCATTTATTTACAAGTATTATCTACAGAAGTTATTAAAATAAATGCATGATGAATTAAAGTTGCTGGGAAATTATCAACTTCTTAAATTTTAACACTCATGCTAATACACTACAGATTCTGTTAAAGAGTCAGATTTTGTTTCAGTAGGTCTAGGGTTGGGTCTGAGGTTTTTCAGCTCCAATAAGCCCTCAGATGAAGATGGTGCTGCTGGTCCGCAGTTCCAGTGGTTGGGTATCTAAAGTAGTTTTCCTGACATACCAGTTTGAAAAGGCTGAGTTTTGAGCAGTATAGTTTTGTAAAATGAGATTTAATTGCATTATCAAGTTCATGAAAATATTGCATTGATTTTTTTAGAGAATCTACTGAGTGCTTAATTTGTACCTAGTGCTACAGCAGGTGCTTTTATAATTACATTTCTTTCTAAAAGTAATGACAGAAAAGACATAAGGCTTATTACAAGAAATTTAGTAAGAACTGGGCATACAATGTGCCAACTTCATTATGATACTGCTATTGAGGGATAAAGAGATCAATGATGTTATAAATTTTGTTTCCTTGTAAGCAGCCTACACACACATAAACACACATCTATCTTCATATGTATTGTTGTGATCTACAGCATTATGAGATTTACAGAATAGTAAGGTGCTCTAAAATGGGGTTTAAATGGATATGTGAATGGACACAAAACAAAGTCAGTGCCTAAACTGAGAGAAATAAAGTGGAATTGGCTTAATCAATAGAACAATCCATATGTATGTATAAAAAGTCCACTTAAATGATCTAGAAATGGAATGGTTTTAGTTCTTTCTGAATAGAAAAGAAATGGCAACCCACTTCCTCTCCCAATTCAAGTACTGTCCAAATTTCAATTAATTCATTTAGAAAGATTTTAAATACCTGTGAAAATAATAAGAATAATGAGAAAAATAACAGTGAAAATAGCACACCTGCACTTTGACAGATGCATTAAGAATAGTAATGTGTGTAACTTACCTCCTTGAATGACTGCAGTAGGTTACTACCAGAAACTGAGAGTGTAATGTCTATATGATGCATTATAAACAACGGCTCTTCCTGTGTCTGGTATGGAAAACAGGCTAGATTGTCTGCTATATACAAGAGCATAGTCACTTCTGTTTTCTGTAAATTTTAAAAAAAGGTACACATGTTTAGTGGATAATCTAGAAACCCATCCAAACACTTTTTAGGAAAAAATTATAGGGCACTTTCACCTCAGTTAATATTAGAAAGAAATAAAGAGAAAGGAGGCAGAAGGAGAAGGAAGGAAGGAGGGAGGAAGAAGAGGAGAGAGAAAGAGGAAAAGAGGAAGAGGGAGAGAAGTTAAGAAAAGCTGGGGGGGGGGAGAAATGGTTTATAATCTTATACCTATTTTAGGAGATACTATAGTGACTTACATCATGCTACTTCAAGGGAGAAGAGGTGAAAGTTTTTAGTGCACCCAAGTGAAAAATCCTTAGTTTTCTTACAGCATATATTGGAACTTTATATAAATCCATACCACAGCAGAAAGTACACATATAAGTTCATATTTGTCATTGTGCTTCTAAGAGTTTAACACACGTGGAGATCAGTTACACAGTTACTATTCTGCCCTTAAAAATAATATGTAGCTACAGTACTAGTATGTGGGTTAAAAAAAAACCCCAAAACTCATGTACTGATAAAGCATTTGTCAGTTTGTTTTGGGTCTGTAATTTAGAATGTCAGAGTTGTTTTGATAGTGCTACCAGTTGCACACTATACAAACTCTGAGGTAGGTGAAACTAAGAGAAAAGTTATGGTTACTACTAGTTTTTGGTTTTAAAAAGAAGTAACTTAAGAGACTTTCAGCATTTCATGATCATATGTAACATAAACAGATGGGTATACTAGTATTCAAATTCTTTTACACATAGCTTTCAAAAAAAGAAAAGAAAAAAAAATGAAAAAAGCAAACAAAGAAAAAGTAGCAACAAATACTCCCTCCTACCATCTACCCTCCCCTACCAACCAAACTGCAATCTAACAGCAGCAGTAGTAATTATAAAAATTCCACAGGAACAAATAGAATAAAGCTGATATTAATACTCATAAGACTCTCAATCTTTTATTTTAAAGTATGTCAACACCTACATCTTACAGTTGAGGAAATAGGCATATAGACGCCATTCTATTAGTTTTAACACTATAATTCATACATGTTTTTCTAGCTAAAACAAAAATATTCAGGGCTGTAAACATTTTCTCTGAATAAACATTTTCAAAACTGAAATTTTCACCCAGGGATTTAGCTCAGTGGTTCTGCCGCCTGCCTTGCAAATTGCAAGCACAAGGTCCCGAGTTCGATCCCCAGTACCAAAAAAAAAAGTAAAGAAAACCCCTGAAATTTTCTGTAATCCCAGCACTCAGGAGGCTGAGGCAGGAGGATCGCCGTTGAGTTTGAGGCCAGCCTGCTACACAGTGAGTTCAAGGTCAGCCTGAACTACATGAGACCCTGTCTCAAAAAACCAAACCAAAACAAGACCAAAACAAAACAAAAAAACCGAACAAATCCAGAGGAAACCCCCCCCCTAAAATTCTTCAACTTTAGCTATAACAGTTCTATATCACTCTTTCCTTTCAAAATCAAAATCTAGACCAGCAGTGGTGAATCTCTGGTATCCATCCTGCAGCAGACTGTTTGTATCATTGAAAGCTTTTCTAAAAGGTTCACAATCACTGGTGTAGACTATTCTTCCCACATCTTTCCTCCTATTCTTTAAATGTCTCTCAGTGCTCAATGGTCCGTCAACCATCCCACCCTACCTTTTTTTTTTTTTTAACACTTCTTATTCTTCACAATTTCTCAGTAGTATCTGACAGTTAACTATACTTTCCTTCCTAATCCTTCCCCACTTTCTCTTCCAAGCTCTTTGTTCCCTTACCTGTCCTTAAATTAACTCCTTTCCAAACTGCCTTTACCAACACTATTGGTTTCTTTTTTCCCCAGGTATTCAGGACAAAAACATTCCAGTTGTCCTTTAGTCTATTCTTCTCAGTCTAATTTTAGTTTTTTCCTTTTTTTTGAGACAGGATCTTTCTATACTGTATAGTTCAGGTTGCCTTTGAACTCACCATGTAGCCCAGGCTGGGATTACAGGTATGTACCATCACACCCAGCATAGTCTAATTTAATTTATTCCTTCCTCACAGTATTTCTTCTTTCCTTTTTTACTACCCATTCTTTCCTCCTCTACTGTAAGCATAATAGATCAATTCCTTATTACATCCAGGGTAAACACAATGCTGAAAAATTCATGTTCCTAAAATGCTCTTTGGCACTTGTCCTCAGCATTTAGTCCTTCACTGTCTATTCTATAGTAGTGGTTCCCACCCTTTTTGGCACTAGAAATTAGTTTTGTGGAAGACAATTTTTCCACAAACTGGGGCAGGGAGGGATGACGGTTTCAGAATGATTTGAATGCAACCTAGATCCCCTGTGTTGGCAATTCAAAGAGGGTTCACACTCCCATGAGACTCTAAGGCCATTTACTATCTGACAGGAAGTGAAACTCAGGTGGTAATGGGAGCCATGAGGAGCTTTTATAAACACACATGAAGCTTCATTTGCTAGCCTGCCCACTACTTATTTCCACTGTGTGGCCCAGGTTCCTAACAGCTCCAGGTGTTAGGGACTTCTGGTCTATAGGGTTCTTTATATTACTACATGTCAATATGACTGCTCTTCTCCAAAGACAATTTACTCATTATTTCCTACACGTTCTTATCTTTGTAACTTTATTCATGTTTGCAACCCTGCCCGGAACATCTTCCTCCTGATTCATACAATTCATCTTTTTCACCTAATCCTTTTAGGCCTTCAGTGATTTGTTCCTCCTCTGACATCCTTTGTCAGAGGTAATCAGAGGAAAATACTACATTATTATTTAATTAATTAATTTATTTTTGAGACAGGGTCTTGCTATGTAGAGTTCAGGCTGGCCTTGACCTCACTATGTAGCCTAGGCGTGGTGATCCTCCTGCCTCAGCCTCCTGAGTGCTGGGATTACAGGAGTGCACCACCATGCCCACCAAAAGCACTACATTATGAAAGCTGGATTTCTAGTGTCAAATGGTGACATAATATACATTTGATAAAGATCAGGAAATTAAACCATATAGAGATACAAGGAGTATAGCGCCAGGCACTCAATATATGCTAATCTTAATCACTTTTTTGTTTTGGGTACCGGGAACTGAACTCCAGACCTTGCGCTGAGCTAAATCCCTGGCCTCTTAATCACTTTTTATGTTCTTTATCCTCATAACTGGAGGTAAAATCCTCTGAAGGTGCAAGAGCACCACATCATTCTGTATTATACTCTTTTTTTTTTTCTGGTGCCAGGGATCAAACTTGGGAACTTGCACTTGCGAGGCAGGAGTGGTGCCACTGAGCTACATTCCCAGCCCCTCCATACTCTTAGCATAGTGTCTTACACACACGGAAAGCAAAATACTGATGATATAATGATGATGATGGTGATGACATTATATTCTAGGCATTTCTGCAATACAGATACCTCAGTTCATGAATGCCTTTGTTTGCAAACAATTCTGTTTGCAAACAGAAGCATTTGGCAAAATTTTGTTTTTGTTTGTGAACTCTGCATTGGGTGATGAACATGACTTTAGCCATCTTTCCCACACGAACACAAACATGGCCGTCTTTCCCTGAATTGTGGAATGAATTATGTTGGTGAACTGAGGTACCATTGTAAATGTTTATTTGCTAGATCATTATCCAAAAATTTTACATAGTACTTTAAAAATAGCAGGTGTAGTAAGGTACCTCTACTCTAGTAATTATAATTTTGCTTTACTGTGAAAAATCTGTCAAACTAACAAGTGATTAAAATAAGTAAAAAATATTATTTTGTTCCACTAAAAGCTGCCATATATATAGACTGGTCTGTAAGCTCTATATGGGCAGATATAACATCAGTTTTTACTAATTTTTTCCTACAATTTCTTATACAATGGCTAGTACCACAGCAGATATGGAATAAGTATTTGTGTAAAATGAATGAATAAATTAAAAGGTAACTCTAAAAAAATAGGAATTTCTGTTTTTTTGGCTAATGGTCTTGGCTGATGCAACTTGTGCCTAGCCAAAACTGTTAAAATTACAATTACAAAAAAATGCAATCTTCATTAAGGAAGTCAAAATGAATAGGAGATCTCAGCAGCCAAAAATCTACAATGGTTATTCACTAATATATCAAGACCTACAGAAAAGAGAGAAATTAATTTTGTCTATTTTTTAGGTTATCTATTCCTGAAGTGATATATATATATATTTTTTTGGTACTGGGGACTGAACTCGGGTCCTTGCACTTGTGCAGCAGGCGGCGAAACCACTGAGCTAAATCCCCGGCGCCCTGAAGTGATATTTTAGTGATGCAGCTTACTTAAAAAGATGCTTACACCTGTTTTCAAAGTTTCTAAAACAGTATGAGGCACAATTACTATTTATGCCTCATTATATTTATTCTCATGTAAAATTTGCTCTACAATTTTGACTATATATCTTGAAAGTAATTTAGTAGATTAAGGATACATATTTAATATGGTCATTAATAGTTACTAAAATGGCAGTATTTAAAAAGTGGTGAATATTTTAGGCATAAAATTCCTAGAACACTTGTTTTTAAAAAGAATAATACGTTTTTATGCTTACTGCTGTGTCATCAAAGAGGTTGAGTAAAGAAATAAGAAAGGCTCGTCTATGTTGGCGGTTTCCACGGATCATGGAGTAAAGATGTGAACACAAAGCACTAGAGGATTCGTCTTGTCTGAAACCCCTTACAGGATCTTTTAGGCACGTGTTGATTGCCTGTTGTACCTGGTAAGACATCTTCATACCAGCCACTGCTTTCATCTGAAATCAATAAAAGCCTCATTTTTGTCACAGAAATTAAGAGTCAAATTAAAAATTACTTTGAGCATTGTATTCTGAGGCTAACATTTTGTTTTCGTATGCAAAATAAAAAAACTGCTGAATGAAATACTAGAGGGAACATTAGAGAGCATCTATTGCAAATCTTTCATTTCACAGGCAAAAAGTGAAGGCCTTGAAATCACTGCTGCCATGTTCACCCACAGAGGGTCTTCCCGATCTGTGGCCCAGGGTGCCTGCCAGGCTGTCACCACACTGGCACAATCTGAATTCTAAACTAGAATAAGCTCCTTGGGAAACAAAGTTAATGACAGGTTTAGAAGATTACTAAGCAAAGCATTTTGTTCTAAAAGAAATGATCCGTGGGCAGAACATTTACCAAAGAAGTGGTTTTGGTTTACTAAAGAAAAATGTTTAAATTGAGGTTATGCTGTTAAAAAAAGATACATACATGAATGAACCCAGCATATTTTTTGTCTATTTCCACAAGCTGCTGATCAGCCTTGTTCCGCATAGCAGGTTCTGGGTCTGTGCCCATAGCAATTAAGTACGGGACACACTGTAAAAATAAAAATAAAGGATTTATAAGTCATCACAGTAGCAAAAACTCTGTCTCAACATATTTCAAAACTTATATATTTGGGAAATATGAATCTAGCTTTATAGGCTTTCCCATAAATGCTATGTTTTAGTGTTCTTTAAAAAACAATAAATCTTTCTTTTGATTATCTTAGCAAGAGAACATCAGCAAAAATAGCGATGTGATAAAATTTAAATAATTTCAACATTGTATAAGGGTCTTCAAACATAAAGTACTCCCCCATACTAATAAGACTATCCTATTTAAGATTAGAATAGTGTACTACAAATGTATAGTCCAATAATTCTTAAACTTGACTGAATTTGCTACAGTAAATAAGCCAGGAAAATACGCTAAATACAGTACTTTTTTTTTTTTTGCATTGTTGAGTATGCATGGCATTCAGAGTCCTGCACATGCTAGGCATGTGCTGTACCAATGGGCTGCATCCCCAACCCCTTCACTGTATTTCTAAAGTCAAGAAACACTATTTTCATGTTAAGTAATTCTGAATCATAGATATCAGTGAGAAGATTAACAATAACAACAAATGTAAAACCAACTTTAAAAATACAGACACAGTACTAAATGGAATGAGTGATCATGGGTTAAATCTGAGATCAGAAAACAAAAAATCCTAGGAAGAACATTGCTGGCAGCATTTGGGAGGGTGAGAAAGAGAGAATGTGTATTTCAGCTGGTCTGCGATATGTAAGGGAGATCTTGTCTCAATACACCAAACAAAAACAAAACACAAGCAAATAAAATCCAACATTTGAAAATGGGACTGTATGGTACATAATATGACATCAATTTTAAAATTCCTAAATTTGATACTTGCATTATGGCTTTGTAAGACAATGTCCTGGTTCTTAAGAAAAAAAAAAAATATATATATATGAAGTATTTAGAGGTGAAAAATTGTAACATCTGAAACTTACTATAAAATGATACAGAAAAAAGTAAATATAAAAAAGAGAAATAAAGCTAATGTGACAAAAGACTAACAAATAGTGAATACAGGTGAAGAGTATAAAGGAATTCACTGCAATTTCTTTGTGTAAAATTTTTAACGGGTTTTAGAATGCAGAGTGAGTATCTCTAATCTGAAAACAGGAAATTCAAAATTTTTTTGAGTATCAACACGATGTTCAGTTTCAGATGTACCATTTCAGATTCTGGATTTTCGGTTTAGGGATACCTAACTGGTAAACGAAAATATTAAAAAATGTAAAAAACTAAAAACTGAAACACTTCTAGTCCCAAGTATTTTGAGTAAGGGGTTCTCAATGTGTATAATAATACTAAAAAAATCCAGCAAAGAGTCCTAAATATTTCAAAAAGTGAAAGTATCAACACACTGCTGTACAGTGGAACAAGTGACCTTAATGATAAAGGCCTTGTGTCATGAATAACAGGCTAAATATCTATTGATGTGCTTTCTTTCAGGCCATAGGGACTAAGATATATTTAAAAAGTCTGTTTTAGAAAAAGCTCCATGAAAAAGATAAAAATAAAATCTTGAAGTGTACAGAGTTGGCAATTTGATAAAAATACTTTCTGTAGCCTATGGCACTTTTCTGATCATCAGACAGTATATACCACTACACCAGCATTGGCTGCCAAGCCTCAGGAATACTAATATGCCTTTATTATATCATTTTTTTCTTTTGTGGTACCAGGGATTGAATGTGAGGTCTTGTGCATGCTGGGCAAGCACTTTACCACTGAGTTATATCCCAAACCCTTTATTACACAATTTCAATCTCATAAATAGTCTAACATGTTATGTAGCTGATGTTACCTCCAACTTAGAGGCAAAACTGAGCTGGGGTTCTAGAAATGATATTTTTATGTAGACCAAAACTCTACCCCATTGAACATATTAATTATACTCTCACGCCTAGTTATTTCCCTTGACATTTTATATTGTTGGTTCTTAGGTAAAAGGGTAAATGTAGATTAAAATAAATTTATCATTCCTCTCACAAAAAATGACTTGAGTACATGTTCTACCATAGAAATTGGAAATTTAATAGAGGTAACATAAATATATATGGGTATTTTGCAGTAGTAACAACTTAAGAGATTGTCCAAAATATACTACATTCAGGAGGTTGAAGCAAGAGGATTGCCTGAACCTAGGACTTCAAGGATAGCCTGGACAATCAACTCTTAGAAACAAAGAAAAGAAAAGAAAAAAGAAACAAAAAAAAGGAAAGGAAAAAAGAAAAGGAAGGAAGGCAGGAAGAAGAGTTTAGGACACAGAAGTTTAAAGATTAAGAATAAGGAAGTATTTATTCTTTAATCAAAATGTCATTAAGTAATAACTAATCCTGGCTCTTTTAGTTAATTGGTGCTGCTATAAAACTTACCTGAACTGGATGAATAAGACCTTGGTTTAGAGTCAAAGCAATGACATTTAGGGCAAAATGGCGTACACTCGACTGGGTGTGAAAAAATGCTTCAAGCACCTGTTTGAGGTAAAGCTGCATGATAGAACTACTCATCCCTGAGGAAACATCACCCATTTCTTTTAAGTCTTCCTGCTTTGCAACTTTCTTCCCTAGGGAAAAAAAGCAAAAGGTAAGCATATAGTAAGAGCATACTGACTTTATTACTCCAAACTTAGGCCACCATCAAAATCACAACATGCTATAGCTAGTGGTGTAGCACCATGATTTCTAATCTCCTCTCCCCAAACTGTGTCAGAGGCCCTATTATGAATCTGGGGAGAAATACAATTCCTTTTCCTCCCTCAAAATGTTAATGTTTGCAAATACCTTAAAAATCTACAAGTATTTTAGGGATTTTAACAATATTCAAGTTTAGCCATGGACCTCAGTTTAAGGATTGCTATTTCACTGAATTTCTTCATCTGATAGATAAAATTTAGCTAAATGTATTAAAGAAAATAAGTTTTAGAGTATTATAACTACAACTGCACTGTGAAACTTAAAGATATATTTTCACTTACAGTCTCTATCTGCTTGCTGCATGCGTGTGTCCTCTTCTTGTAGGTAGGTCTGAAGGTTTTTTAATACTTGTATTTTTAAATTTACTGAAGAGTTCTTATCAGATAGAATATTATTATACAGATTCTTCACTTCTTGCTCAAACATTAGACTTGGATGCTGAATAAAGGCAAATCCTAAGAAAAAGGGAAAAAATCTTTATACACTCCTAGCCCAAGTAAATATAATATTTAATGAAAATGTTAAATTATATAAAGAGCTCCTTATTTCAAAAATTAAAACTTAAAATGACTGGAAGAATACGCTGGTGGCCTTATCTAGAGCAGTATTACAGCAGGCACTTCTTTCCCCATGAATTAAAAATAAGAAATTGCATTTCAAAGGAGAATTTCACACAAGAGGAAACCTTGAGGAGGGAGCAGGGCCTAGTGGCTAGGGGAGTGATTAGGAGTCAGGAGTCTTGGGTTCTATTCCTGGCTCCACCACTGACTTGTAGTGTGACCTTAGGTGAGTCACACAATCTCTCTGTGCCTCAATTCTCCATCTGTAAAACGGGGACAATAATATTTACCACCTACCTACCTCAAAGGGATGTTTTAAGGATTTAAGAAGTAATGCTGGCAAACATTTTTTCAGATCCCTACCAGAAGGTACTAAATTGATATTTTAAAAAATATTAACAATATATCCATTTGATAAAACAATAAATTTTAAATGGACCAGAGCTAAAAATATCTATTTCCTTCTTGTATGGCATTATGAGGCCAAAATGCTGAATTCTATAACCACTGACTAATAAAGAGCGAAGTATTATTGGTTTATTAATATCTAAATATTTACTAATTTGAGAAAAATGCATATCCTTGATGGTAGCAAGTATTATCAAAAAAAACAAACTAAACTCAAAGCAGAGTGATCAGATAACAAGTCCAAGGTCATACAGAATAAGTATGGTCTCAGCAAGAAGTCTTTTATTAACTGGTCTAGAACCACTTTTTTTTGGATAGTGCTGGTTCTTCAACTTCATTTATTTGTTCTCTGAATTTGCTGTAATACAGTTGGTTTTGCCACTCTGTAATTTATATCCAGACTGAATATAATGATACACTTTTGGCTTGAAGGTAATATAACTCTCTAGCAAATATCTGAATTTTTATTATATTTGCTTTAAGTAATTTTCTGAAAGGGAATGAGTAATAAGGTAAATAAGACTTAAATTTGTTTAAAATAAATAAGTATGATTTAATGAATTTTTGTAACTCAGAATCTTTATTACTCATTTTTGTTTGAAAAACTAATACAAATGACTACTTATGTACATTATATTATAGACTTTAACAATGCTATCAAAATAAATTTCCAAATAAATTATTAACCTTATTGAGTACCTTTACATGTATTTACACAACAGAAACAATAACAATAAAAATATAAACCTGAACATACTGTTTTTCTTTTTTTTTTTTTGTGGTACTGGGGATCGAACTCAGAACCTGTGCTTCCCAGGCAGGCGCCAGCACCACTAAGCTACATCCCTGGACCATCTTGAGTTTTATTTTTTAAACAAAAAAAGAACAAATTTATTACATGCCTAATGGAAGTTTTATACTTTTTTTTAAAAAAGAGTATTCAATTCAGGTACTTTAATGTTATCCTCTTCCTATTTCCCTATAAAGTGATACAATACCTCAGTTCACGAACTTAATTCACAAACCAAGTTGGACAAGAATCAAATCAAATTCAACGGTTAGGTTCAATGTTGACCTTAAGGGGAAATTTGATTCAGTTCTTGTCCAGTTCAATTTGCGACCAGAATGGTGGAAAGAGCTGAGTTTGTGAATTGAAGTACCACTGTATTCTAATTCCTTTTGAGATAAACCATAGTCAATGCTTCTGGGAAAATACCACTGAACAGGTAAATATCCAAGTATGCCTTTTCAGTTGGTTACCATGCGCTTGTAAAAAAGTTAATGACAAAAGGTTTGCAATGAAAAATAACAAAAATATGCAGAAAGCACAAAATTCTTCTACATTATCATCTTTAATGAATGATTTTAAGATATCCTAGGAAGTTGGGGTAAGAGATGGTATTTTTATTCTGATGAACTACGAAGGTGAATTGCTTGCTCAAGATCTCCCAGAAAATCAATGGCTGAGGGAAGAATGGAATCCAGGTATTTTAAATTCCACTCCTTTCTACACACCAGACCCACTGCCAACAGAAACATTTAAATAAACCAACAATTGAGACTCACAGTATTTAAAAAGTTTACTCTACCCCTAAAAGAGTTAAAAACTATAAAGAAACTTAGTCTTAACTTACCGAGGCCAATGATGGCTTTTGTCTGTACTTCTTCATCTGAATGTTTTGTAAAATACATCAGCAGTTCAAGTACTTTATCCTTTATGTTAACCTAAGGGGAAAAAACCCATGGTAAAGTATTCAAAAATAATAATTTAGATCAATTTTCAAATACTGGGGCAGGGGGGGAGTCTAAAAGAAAAGAAGAATTTCCCAAGTAATTTTATTAAGAAACAAAACAAAATGCCACACTGGGCTAGGAATATAGTTCAGTGGCATAGCACTTGCCTACTATGTGCAAGGGTCTGGATTTGATTCTAAACATCAAAGGATTAAAAAATCACTAATTCTATTTATTTTAGATTAGTGGAATTCAAAGTATCAGACACTGACAAAGAAGCTTGTGCTAGAATGTAAATCAATGCAATCAATGCACTGCAATCAATGCATTGTTCCCTTTATTGAGAAAACTGGGGGGTGGGGGGAAAGGCCTATTGATCTAAATAGTGTGCCTACTACTAAAGAGCCGACATAACTGGTGGTGGAAACCTCAAAGTTTGTCACGGACCAATTACAAACAGTTCAACTTGTGTCAGTATAGTCATTCTGAGCTTAGAGGGTTACCTAGGACTAGTTGTACAGCATACTAAGTAACATTATGATCTTTACCTTACTGTTGCCTTTAAAATCTTCCAGATCAAAATCAAAATGCCGACATAGTGCTCCAACAGTGAAAAGGGATCTAAGAAGTGCTGGTTTGTTTGTTAGAAGTGAAGTGTTATTTGGGTCCTCTTGGTGTTGACTTTTTAATTTTGAAATGGCACCTAATAAACATAAGTAATATTTATTTGTACCAAACCCTCTATCCTTGAATTATGATGTTCAAGTAATCACTACTAATGAATTATAATTAATTTTACTAATGGTTCTAAGTATTAAATATATCTAATCATGGGTTCACTCCTTTCAGGATAAAATAATTCCAATAAGAAAAAAAAAACCACCTTAAATTCTAATTTATACAGTGGGTAGAAAGTTTACCAGCTATTACTTATAAGAAAATAAATTTCTGAAATTATCAGAGTGATTTCTTAAAGAGAATATGAAAGATAATAAAAATATTGCTTTTGAGTTTGGATCAAAAAGAACAGTCACTGTTTTAAACCCAAGGCAGTGAACTTACCATAGTATCTATTGAAACAGGCCCACACAAATTTAAAATTCTGTGTCACTTTATTTACAACAGCCCCAAGACAGCTCACACAATGCTGTACTACCTAGAAGATACAGAAGATGTTATTATTTAGGTACAAGTAAAACACATTAAAATTTTTTCTTTTTTACATAGTTGCTTTAAAAATATAATAAAATACATTGGAACTTAATTTTGACATATAATAATATTTTACAAGCTATCAGTTTTAAATTATATACTAATTAATACAGAAATAGCAAACCGAATGCTTACAGTCATGCCATATTTGATGATGAGCTTCATAAGATCTTCTTCAATAGTGGCAAGGAAAGTTTCACTTGGATGCTCCATGAGTGGCACGACTAGTTCTAGGATTTTTGCAACATTGCAGATAACCATGAAATCATTTTGTGTCTGTGAGAAGAAAATTAATGTTACATGGATATCCAAAACATAAAAAGAAACAATATACAACTTTATGTATTTGAGAGCATAGTTAGGCTATTGTATATGTAAAATTTCAGTTAAAAAGAAAAAGTCCACGAGAAAGGAGCTTTTCTTTTTTAGGAACACAAGAAAGAGCATCAGAAACATAGATTCTAGCTCTGCCTCTAACCAGGAGGCACTGGGGTCAATTAATTACAATGCTAAAGTTGTTATTATTTTTTCCTAAAATGAAACACAAGTCAATTCTAAAGCAAAGCATTTAAATCTTAGTGGAGTATTCTACAAAGACTAGTACAGTTTTTAGGATTAGTGTTTTTCAAACTAGGGTATCTTAAACCAGCAGTCCTCAACTGGGGATGAATTTTCTCCACTCCTTGCCCAGGAATATCTAGCAAAGTCTGGAGATATTTCTTTTTTTTCTCAAATTCTTTTATTGGTACATTTTAGGTATACAATACATTTACATTCACATTCATCATTGGGAACTTGTACCTTTACATGATATATCTTGGTTGTTATTTTTTCCCCATTCCCCTGCCCTCCCTTCACCCCCTCCAACCCTATTTAGAAAGACTGTTTCCATTTATTCCCTCTGATTTTTCTCTTTCCCTTCTTTCCTTTCCCTTACCCCTCACACTCCCCCCAACCCTTTGGACCTTTTCTTTATTTCACACTATCAATTATTCATTTTAATCCTTATTTACACTTTCAGTTTCTCACACCAGAGAAACTATCCGGTATTTACACATGTGCCCTATTTATTTCACTTAAGAGTACCACCTCAGTGTGCATCCACTTAAGCTATAAATGTCTCTAGTTTCTCATTCTTTATGGCTGAGTAGTATTCCATTTTACAAAAAAACCCCACATTTTCTTTATCCAGTCTCCAGTTGATAAGCACTTGGGCTGTTTCCAAGCTTTAGCTATTATAAACTGTGCCGCTATGAACATGGGTGCATATATCACTGTGGTAGGATTCTTTTAATTCTTTGGGGAAGATACCCAGTAGAGGAATAGCTGGGTCAAATGGGACCTCTAATCCTAGTTTTCTGAGGTATCTCCCTACTGATTTCCACAGTGGTTGCACCAGTTTGCACTCCCAACAATGGGGAAGGGTTCCTTTCTTCCCACAACCCCGAGAGCATTTGTTATTGGTTGATTTCTTGATAGCAGCCATTCGTTCTGGGGTGAGGTGGAATCTCAGTATTGTTTGCATCTGCATCTCTCGAATGATCAATGACGTTGAACAATTTTTCATATATTTGCTGCTTTTACTTCTTTGAGAATTTCTGTTCATTTCAGATGCCCATTTTTGAACTAGGTCTTTAAATTTTTTGGGGGATTGACTTTTTAAAGTTTTTTATCCTAGATAGCAGTCCTTTGTCTGAGGAACAGCTGGTAAAAATTTTTTCCCACCTTGTAGGTTGTCTCTTAGCTCTGTTGGTGGCTTCCTTTGCAGTTCAGAAGCTTTTTTTTGGTTTGTTTTTTGTTTTTTGGTACCAGAGATTGAACTTGGGTCCTTGTGCTTGCAAGGCAGGCGGTGGAACCACTGAGCTAAATCCCCAGCTCCCCAGAAGCTTTTTAATAAGATGAGATCCCAGTTGTTGATTCTTTGTGCTAGTTCCCGTGCCACTGAGATTTTGTTCATAAAGTCTTTTCCGATGCCAATGTCTTCAAGAGTTCTACCTATCTTCCAGCAACTTTAGTGCTTGTTTTAATATTTAGATCTTTGATCCACTTCGATTTTAGTTTAGTGCATATATATGGTGATATATATATGGGTCTAGTTTTAATCTTTGGTAGGTTGAAATACAGTTTTTCCAACATCATTTATTAAACAGGCTGTCTTTCCTCCAGTGAGGGTGTTGGGCTCCTTTGTTGAAGATGAGGTGGCTGAGTGTGTTTGGGGTCGTTTCTGCATCTTCTAATCTATTCCACTGATCCTCGGGTCTGTTTCTTTGCCAGGGTCATGCTGTTTTTATTATTTCTGGATTTCACAGTGGGATCTGTGGAGGGTACAGTTGGCATCTACTGGAGAGTGGCCAGGAATGGCGCTCAACACCCTACAATGAAAGAGTAGTCTCTAATAACAATAACTCAGTCCTGTTAATGCTGAGGTTGAGAAATCCTGTGTTTATTTGTTTATTGAAAACTATAATCTATTCTCATCTATTAGGCTATTAATTTATTTTACAGGGGATTGAACTCAGGACCCTGTGCTTGCCAGGCAGGTGCTGTGCCACTGAGCTATGTCCCCGGCCTGTGTTTATTTTTTATTTTATTTTTTTTTTGGTACCAGGGATCGAACTCGTGTCATTGTGATTGCACAGCAGGTGGTGAAACCACTGAGCTAAAACCCTGGCCCGAGTTTATTTTTTAAATGATATATGTAATGATACATTTTAAAAATGATAAATATATAATGCCAGAACTGGCTTAAGTCTTATTTTAAATTTAAATATTAAAACAAAACCTAAATGCATTTTAAAAAAATGATGAGGACATTAAAAAAATGAAAAGGTACTAAAAGATTTATGATAAAAAGTCTCTTTTCCATCTGCCTTCCATTCACGTGGTTTCTCTTCCAAAGACAATCAAAGTTACTAGTTTTTTGGGGCGTAAGGTTTCCAATGTATTTTTAAAAATCTAGCTAATTTACCATTCTTCACTTTTAGCAGTGATTATTACTAATTTCAGACTTTTTGAGTTTATTGTTTCACTGGTTAAAAACTTTCCTACCTGGGCTGGGGATTTAGTTCAGTGGTTTCGCTGCCTGCTGCGCAAACGCAAGGATCCGAGTTTGATCCCTGGTACCAAAAGAAAAAAACCCAAAAAACCAAAAAACAAAACCCTTTCCTACCTTACTCATTTTTTCTATCAGGATCCCCAAATAATTAATTTTTTCTTTTTTTTTTGATACCGGGGATTGAACTCGGATCCTTGCACCTGTGTAGCAGGTGGCAAAACCACTGAGCTAAATCTCCGGCCCTAAATAAATAATTTTTAAAAAGATAAGATGAATATTTTCTTTTAAATAACAGAGAAATCTTGTCATTTTCTTATCTCCCACACCAACTACTTTAAGAAAAAGGAATGAATGAAAGCAGGTCTGGGGATTAGAAGAATTTTTGATGCCTAAAGCAAGGTTAGAGAACCATTCTTAATATTATATTTAAAAAATGCTGGTAGTATTTTCTGAATCTTCTGTTTAAATAATGTCCTGGGAAATCAGGTAAACAAAGTATCTTAAAATCTAAAAGAAAAATTAAAACTGATGGAGATCATAAAAGAAAAGAGAGGCAGAATATAAAAAATAGTTGAAATGAATATAATGTACAGTGGTTTCATATTAGCTAAAATATTCAAATTATTTAAAGAGGGCCGGGGATTTAGCTCAGTGGTTCCGCTGCCTGCCTCGTAAGCGTGAAGACCCAAGTTCGATCCCTGGTACCAAAAATCAAACAAACAAATTATTTAAAGAATTTTCAAAATCTGAATAAATGCCCCAAATTCACAGATAAAATGGGTAAAAGGTACGAAGGTTATGCTGTTTTTCTTCTCCCGGTACTGGGAATAGAACTCAGGACCTTTCGCTTGTGAGGCAGGTGCAGTGCCACTGAGCTAAAGCCTTGGCCCAAAATAATGAAGATTATACAAAAAGTCAAGTCACAGAAAAATAAATCCTATTGTTCAATATCATGAAGGATGTTCAACCTTCTTGGAAGCCATTAAAGGAAGTTGAAGCAATATGATTATTCCTTCATATCTATTAGACTAAGCAAAGAGTACAAAAATGATGACATCAATGGTTATATATAGTTTTCCATCAGTAATCTGGCAAGATCTATTCACCACCCCCTCCCCAAACACAATATTCTCTCAATCTAGCAAGTCCATTCATTTCTAAGAATTTGTTCCAACATAATGAAAGCAGTAGTTTAAGTGTATATAAATAGTGTTATGGTTTGGCTCTTAAATGTCCACCAAAGGCCATGTGTTGAAGGCTTTGGTCAGCAGCTTGAGGTGCATGGGAGGTGGGAGAACTTGTACAAGGTGGGGTCTAGTACAAGGAAGGAAGGTCACTGGGAGGATGCCCTTAAAGGGGATACAGACACCATCTTAGCTTCTTCCTCTCTCTTTGCTTCCTGGCTGGCATGAAGTAAGCAGCTTCTTTTACTATGCCATGAGGGGCTACCTCACTACAATACTCAAAGGCAACAGGGCTGGCTAACTGACCATGAACTGAAACCTCTAAAATCATGAGCCCAAATAAGTTTTTCTCCTTTAAGTTGTTTAAGGTATTCTGTCACAATGATGGAAAGCTGACTAACATAAATATTTATTTATGTTGATTAAGGAACTGTTTGTAGTGGCTATCAATGAAAAATAATATAAATACTTGCCAAACAGGGAAATGATTAAATAAATCATGGGACGCCCATGGGATTGATAATATATAACCATCTCAAAGAATAAATTAGGGGCCTGAAGTTGGGCATGGTGGCACATGCTTGAAATCACAGTACTAGGGAGGCTGAGGCAGGAGGATCGCTGTGAGTTCGAGGCCAGCCCAGGCTACATAGTGAGCTCAAGGTCAGTATGAACTACATACCGAGACCCTGTCTCAAAAGAAAAAAAAAAAAAAGAAAGAAATTAGGGCCCCGGATATAGATCAGCAATAAAGTGCTTGCCTAACGTCAGTAAAAGACCCTGGGTCTGATCTAAGTACTGCAAAAACAAAAGCAAACAAACCATCCTCCCCCACACACAAAAACCAAACAGGCTGGGGATTTAGCTCAGTGGCACCGCACCTGGCTTGCAAGCACAAGGTCCTGAGTTTGATCCCCCAAAAAACCAAGTTGTGTCGGATTAGCAAATATATAGCAGATGTATACTACAATTTTTAATAAACCTATTTGTGTGTCTACAGTCATAGATACATGAATAAAGTAAATAAGGGGCTGGGGATTTAGCACAATGGCACCGTGCCTGCCTTGCAAGCGCAAGGTCCTGAGTTTGATGCCCAGTACCGCAAAAAGAAAAAACAACAAAAAACAGTAAATAGGATTTTGTGTATATACATACATAAAAATGTACACAATGCCTTAAAAGTGATTCTGCTTTAAAACTGCATTTAATAAACATAAGCTATTATTGGCCAGAGCATTAATCAATTTATTTCTGGATCTAATCCAAGCAATAAAGATGGAATGGCGATCTCAGAAGTAATACATGTTGCTCTTATGTATTTTTTATCCTCTGCTACTGTTTAGTTCTTCAAATTTTCCTAGAAAACATGAAATTTTCATCTAGAACTTGTAATTTAGAAGTCTAAAGTATCTGACGATAGCAAAACAAATGTAGTAAAGTTAAAATTAGTTCTTTAGAAACACTGGGAATACAATATGTGAAAAATCATCTACATTTGAAAGTTTTTACAGTATTTCACCACTTAGTCTTTACATGGTTTGTTCAACCATGTATCTATGCTGATTACATATTATTTTACTTATGCAATGTTTTATTCTCACACCTTATTTTAGGAAAATACAATATTATATTAACTGAAAATAATATTCAATATATTGCTCTAGTGTAAAATATATTATAAATGACAAACAAGTGTTAGATTTAGAATCCAAAGATAGTTTCTCATAGACAAGAAATCCGATTAATTCACACTCAAGCCTGAATTTTATTTATGATGTATCAGAAAATGGATGTCTGTAGATAATTTGATACAATTACTACAACATATATTTGAGTAAATGACAGTTAATCATTTGTCGTCAGTGAGAATGTAAATTCTAAATTTAAAACACTACACGTTTTATGTAAGACAGAAAAATAAGATACCTCTATACTTACACTACATTTAGTGGTAAGATATGGTTGCATAGTCATGGCATGTTTAACCATGAGCTGGGGTCTTATTTTGCTGAATAAGAACAAAGTGGTTATGCAAGCTACCAATCTTCCAGAATTCACACCTTTATTGTCAGAGTCTGGAAAAACAAAGAAATAAGATACTAAAATATGGCAAAGCAATGGAAATTATACGGATTATCACTTGTTACTCAATATTATCGCCTGAACAGATTCAGTATAGGGCTCAATAAAATGGATTTGTATTTCTTACGCTACTGGACTTTCTGCATTTCTTTTTTCTTTTCTGTTATAGAAGTTACATATACTAAAGATAAAGGACAAAGAGCCCTCACTTTGAAAGTGAAGTTTCACACCAAGGACTGAAGTTAAAAAATAGAACAGAAGTTGTGAAGTTCAGGGATGATCTTTTGGAAATAAAGATAGTGTTAGTTATGTATAAAATGAATGGAAGTGAATATGTTAGCAAAGGAAGGATGAAAACAATTTAGTTAAGGTAGTATGTTTAAGTACACTGAGGACAAGAAAGATGTTGTGGTTGAAGGATGTTGAAAAAAAAAATCCGTGTAACAGATGAAGAGGGTGGAGAAGATAGACCAATGCTATGTCAAATACCATTCAGGTGAGAAAAAAATGTTCAGAGATACACTGGTTTTTAGGAAACAAATTAACTTTTAGAAGGGATTGGCAATTCTGTAATATTAAAGGACAAAACCACTACTAAAATGCAGGATGGGCAGAAAAATAGAACAAGGAGATAAAAAGTAAAAAGAGGTACAGATGGAAAATTTAAAAAATTTAAAGAGAAAAAACTATAAAAAAATCAAAATACCAACAATTTCCATAAGCATCTCTATTGGAGGCTACTGGACCCCAATATAGAACATGACTGAAGCTGACTACTATTCTTCATCAATGTGCAGCAGGAGATGGGAAATATGTTAATATGATGTGCTTGAAGCAGCAGGTATCAATTATGCTTTTTTAAATATTTTCTATAATTAAGGAACAACTTCAGGTTTGTGCCTGGTAAATAATGCGATTTACTAATACTAAACACCTAAAGAATTTGTATTTTAAAAACTTTAACAGATTTCTATCTCAAGATTAAGACAATTTTGTATAACTATAATAAATAGTATTAGAGATATAATATGCATCTTTTAAAAACATTTTTTTTTGGTACCGGGGATAAAACTTGGGACCTTGTGCTTGTGAGGCAGGTAGCAGAACCACTGAGCTAAATCCCTGGCCATTAAAAACATTTTTGTAAGTAAAAATAATTTCATTTTGAGAGAAAATTTTGTATGATTTAAGATAACAAATTTTGTGCTGAGTGCCATTTACTCAATACATATTAGCCCAAGCCTTACTTTTATTTCTGTTCAACATAACATCTAAAAGTATATGCTGTTCAAAGATATGTAGAAAAGATAAGGGCTATGTTTTTATTACACTGCCCTAGAATCTTAGTTGATCCTAACAATATAATCTAAAATGTGACATCAAACAGCTATTTAAATAAAGCAAAAGAAATTTCACTAAACAGTGAAGTAGTTAATTACTAGGCAAGCAGAATCACAGGCAAGAAAGAGAAATGTACCCAAAGTATTTTAAAATATAAAAATCAACTTAAGGATCAATATATAAAATGTCTTACCAGCTAGAGATTCCTCATATTTAAGAATGTGCTCGACTAGGTTATCAACAAGTTGAGTACAAGCTTTCTTCACAGGTTTATATGAGGAATCTTCTTCGGACTTCAACAACTACATATGTGTATACATTAAAAAAAAAAAACCCAACACACCTGAGTATAATTATTCATTAGTCAGTACTAATATAAACACATTAAGTGTGTCCATTACAATATACTTTCCAATCTGTCATTAACACTTGAATAATGAGGGTGCAAATAATATACAAAAACATGGCATATTAAAAAATATCTTATAAACCAATAATGTCCAAATATTTTCAAACAATTTTAGTATGAAGCATTTAAACTACCATGTGTAGAACCACAGGAGATGAGATACATGAAAGGTGATCTTCCTTTTTTTCTTACTCCAACCAAAAGCAAAGAACATCACTGACTAGTTCAATTATTTCAAGGAATTTGTAACTGTACCTACACCTGAACTACACATTAAATTTTACAACTGTAAAACATAACGCCAGATTTGTTATTTGTTGCTAAATTAATAAACAATGCTTACAAGGTATTATGAATAATGAGATGGGACTACAGATCAGTCTAACTATAGTAAGAAATAAAACCAACTAAATCTTTCAGAATCATAGGTCAATGGAAAAATCCTTTCAAGTGTATTTGCTTTGCTAATAATGATTAGATAATTCTAGACATTTCAAAGAAATAAAAATTTGCATTTGAGTTCTGTGAAGACTTCCAGTGCTGTCAGATATAACTTTCTGCAATTAACACGAACTTTGTGGATTTGTGCTGTCCAATATGGTTGTCTTGAGTCACAAGTGGGTATAAAATATGTTCAGTGTAACTGAGGACTAAAATTAATTAAAATTAATTAATTATTTTTTAAAAGACACAGTCCCGCTCTGCAGCCTAGGCTGGCCTGGAAACCATGGTGATTCTCCTGTCTCAGACTCCTGAGAGCTAGGATTACAGGTGTGCACCACAATCCCTGGCTAAAATTAGGTAAAATTTAAAATTCAAATTAATTTGAAATTTTGCATACACATGTGGCTAGTATTGGATGGCACAAATTTAAACTTTTACTTCAAGATGCGTGGATTATTAAAATAACCAACTGGAACCAGAATAATGTAACATACGCACTACCGCTTTTTCCAATTAAAAAAAAATAAAGCAGATAGCTTCAGTTCAGGTTCGACTCTGAACTGCAAATTCTTCTTGTCCCACTCTATAACTCAATTTTCCTTGTCCTACTCCACAATGAATTTCCTTAAGCAACTATCAATATCACATTTTAGTTTGGTAATTTTTTGTCAAGAGTAGAAAATATCTCTTCATTCATGCTTTTTCTTTTCCTTCTCCAACACTTTAGGTATACACAAAAGAATTAATTTGGTGATAGTGGATACTATCACCACTAACTGGCATATGCATTTTCTAAGTATAAATACTGATGAGTCCAATTCAAGAACAGTATTTCCAATACTTATATTTCCCAATATAGTCCTAATGTTTACAGTCTATCTTCCTGTTTACTCTCAAGAATTTTAAAATCTCCTTACTTAAAGAAATATATAAGCTGGATATATTGTTTATTATAATTTTCTTTGATTTTCAACTTTCAAAAAAAGTACCATACCATATTTGATGATGTAGTCTTCTGGGACTTATATTTTCACTCAACACCATGCCACTAAATATAATCCAGGTTGTTTCATGTAGCTATATTTTATTCATTTTCCCCTCGGCACAATAGTGTACTATGTCTATGATGTAATTTATACATGTACAAGATTCTCTTGTATACACCTTGGTGTGGAACCGCTGGATCACAATATATATAAATATGATACATATATGATATATATAAATGATATATATATCTGCTAGATAAGTATGAAATAATTTTTTTCACTGATGTACAAGTTAAGTATCCCTTATCTTGAGGCTAGAAGTGTTTTGGATTTTGGAATATCTGCACATAACATAATAAGTTATCTTGGGGCTGGAAACCAACTCTAAACATAAAATTCTTTTATGTTTTATATACACCCTATATTTCATTCTGAAGGTAATTTTAGTATACCTGAATTTTACCTGTAAGCTGTTATATGAGGTCAGGTATGGAATTTTCTACTTGTGGAATTATTTTAGTGCTCAAAAGTTTCCAGATTTTGGATTTAGGATTTTCAGGTTAGGCATTATTTTCTCAATTATTAGCAGTGTTAAGAGATACTAACTGACCCATCTCTTTTCTATCACGTGTTATTGTTTCTCAGTTTCTGCCAGTCAAATGGCATAAAATGCGGTCTTGATTTCTATTTCTCCTACTTTGATGAGGGTGAATACCTTACAAGGCCATATGTGCTATTTCTTTTATAAAACATAATTTACAAATATCTTCTATTATTCTACTTGGGGACTCATATTGGTTTGTAGGAGAGAAGCTCTTTATATATTCTTAGTACCAATCCTTTTTTGGTTACATGTACATTAAATATACATTTGCAGCTTATGACTTGTAACCCCTACCGCTTTTCATACTGGTGATTGAATCCCAGGGCCTTTGCTACATACATTAAGCTACATACATTCACAGCTCTTTTTGAGTCAGGGTCTTGTTATTTTGTTAAATTGCTCAAATTTGCCACCCTTCCACTTTAGCCACCCAGAGTGCTAGGTTGATAAGTGTAAGCTACCATGCCAGATTTCACTAAGATGTCTTTTGATTTATAAATGTCTTTCACTTTAAGATAGTAAAGTTTATCCATAATTTAAGGTTAATGGTTTTGTGACTTGTTTTTCTGAGACAGGGTCTTGCTATATATATATATAGTCCAGACTGGGCTTGAACACACTACGGAGCCCAGGCTGGTCTTGAACTCATGGAGATCCTTCTGCTTCAGCTTCCCAAGTGCTGGAATTATAGGTGTGCGCCAACATGCCAGGCCTGGTTTTGTGACTTGTTTAAATCATTCCCTACACAAAAGCCACAAATATATTCACCTATTATTTTCTCCTAAAAGTTGTAAAGCTTTCCATTAATCTACATGAAATTAAGCTCTGAGTTTATAAGGCAAGTCAATACTCTGGCTTCTTCAAAGTGGCGTAGCTATTTTCAGCTTGTCTGTATATTACTACATATATTTTATAATCACTTTGACATGATAATTTTTGTTTTTTTGTGTTTTGTTTTTTTGGTACTGGGGATCGAACTCAGGTTCTTGCGCTTGCACAGCAGGTGGAGAAACCACTGAGCCAAATCCCCAGCCCAATTTTTGTTTTTGATAGTATCTTTAAGTTTCTTGTTTTGCATGCTTTTCATTTTAAGTTTTGTAGTTTATTCTCAGTCAAATTAAGGAATTTATGGGCTGGGGATTTAGCTCAGTGGTTCCACCGCCTGCCTCACAAGCACAAGGTTTGTGAGTTCGATCCCTGGTACCAAAAAGAAAAAAATTAAAGAATTTGTATTTTATATTTATTATGTTATTATTCAAGGGTATGAAATTCTATCAATTTTTTTCTTGTGTCCTCTGAAATGATTATTTCTTTCCATTTAATATTAATCAAATGCAGAGACTAGCTGTGCACTCACAATGTGAATAAGGTACATAAAATTTTAGTACTATATGGTTTGCTTTTAAAAATAACTTGTTTTTTAATATGTATTTTTATTTTTATTTGTATGTTTGTAGTATATCATGATTACATTTATTGTGGGAACTTGGTACATGCACATCATGTAACTTAATTCTTTTTTCATTCCCTTTCCTTTCTCTAAGGTACCAAATTCTAAGTGACACAGGTACTTCTTTTATACCATTATTAATACCTTTGTATGAACATTTCAAACATACAGATAAGCAGAATTTCTTTAAAACTATGAACACCCTTTACTCACCATTTACATTCTACTTCTTCATATAAAAGAAACACAACATTTTACTTAACTGGAATAAATATACATACATATATAGAGACACACATACACACTATTTGTATACACACACACCTCCATTTCTCTCACTTTTTAAATTTTTGATGCAGGGAACTGAATCCAGGGCCTTTGGGATTCTATACACATGTTCCACCACTGACTTACATGCTGAACCCATTCTATTTTATAATCTTTTTTTTTTTTTTGGTACTGGGGATCGAACTCGGGACCTTGCGCTTGCAAGGCAGGTGTCGGAAGCACTGAGCTAAATCCCCAGCCCCCGATTCTATTTTACTTCTGATGCTCTGATACAACTTTAAGAACCATTGGTATAGACAATTATGATGGCCCCTAAAAGCTCTTCATGTCTCCTGACTCCTGCAACTATTCTTCTGATTTTTCCCATGCAAGTTTGTTTCACCTTTCCAACAACTTCAAAACATGTAAAATTACCATTGTTAAGAGATTATGAATCTGGTCATTTCCCTTTGCTTTTAACTTGCCAATAATATAGAGGAAGAGTATTATAGATTCTTTTTAGTAATTCTAAATAATGACACTTCTGAGAGTTACACTTAAATCTTACTTAAATAATTTATTATTCTTGTCAAATGAAATGTGATTGTACAGCCTTTTAGAAATTACTATGTCCCTCTTGGAATGAGTGACATAAACTTGACCAGGATGGTAGTAAGGCTTTTTAGTAAACAATTAGTTATTTGATTTGAGAAGGAAATGATATCAAATGTATTTTGTAAAAATACAAAATAAAATGATGTATAAAAAGGGTCTAAAATATTATGGATTGGACAGTACAGGCGAACACCATGAAGGTATTTAAAAAGGACATCTTGAAATAAAAAAAAAGTTAACATTACACACTAGGCACACCTAAAGACTAGTTTTAAAAATGACTAATACCAAAAGTTGATGAGTAGCTGGAACTCTCATACATTGCTGGTGGAAATACAAAATGGTTTAGCCATTTTGAAAAATAATTCTGAAGACTAACAAGTACAGTAATAGAAAGGAATCAAGTGTTTTCCCTACTGTTTTGCAAGAACATAATTTCACAGGAATCAAATGATTAGGGAAAAAAACCCTTATAATTCCCCCTTACAGAAAAATTCCAACTAACTAATACATACACCAACAATTAGAACTGAAACTTCTAATGGAAATAGGTAATGATCAAAAAACCAAAATGGAAAAATTTTATCACAGATGCACTAGGTTGACAACACCTAAACTAGAAGATAAATCACTAAAAATAGGATAATTACATATTATATGCTTTTTGATGCAATAACATTCGACATCACCTATGAAGTATCTGTGTCCCCTATCCTAAAAATGTAATTTGATCTTATTAAGCCTCCAGATCTAACAAAATATTTACAGGAAAAAAGGTAGGTAGAAGAACAACTTCAATGGCCCCAGAAGAGATTAAAGAAATCCAGAACATGGGACAATCTGTAGGAAAACACACAAATGGCACAAAAAAGGAGATAAAGGGCCAACTACTACTGAATGAAAGACCTAAGGGCTATGTCAACCAAAGCAAATCATAAATACATTTTTGAGATCGTTGGCAAAAAGCGATCATTGAATAGATATCAGGTACAGGGAATAACATGTTGTTATTTATTTTGGTAGAGATGATATCCTGTCATTATTTATTAAAGACAGATACTAACTTGTTTATGGGTAGAGTAACATAAGGTCTGAGTACTATTTTAAAATATTACAGCAAATGCTCCCCTCAAAGACGGGGGAAGGATAGTTAAAACAAGACTCAGAAAATGCTGGTAACTTTCGAAGCTGAGTAATGAATACTTTTAATTGAAATTTTCTGAAATAAATTAAAAATTCATAAGGATAAATATTTCCATTCATGAAACTTCAAAAAAAACACACTGTTGTTTAATCTTGTACTACTAAAGGAAATTTTATTAATTTTATAACATGACAAATACTGTAATTATACATTTAATGCAATCTGTGTATCTTTTTATAAATCTCAGTTTCATAAAGATTAAAGGAATAAGAAAAAAATATTATTTGGGAGAAAGGGAAGAAAGAATTTGAATTGGTGATTCAGAAAACTTTTAAAGAGTCAACTGAGTAATTTATTAAATAGCAACATTAATAAAAACATTCAGGTTAATATACTAAAATAAATTTCTATTACCAAAGGCAAATATTTAACAAAGAATGGAAAAGGTTTTTTAAAACTTTAAAGTCTGTGAAGATCTAACCATCTATTAAATTTCATATTATGAGATGTCAAAATACTCACATTTTGAAGCAGCTGCTCAAACCAGTCATATCCAGTATCTCTGCATGCAGCGACCTAAGAGTGAAAAGGTAGTGAAACTCTCAGAGGTAGAAATTTGCTTTTAAAAATATACTTTTGCTATTCTGTAGTCTGAAGCATATACCTTAGTTTTCTGAGTTAAAAGATATTATTTACTTTAAGTAAATTATTTTTTTCAGTAAAAGTGTTTGTTAATTTTACAGGATTTCATTCCAAAAATAATTTGCAAGACATTAAAGAAATTAGTTTAATATACTGAAGATTAACATGGTACCAAATTTTGAAAACTAACTTAAATCACACTACGAGAAAAACATGTGAGGTCTAAACAATTAAAAACAAAAATACTGGGCTGGGGATTTAGCTCAGTGGTTTCGCTGCCTGCTGTGCAAGCGGAAGGACCAGAGTTCGATACCCAGGACCAATAAATAAATAAATAAATAAATAAATGAATAAAAAAAAATATTGTCTCAATCTTTTTAGATGGTAGACTTAAAGATATCAGTGGAAATGCTGAATGATCATGTAATTAAATTTATAAAATTTCTCAAAGCATAAAAAGTACTCTGGATCAACAAAAGGATAGTTTGTATGTATAACAAAACTAATCTCAATTCTTATTTGCTGAAAAAGACAGAAATTATTGTGCATTTGCAGGTTGTTGGCCATGGGATACAAAGGACCAGGACCTCAGTATCAATGTTTACACTGGTGAATGCCAAGAATTTGGGCTATGTGGAAACATCAACCTCATCTTTCTTGCATCCCTTGAGAAACTCCAGAAATATAAAGTCAAGGACACAGTATTAAATGTCAAGATGTAACCAAATATTTCATCACATCATCTCTCTTCCTTCATAAAATGAACTAGGCTCAACTTGGTTTGCACCCACAGTGGCCCTAAAACGTGTTTCTGCCCTTCTTACCACATCAGTGATGTTTAAAATTTTCCTTGTCATTGCTTCTTTGTCATTGTGTGGAGTTGGAGTAAACCACAGTTTTTGGAATGTTTCATTTACTAATTTCTAGAAGAAAAAAATTCAAATTAACCACAACAAATATGGCAAATTTTCACTAAGGTCCAACACAAAAATCTAACTAGCCAAAACACAAATTCCTAGTAGTTTCTGGTATAAATTTCCTTACAGCTAAAATTACCAATTGCTATGCACAGTGGCACAAGTCTATAATCTTAGGACTTTGGGAGGTTAACGCAAGAAGAGTTCAAGTTCAAGTTTTGCCTGGGAAACTTAGCGAGACCCTGTTGCAAATAAAGGGTTGGGGATGTAGCTCAGTGTGTGAAGGCCCTGGGTTCAATTTCCAGTATTTCCCCCAATAAAAAACAAACAAACAACCCCCCAAAGAATTAGTTTCTCAAAACTATAAACCTTTTCAGTTTGGTAGTTTTTAAATAATTTGGGTGATACTTGGAACTCAAACTTCTGAGTCATACATACATTCCTTCTCTGTTGTTGATCAAATTAAAAAAGTTTTATTGCTTTTACAGTGTTTGTTAAAACTTAAAAAGGAAAATCAAATTAGTAATGAACTTAGGACTCAACTATTAAAGTACTTATTTACTAATTTAGAAAACCCAGCCCACGCCATTTGAAAATAAAAATAATTTCAATGTGATGATAAACTTTTCCGATAGAATGCAATGTTTACAATGACATAAACCAATATTTAAATTATTTCAAATATTAATGAAAAATAACCTTTATATTGTTTCATCTTACCTTAATGCCCTCTTCGTCATTGACTCTGCGAATCATTTTTACACACATTTCTGTAATTTTTGGAAATGTTGGTTGTTCAATACAGATGTCTCTTAGAATCTTTATTACTCTTTTCCTGACACTGATACCAGTATCCTAAAAACAGAAAGTTATTTTCAAGTGTTAGACAAATTGAGATGCTTAAAGTGTATGAAGTTTAATGAAATATTTTACCACTGGACACAAAACTAGCAAATAAGCTTTTCAGAATTAAATGGAATAATAAACATAAAACTTTTAGAGTGCTGTATGGGCACTTACACAGCATATGAAGTATTATCTACAACATTTACTCAAGAAAAATATTTAACCCAAATCTAAAAAACCCTTTGACACTAATTTATGGCTTGTAGGAAATGGAAGAAACAAAAGAACAATTAAAACCATGAGGTAAAAATAACTCCTGGTCTTTTAAATCAGTCAGTGTCATGGAGAAAATGTATAGAAAAAGAGTAAAAGAACAGTCTTCAATTTTAAGAAATGATCCCTAAATGCAATACAGGATTTAATTTTAATGTTTTTGGGGAAAAAAGAAAAAAGAAAAGGCTGGAAAAGACATGGAACAACTGGAGAATCTGAATACAAACTGATTATTAAATGATATTATGGAGTATTAACTTAGTTGAGTAAGATAATGGTTCTGTTTATACAAAACAGTGTCTTTGTTTTGTGGTGCTATAAACTGAAGTATCCTTTGGAAAAATAGTAAAATGTTTATAATTGAATTTAAAACAATTTAGCAAAACATGTAAGTGAACTATGTAGGTGGGTACTGAGTGTTCCTTGTACTATTTTTAACCTTTTAAATTTTCATATGGAAGGATTTTTTTTTTTTTTTTTGGTGCCAGGGATCGAACTCAGGACCTTCTGCTTGCGAGGCAGGTGGTGGAACCACTGAGCTAAATCCTGGGCCCATATTGAAGAATTTTTAAAGCACATAAAAACATCAAATATTTAACCTTGTAAAATTACCAATTTTCAATATTCAGTTTAATAGTCCTGCCAACATTTTAGGACATTCTGGCAGGATTAACTCTGTCAGAGTTCACTAGCTATTTGAGAATCATGTTGATTAAATCCTTCACTCTTTGTTTTTGGAGATAGGAGCTTGCTATGTAGTTCAGGCTGGTCTTGAACTCACTATGGAGCCCAGGTTGGCGTCAAACTGGCTGTGATCCTCCTGCCTCAGCCTCCCAAGTTCTGGGATTACAGGTGTGAGCCACCACACCCAGCTACATCATTCACTCTTAAAAAAAACCAAAAAAACTGAAGCATTAAAAAGAAAAAATTCTTCTGCCTGTTCCTAAATTGTTCATTTCTCAATGAAGAGTCTATGCCTATGTGAAGCTGAAAATTGTAATTCTTAGTCACACAAATACTGTGATATGCTAATGGTAATAAAAAGCTTGTCTCACAGGAGTATCTAAATTTTGTGCACAAATGCATCTGTACTGAGTTCTATAAGAAGTCAATATGTCTGCAACTGGACGGTGAGAAGAGTCTACGGTTATTTCCTATGTCAATGCTTTATTTTCCAGAAGAATGCTTCAGAGCCATAGAATTCTATGACATATAAGAAAAAAGTATCTTAGAACAGTCTTTCTTCAGTTTGCTCTTAAGCCTCAAATAACTTCCTGGCTTAACCTGTAGGTATCTGAGCTTATCATAATTCAGCTTTAAGAAACATATAAAAAAAATATTCATAATACCAATGTTCTATACTTCCCACTAAAATAATTATTTTCTGGGGCTCGGGATTTAGCTCAGTGGCACCATGCCTGCCTCGCAAGTGCAAGGTCCTAATAAAGTTCAATCCCTGGCACCAAATATATATATGTATACACACATATAATTACTCTAAATCTGTCAAAAAAATTATTATTAATTCCTATCATTTACTCATTATAAATGGAAATAACAGTTTCCAAAAATAGGAATTCAGTTTTTGCCTATGATTTGCTTTATGATATTGAGCAGTACATCTCTTGAAAACATATCCTTCTTTAGGTTAGGTAGTATAAATATATAAATTACATATATACAGGGGTACCTCAGTTCATGAACTTAATTCTTTCCATTGTGCTTTCCTAGCCTAACATTTTAAAGTAAGATGTGATACTCAAAAGGCAGTATAGTATACTCATGAGTCAAAAACATACCAATATTCTTTCAATCAGCATATCATAATACTGTTCAGCAAGCTGAGGTCGACAAAGGACAAATCGACCTAGTAATTCTACAGCTGCTTCGCGAACACTGGTAGAGTTATCCATCAATCGTCCATGAACTCCTCGCTGCATATCAAGCTAAAGAAAAGGAAAAAAAATGTGTTTTATACTAAATTGAGCTAATATTTTAATTTGACTAAAAAACACAACTAAGAGGAATTATTTTGCTCTCTTTACCCTTGCTAGAATACTGGGGTCTACAGCAACAACCTCAGATAAACACTTCATGGCTTTTGTTCGAACAGCAATTGCATTTTCACCAAGAACTCGGAGTATCTGCCAAGCAAACATTGACATTTTCATAAATTTTTGAATACATAAAATCCAACAAAATATAGCATGAAAATGTATAAAATAACCAACATTTACCTTCTTTTGTTTTGTCTGTGAGAAAATGATCCATTGCCTTACTTTAACTTAAAGGTTAGTGCATGTAGTAAGCAAGGCATTTTGTATTTTGAGGCCTTTCTTTTATCTTGGCATTCTCAAATATATCACTGTTTTCTTTTGAACAACCTACAGCCTCACTAAAACCTTATGATGTTATCTTTGGACTGCAAATCTTTTTTTTTTTCTGGTACTGGGAATCAAACTCAGGACCTTGAACTTGCCAGGCAGGCGTGGTGCTGCTGAGCTAAATCCCCGGCATGATGTTATCTTTAACCAATGATACTTAGTATCATTAAAATATAATATGATAACTGAATATTTTTATTTTTGGCACCAGGGATCAAACTCAGGACCTTGCACTTGTGAGGCAGGTGGCGGCACCACTGAGCTAAATCCCAGCCCCTGAATAATTTATTTTTATAATATCACTCTACTTGTACCATATATCATATGTGTGTATTCATTCAGATATCTATATATCTACTTATATGTACATATAGATATATTTATCTTTAAAACAAGAATCAATACGTAAAGTACATATAGAATAAGGACTATTTAACAAATGTGGAATACAGAAACTTGCTACTTCTATGATCTTTTAAATATCTGTGATCAACAATAAACAAATATTGTACATTATTCTATAAGCATCTAGAATGAGAAAAATCAACATCATTATATAAGGAATTCTGGCTGCTCTTACCTGTGTCAAATAAATATCAAAGCTCTGGGCAAACGGCCTCATAGAGGCCAAGTATCGAACAATCAAACAAGCATCATCATAGTCCACAGTATCAGAGTTCATCCTGCAATAAAAAGTCATTAAATTGTACTTACTTATTTTTGGTAAATAGATATCAAATCAATCAATCTATCTATTTATCTATCTATCTAATACATTTTCACTCTGGATCTTACTTTAGTGTGCTGAACTGAGAAGGTGTGGTTTTGATAATGCTTCTAAGAAACTTTTTCCGGTTTTCAGCTCGATGCATAATTTGACCAGTTGTCTCAACTTCTTTTGCATGATGAGTTCCTTCAGATGATTCTTCATCCTTTTGTGATTTCATTGCCTTTTCTGTTTCCAGAGTGGTATCACGGAACCACTGGGCTATATAGAATTTACGCGAAAACTGGAAAGAAATTAGGTAAATTTGAACTTGATGAAATTATTAACATTTCCAATTCATCAGTAAAGTTAGAGTGTTTACAATCAAGAATGCAAACATTTACAGGTTACTTTAAAACAATTCTATTAGGGTTGGGGATTTAGCTCAGTGCTGCCACCGCCTGCCTTGCAAGTGCAAGATCCTGAGTTTGATCCCCGGTACCAAAAGAAAAAAAAACCCCAACAATTTTGTCAGATACAAACAGATTTTAGGAAAGCTAAAAAATGTGGACTATTCCAGATGATGGAAAATTTACTACATATAACTTTGTTAAAATAGTTATATTAATGATGTCAAAAGATGACTTAATAAACACAATTGTATTAAATACAGAATATTGCTATCAACCATTTAACCAAGGATTTATCACACATAAAATAACACAGGTGAAAGGTCGACTAAAAGAATTTAGAACAAATGGATGAAATGCTGAAGGTAGGGGCCAGGGATTTAGCTCAGTGGTTCTGGCACCTAAGTCGCAAGTGCAAGGTCCTGAGTTCGATATCTGGTACAAAAAAAAAAAATAAAAAAAGACTCCCTGTTTTCAAATCTTATTTTTGTAGGTAAATTATCATTATAGTTTAAAACTGAGGTGCACTTATAAATCTGTTTCATGAATACAGATTAAAGACCTGCAGTAATTGGGTGAATAATTTAGTAGTCTCCAATCTCTTTTAATTGCCCATCCCATCAGTAAAAACATAAACTATGTCAATATATGTATACTGTTCACTAACATAGCTTACAAATTTTATACATGATCTATAATACTAATAATTGGATACATTATATACATAACATAGAGCTAGGGATTATATTTAAAAATAATTATATATAAAAATTTGAGTTTCTTTTTATATGCTAACAGATCATCTTATATATCTTGTGGCCTATACCCACTATATCAATTAGTTAGACTAGATTCAAAGATAATCTATGAAAACATTACCAAATACTTCTTTTATCTCACAAGTTCAGTATACCACAATATCTGTAACCAGAATTCCATATAAGAGAAATCAACCTATAATCATCCTTTTCTGACTAGATGACCTCTGTTTCCAAAATCGATATTCCAAACAAAATTTCCTCTTCATGCTAACTTCCAATTTTCTTTTGGTCTCAATTTAAATAAGAAAGGAGAAAAGAATCTTACCACTAGTGAAGGATCAGTTTCTGTGTTCTCATCCAAGTAATCAAGCAATGCTTTTTGCAATTGTTGGATTTCATCTTCTCCTCCTGAAACCTACAGAATAAATAAAATAAGACGCAAAAGAGATATTACTAGTATGTTTTAATAAATGATTTAGGTGTAAAGATAAATCTGATAAGAAATAAATACTAAAAATAAAAATACAGCAAACTAAAAGGGAGAAACAGGAAATATGATTTCTGAAAAATATAAATGCTGCTGCTGTGTTATTTTTATAAAATATGTCATCTTTCTTTTTAAAAGCTCATAGGTAGCTGACATAAAATTATTGGAACAATATGCTAACTCCTCAGAGGCAAGAAGACTTAACCACTGGTTTTGTTTGAAAAAAAAGAGAATGCCAAACTTAATCTAGTTAATGGAAGCTTATCATTTGTATTAATATACATAAAAGATTTCTTTGAGACATATTCAAAAAGAACACCATGAAGGAGAAATTTTTTATAATTAACATTAAAATTAAAATAGTACTTTATTTCATGTATATAGTGGGGAATTTGTTTACCTACCTGGATGCAGAAAGGGACTGAATCTTTAGGTTCTATCAAGAATTATAAGGCCGGGGATTTAGCTCAGTGGCACCGTGCCTGCCTCACAAGCGCAATATCCTGAGTTTGATCCCCGGTATCAAAAAAAAAAAAAGAATTATAGAGCCAGAACTGCGAGTTAATATTCATGTTCACAGTTAAAGTTCTAGCTTTACCAATTGAAATGCTAAACATACAGTTAAGAATAGATTCTATTTAAGAAGAAAGTGAAAGTTACAATAATCCATTTTCTAGGAGTGTGATGAAATTGAATCAGAAATTGGTTGGAGCACTATAAACTGGTTCACTGTAAACTTCTAAAAACAATTGGGAATTATGTGTTAAAAACTCCCCAAATATTTACAAATGATTTTTCCCCTTGGGCTGTACAATTTACACAGTGATATGTGGCATAAGAGATCCCAGGATAACTCTAAGAAATAGTGAAGGTCAAGAGTATCATGCTCCACAACTGGGTTTAATTCTTTAGCACTCATAAACAAAACAAAACAAAACAAACAAACAAAGGTCACATAAGCCTTACAGCTTGGTTTCTACATTATCACTTCTTAATAAGACAATCAAAATTCTTTGGTGAAACAGCTGATCCCACCCAGGCTGGGGCAGAGAAAGTTAAGATATCCCTGAAATACTTTATGGTGCCAAAAAGTGAGAAAATCTTCAGAGAAAATAGGAATGAATCAAAAAGACACAAAAGCCAGCTTAATGGGACTTTGTTAAACCTGGGACAATTTGAGCACTAAAATGATTTAATGGCAATTGATTATGATCTACTAAACAGAACAGAAAGTATAGAAGTTAGTTTTTTACTTTTGATAGTTACACTATGGATATTTAAAGTAAGAACTTCTTTTGCAGAAATATTTAAGCAGTGGTTCTCAAACTTCAGCCTTCATCACTATCAACCTGAAGGGCTTGTTAAACCTTACTGCCCCACTTCCAGAATTGTGATTCACTAGATCCAGGGAAGGTCCTAAGAATTTACATTTTTAACAAGAAACAAGGTGATATCAATGTCGGTAGGAATCACATCTTGAAAACCACTGTGAATTCAGGGGGCAATGGGGAACTACAAATAGTTCAGAAAAGGTTTTTTAAAAATGTGCATAAACAGGGCTGAGGATTTAGCTCAGTGGTTCCACCTACTCCTCAAGTGCAAGGACCCGAGTTTGACCGCTGGTACGAAAAAAAAAAAGTGCATAAACAGATACACAAATGTGTATTTTGAAAGAGAATGATAAAGCAAATGTCATAAACTGTCAATAGTTAATGAACTTGAGTTTATGGCAGTATTTCTGAACTGTTCTTATAACTTTTCTAGAAAGTTGCAATTATTTCAAAACACAAAGTATAGTTAAAAAAAACAGATGCATTTCTATCCACATAGACACAGGAACATAAGAGAAGAAAAGGGAAAAAGGAGCTGTATGTGATAGGACTGTTAACACCACATCCATACTTTAGAAAACATAACTGTACATGAAGCAATAAAATACTTTTCCCAAGATGAATATTAATATGAAGCCCTCCCTGCTCCTCTCCAATATAAAAACATGTAAAACATTCAAAGGCACTAAGCAATCTGAGCATGCTAAATCATCATCTCAGTAAACCAGAGATTTAAATAAAATTACTTAACATTAAAAACCAAACAGAACTTAAGTTTTGTTTTGATGGTGCTGGCAATTTGACTCTGGCCTTTGAACATACTAGGCAAGCACTCTACCACTGACCTATATCCTCCAGGGGAACCAAATATAAATAGTATCAAGCACACACAATAGTAGTTCAGAAAAGAAAATAAACTATGGATTTATATAAGCCATTAAACTTTATTAAGTCCCATAATTTTAATCCTTTCTCTCAATACCTGCTTTAAAATTCTCTCAATAGACCCTTGATCCATTTTGCTTGTAACAGCATCTTTCCTCAGTCGTGCAGCAACAGTTCCAAGATAATCAAGAGATGCTACTCTTAAAGCCATTTCTGTTGACTTGTTACTGAACTGATGAACCTAAACATCAAAATAGTTTTATATTTATCAGATTTATAACAACATATTTTTAATAGAAATTTATCATATAAATTCCAAAGCTACTGTTGGAATTTAAACTTTCTTTTAGTACCATCCCATCAGGTGATTTTTGTCTTCTAATTTTATGGAAATTGAACATTTTTATTTACTAAAAAATTATAGATTAAACTTCCTTATTAACAGTCATTTTGAAATGTACGCTCCACTGTTACGTACAAAATGTGGTATTACTATGTAAGAATTTCCTAGGGTGGAATTCTGATGCCTAGGAAATACCATAATTTCAAAAAACCACTAACAGTTTTTAGTTCACAGAAAGTAAAGTCTCAAAAGCACTGCAACAATTTGCATTATATAAGTCCAAATGTAGTTTAAAAATAAAGAGAAATAATAATTCTTTCCATTTACCAAATGTATTACATAAGGACTAAAAAGTACTATAGTTTTAGAAATATTCTTATATGAAAAAAGGTTCACATAGTCAGTTTCATGCTTTGAAATGCATAACTATAATTTGTCTCACTGCTGAGATATTTTAAACAATGTAACACCCCCAAACCAAGCCAAATTAAAAACTAAAAGCATTGTTTTCTTATGTAATGAAAGTACTAAAATTCACATTTTAAAAGTTTCTACAAGGTATGAAAATATAGTTTACACTTATGCACATGCAAAAATAGAGATGCAATGTTGGTATTTCCTTACACATTTTTAAAGAATTCATCATCTGTGAATCAGAGTACATCCTCATTATGTTGTCTTCTAGTAATATAATAATCTTTAAATGCTATACTCTTACCAACAGTCTCCCTAACAAACTAAGGAGTAGTTCAGCAGCTGGCCATTCTGGCTTATTGACTGTAGAAAGAAGGTCTTGAACAAAATTTTCAAAGAGAGGTCTGTAATCTTCTTCACCCTGTTTACTACCACATCTGTTCAAAGACAAACAAGGAAGAGGATATCAATTTAGAGGACACGTCTACTGACTGATAATTTGTTAACGAAGATTTCTTTCTTCTGTATTTAGTAACAAGGTATATGAGTACATTAAAATATGGTATAAAACATATCTATTTTTCAAATTGTAGTGTCCTTCAATTGTAGAGAATTCACTTGTTAACTAATATTAACATTACTCTTGTTATGGCTTGTATCTAGATGTCCTCTCAAAGTCCCATGCAGTTACAGGTGGGGCTTTTCAGAGGTTGCTGGATTTAGAGTGTGTGATGCTGGGATTAAGAGTGTGTGATAACTACGTTGGGTTGACATAGTTCTGAGTGTGGATAATGAGAAGGCCCACTCTGGGTGAGAGTGCTATCTGTCCTAAGTGTGTGCAGTCTGGATAGAATATTAGGGACAGAAGGAGGGTTTTTGTGGTCGTTTGCTGCTTGCTACTCTACTTTGCTGCTTTTCTGCTTGCCATGAACTGTTTCTCTGTGATGCCTCTGTGCCATGCCAGTCTACCTTGGAACCAGCCGATTATGAACTGAAACCTCTGCAAACTGTGAGCCTTTCCTCCTTTAACTTTGTGTGTCAGGTATTTCTATCTCAGCAACGAGAAAAGTAACTAAGCAAATATAATAAGTAACTAGCAAGTATAATACCTTTTCAAAAATGACTACTGACTTCCTATTTTTTTTTTTTTTTTGGTACCAGGGATTGAACTCAGGGCCTTGTGCTTTCGAGGCAGGCAGCGGCACCACTGAGCTAAACCCCTGGCCCGTGACTGCCTTTCTAGACATTAATAAATTCAAGTAATCTCCCTTCATAAACATTTTTATTCAAGTAAAATACTCCAAAATCTAGTGAAGGAAAATTATATGACTTCAATCCAGTAGTTTAATATTTGGGGTGTAACATAAGCAAATTCATAAAATTAGATTTTTAAAATACTCTCACAGCCTTATTTAATTTTTAATTTTTTAATTTTTTGGTACCAGGGATCGAATTTGGGACCTTGCACTTGCAAGGCAGGCAGGGCACCATTGAGCTAAACCCCCTGGCCCTCTTACTACCTTATTTTAAAGAACAGGCCAAGGAGACAAGTTCAAGGTTCAGATTATGGCAGAAACCTAGGTTAATCTTTTTTCAAAATAAACTATTTTCTGTAGCATTGAAAATAAAAATGAGATTTATGCCACTCACTTTTTAAGGAAGATGGAAAGAAAATTTTGGGCTGTTCTCATAGCTGTTTCATAGGAGTTAGTAATGACAACATCTTGGTCAACCTAGAATAAGAAAAGCAATCATAAAGATGCAGGAAAAAACAAATTAGCTTAGTTGCTACTGACATGTTATTGAATAGAGGTAATACATTTAAATACTAAATATTTAACTATTTTTAAAATAAAAATACAAAAACCACTATTAGTACACTAAACATTTCAAAACTTTAAAAAAAAAATCCAGGCATGGTGAAGCACAGCTGTAATATCCCAGCACCCTGAGAGGCTGAGGCAAGAGGATCACGGGTTTGAACCCAGACGAAGCAACTTAGTGACTCTGTAAGATCCTCTCTCAAAATAAAAAATAAGAAAAGGGCTAGGGATCCATGTCAGTCTGAAGGTTCTGAATTCAATTCCCAGGGTCAAAAAACAACAAAACAAAACATTTTGTAATAACACAAAAATACTGGTGGTTTATTTAATTTCACTAAGCTATGCAACAGTAAGAAATACAGTTAACAAATGAAGTATTAGTAGCTATTTACATATGATCCAATTCAGAATAAGATGAAATGTAATAAACAAAAATAAGTTTCCAGGGCTTGAGGTGAAGATCAGTTGTAGAGCTCATGCTTAGCATGTGTGAAGCCTGTGTTCAATCCTGGCACCACAAACAAATAACAAAAACCCCAAACAAATAAAATAAAAACCAAACAAAGAATATTCCAACCTCAATGTTTATGAAACATTGGGATATAATCCAGAAGAAAATAAAACTCTTTCTTTAGAAATTTAAAGAATAGGATGTAAATAATTAACTCACAGCTGAAGAAGCCCAAATGGCAAATAAATACAGGAAAAGGGTCTCAAACTCACTAGTATTTACCAGGAGAATGCAAAATAAAACATGATATAATTTCAGTAACCAGACTAGTTAATATAAAAATATAGGAATGTAAAATGAAATACCAACTTGGTGAGTAGACTGACAACTTCCAATAAAGTTAATGCACGTACACATCTAAAGAAACTCTAAGTTCTTTCAGTATACGATGGGTTTAAGTCAAAAAGAATTTCATATATATGTATTAAGTGTTGCGTGAAAAAAAGTTGTAAATATATCACTATCATTTATGTAAATTTTAAAAACAAAATAATCCTATTCAAATCTACATTGTTAAATATGTAAGTAGGAGATAAACATACTTATTATACTGGTCACCAATGTTAAGGGAAGATTGGAGACAGAACAACAGGATCAGGAGGGGAAAAAAAAAATGGAACCCACCTTTTCAGACAGTATTTACTTTGCTAATTATTTTGTGTTAAACACATGGATATTTGGCCATAACTGAATAGATAAAACTATTCTTATTTCGCTTGAACTCTTGAGAGAAAATTATAGAACTTAGAAAAATTATAAGTGTAAATGGAAGTTATACAACCAAAAATATTACTTAGCTAAGAGTTACCCATCATGGAAGGCATAAACTCAGTGGCTATATGAATTCCAGGTTAACTACATGTTTTATTCACATTCATACTCAATATCTTATTTGAGTCTTACCACTTGGTAGGTCTGTTAAGTATTAGCATCCTCATTTTAGCTGAAGAGACAAACCCAGAAAGATTAAAATGATTTGGATGTTTGGATGACTTGTAGATATGAGTCAGAACAAGAAATGAAGTCTCCTAAAAACACATCTAACACTTTACAAGAACTCTAAAGCCTAGTCAGGAACCCCTAAACAAGAGCTTCAGTACTGTAAGAACAATAGAGACAAGAATATAGTTGCTTCCATCCATTAAAGTATAAAGTTATAGAACTTCAAAAATATTCCCTTACTTTCTTATTTGAGTCCTCTTCTGAATTAGAGTCCTTCTCTGAAGACGGTAAGTGTACTACACACTGAATAAGTTGTAAAACCAATGCTGTAACCATCTGAATATACATAGGTTCTCCATCCATATCACTACTATTCAACCTTTAATGAAGAAAAAACAATTTAAATTACATGACTTTTGACAAAAATCTCATTTTACATGTCAACTATCATTAAAAAGTTTCATGATGCTTTCTTTGCCAACATTCCTAGTCATTATCTCTGGTGCTCATAACAGCCTTATGTCTATTTTTAATAAATTAGAAAAATACCAAGTATATGACTATGCATGCTCAGTTAATTAAAAATAGAGAAAAATACTATTACAGTATTTTATATAAATTTCTACACTTTATTTGCACTGCAGATAAAATTTGTAATGAACTACTGAATGGTAATCAAAATAATTTTTAAAATGATAAAAGTCAGTTCTAAGTACCTACATATTCTAGAATTTATCTAGTGAGTGAGGCAGTCATCTGATATTCAAATCTGCTACAGAGTCAACTCTTGACCATCTGTGTTAAGAGTATAAGGCTGATGGCACTGATTATGAAAATTCATTTTCAAAGTGCTATGTTCTACTGATAATGCAAAACAAGAATTCTTTTTATGTTCATAGTTTTTCTTCAGGTTTAAAACATAACAGATACTTACTAATGAACATTTATTTTAATTTTAATTAAATTTAAATTTTTAATTATTAATAAACAGATATTTAATAAACATATACCTCCAAAATAATTACGATAAACATACTTTTACAAAAGACAGCTTTCAAAGAAATATAAAAATAACTCTACATGCCAGGTCAAAACCTTTAATCACTCAGGAATAAGTATGATAGCAATAATTACCCATGACAACAAAGACAATAATGTTGACCACAGCAGTGGATAACATTTCTTACTTACAGTGTGCTCAGTGATTAGAGAGCATTTAACTCCCAAGTCTATTCTCTATACTCCTGTTAAGAGTAATATTTCAGCTCTTTCTAAAATAATATTTCATGGCTTTGCATATTGAAAAGATTAAATCCATGTTCCTAAGTTCCTTACCATAATTCATAAAATCCTCTTTGACTGGCCTGACTCATTTGAGCCTTATATCCTATTGCTTTTCTTGTAGATCAGAAATGATTTTTCCCTTTGTTGCCTGGAGATAATCTTAATGTTGTCTCTGAAAGGCAGGGGATTTCTATGGCATCTAGTAGGTACGGTATAGATGCTAAGCATGCTACAATTCTGTACAGAAAACCATTATCTGCCCCAAATGTTATTGGTGCCCAAACCAAAAAACCTTGCCATAGATCTTGATATTTGAGGATCACTGAATTTTTAAAAATCCCCTAAATATATTATTTTATACATATAAACTACTTTACATGTTGTTCTAACTAAATTACCTTTTAATCATTAAAATGTAAATCATATAGAAATGATGAAAAATAAATGTATGATAGTTAGGATACAATGGAGCTCTTCATTATTCTTTTTTTTTTTTTTGGTACCGGGGATCAAACTCGGGTCCTTGTGCTTGCACAGCAGGCGGTGAAACAACTGAGCTAAATCCCCGGCCCCATCATTATTCTTGACTTCAACTATAGTTAGTTACCTGAAATTCCTTAAACTCCTCTTGCTGGTTGGTAATCTTGCAAGTGAAGTAAAAATTTCTTCCAAAATTAACTGCCTATGTTTTTCATATCTTGAGAATACCTATTTAGTAATTAAAAGATTCCAAGTTAAACTTATAACAGAAAACAAAACAAAAATGGTAAGATACATATAATGAAAATATTATCTACTATTTAGAATGAAAATGTTTTTAACCTCTTAAATAGTAATGGCAAGATAATTGGCTTAAATTTTGTTATTAATTACAATATTCCTACAGAAGTCAGAGTATATGGTTTCATCTCTTAGAGTATATTGTTTCATTTCATTGGAGTTATAGTTTTAATAATAGCTTGGGAATAAAGATGAGATTTAAATGATTTTAAATAATTCTGATTTTATTATGAATATTGAAACATAATTAACTGTAATGTTTAAAAATATTAAGTGTTTTTGATGAAAACAGAATAACTCAATAAATAATGAAACAAAAAAAATGAATTCTCTGTTCATAAAATCCAGTAAGATACATTAAGATAGTCCTTACAGTGAAATGAATTTGCTGGAAACCAGGAAATTGGCATTAATTTTTAGAAGTTTAGATTAAATGACATCAGTGTTATTTTGTCTGTGGATTATCGAAATTATAAATTGATTATACTTACTGCAGTGACTAACTTAATGGCACATAATTGTAGTTCACTGACATTTTCAACAAAAAATGGTGTTATTCCCATTGATGAAACCTGAAATAAAAATTAGTACATAATCTTTAGTTGATTTCAGTAACAGTCTATCTTACTAAATTCCAACACATTCATAAACTTACTAGAAAAGCCTCAGGGAGCATTTTTAAATTTTCTGCCTAGTCAGCATCTATTTCCTTTCCCGTTTTTCTTCATCATCTAAGCACACTATCACATCTATTAGTACCTTGCTTCAGAGCTGCCATTTCTCTAATCTCTTATCTTTTATTTTTTTTGGTACTGGAGATCAAACTCGGGTCCTTGCGCTTGCACAGCAGGTGGCAAAACCACTGAGCTAAATCCCCGACCCTCTAATCTCTTATCTTTTAGATTAATAAATGCCACAGGAATATAAAGAAACAAAAATCATTTCATTTTCTTGGATAAAAATATCTTGAGGGCTGGGGATGCAGCTCAGCGGTGCCACACCTGCCTAGCAAATGCAAGGTCCTGAGTTCAATCCCCAGTACTGGGGGAAAAAAAATCTTGACATATTGTAAAGAAAATAATTAATTTAAAAAATAATTTATAGATTTGAGTTTATATTACACTTATATATCTTCTTCTGAAAATATTTGTTTTTAAAATTCCTCTGAACTTTTATTTCTTCAATTCAGATATAACATATTCAGACTGGAAAGAATTAACCTAGTGCTGGTATTATTACTGAGTTAACAGAATTACACTGGACTCAATCACACCCTCCATAGATCATTTTGTCTAAAAATTTGTAAAATGTTTCAAAAAATTTACCTGAAGAATTGTTGTATCTGTAAGAAGTTGTATCTCTAGTAATTCTGACAAGCTGCTAACAATGTCACAAACTTTGTTATAAAGCATTACTATTACTCTCTGCTTATGAGTAGAACATTTAGCCCGCTTGGCCTTTGAACTTAATAAGCCTCCTGAAAGAAATTTAAGATAGGAAAATATTAACCTTTAATATTTTTCCATTGAGAGTACTACAACTTTTCTGAATTAAGAGAACAAAAATTTTTTTTGATACATAAAAAAATATAATCTGGCAAAGTTGTTTATTAAGAGAAAATTATTCTCTAGGAATAATCTAATAGAAACATTCTTATAACATAATCTGTGAACATTTCAGTTGCTATTAAATTCTTAAATTCAAAGTACTACTTTATCTTGAATCTTATTTTTTTCCACTGGGCCAGTATATTAATATTATATTTCCCTTTAAACAAACTTGGCATTATAATACGATAATTAATCAAATATATTTTTCACATGAACTAGTTCACTGCTCTTTTAGTAAAAGTTAAGAATGAAAGTGTCTTGAATTAATCCATTTTGCAGAGAAGGACTATTTTGGGTAAAATTAAGGAAAATTAGAAATAGAACCTGAAGCTCATGTCTGAGATTTTCTCTAATCAGTGCAAGTAACTTCAATGATATATAAATATATGTAGAATACCCCTTATGATCAAAATGCTTGGAAGCAGCAAAGTTTCAGATTTCAAAGTTTTTCAGATTTTATAATATTTGCAACAGTTCAGTACCCCTAGTCCCAAAATCTGAAAAGTTCCAAGTCTAAAACTTTTTGCATGTCATGTTGATACTCAAAAAATTTCAGATTTCAGAGCAATTTGGATTTTCACATTATAGATGCTTAATCTGTAGTTCCTAAAGAAATTACAATTAAACAAGAGCTAAATTAACTAAGAGATCTATATTCTAGCCAAATACAAAATCATTGTTCATTGCAATTTATATAATCTAATAGTCCTGGTGCCATTTAAAATCATTTATTTTGACTCATCTAACATGGCAAAAACTTACAATAGATAATTTTGATACTATAATAAAAACCACCCGTATAAATGGGCAAACTAACCTCCATGTGGATCTAATCTGTAAACAGGATCATACTGAGGATACAGTGTATTCTGCAAATGAAACTTAGTGTACTGTATAACTCTTTCAATTACATCTTCAATGTATACAGCTTTTGGCATGTTAGGGGATGTCATAATGTTGATAGTTGTAAGACAGGCATCTGCTGACTTTGTAACTCTCTCCATAATAAGGTCTCTCCATAATCTTTCTTCTTCTTCAGTATCGTTATTCTATAAAACAGCACATCATTAATGAAGTGAAGGTGAATATATGTATGGGTCTGCAATATCAACAAAAATGATATATTTAATTTTCATTGAAGGAAAACAGTTTTGAGGTGTGTAGTCTAAAAGGATATCCAGAATGAAGTACAATACTAACATTCCTTTAAGTAACATTTTTGTTTTAATATTTTCAAGTATGATATAATTTTTAATTTCACCACTGGATGACACTCCAGTGACAAAATTATCCTTTGTGTACTTTATTCAGATTTAAGATTTTAGCTTAAAACTACATTGTATGTTAGTTAATTTTGTATCTTTGGTATAAACTCAGCAGAAAGGAAAAATAAACAACAAAGAATTTAAGTTTTATTTACATTTTTTTTTTTTTTTGTACTGGGGATCGAACTCGGGACCTTGAAGTTACGAGGCAGGCGGCGGAACCACTGAGCTAAATCCCCGGCCCTAATTTTTATTTAGATATAGTAATATTATTGAATCAATTATTTGTAAAATCTGTTAATAGGACTATATTTTCAAATAGATTAAAAAGTAGACATATAAAATGGGGCTGATGGTATAGCTCAGTGGTAAAGTGTGTGCTCAGCATGCATGAAGCTCTGGGTTTAATCCCCAGCCAAAAAATCACAGATAAGCACACTACTGAGGAAATTATTTTGTAAAAGAGATAATAAAAAACAGACAGAAGACTTCATTTTATTTTGCATATTAGTAACTTAACATCACTATTGATATGGAGTGCTTTTAAGCTTATTGCTAAAATGAAAATAATTTATTATGAAATACAAACATATTTTAGATTACTTCTGAGCCTCCTGAATACTAGGCATATGCTCTTCCACTGAACTACACCCCCAGAGCCAGAATTCTAGATTCTTGATGGTGTTTATCACAATGTCTTGGTGAAGTGTTTTAAAGTAACTTGTAGACTAATGAACCAGACTGCCAGTATAGATGTTTCTAAACCCTTTGTTTCTATGATTCAGAAAACTAGTTAAGGTGGGGCCAGGGATTTAGCTCAGTGGTTCCGCCACCTGCCTCGCAAGTGCAAGGTCCTGAGTTTGATCCCCGGTACCAAAAAAAAACCCAAAACCAAACCAAACCAAAATACGTATATTTAATAATCCAGAGAATTACTTGAGACTTTTTTCTACATATTTTATTTCGTGAGATCACTTAGCAATTCTATGGCTTGTGCAAACACCAAGAACAATTACCTAATAAAATAAAATCCAGTGCTTATATTGAGAATAGAAACACACACACACACACAAACACACCCCAAAGTGTTAAAAGTGGTTACTGCTGGATAAGAGTACAGATTTTTAGTGCTTTCTGTGTTTTGGTATTTTTCGCAACATGGTCCTTTAGTAATCAGGCTATCTCCCCGAACCTCTTCAGTGCTAGAGACTAAGTCCAGGGCCTTGTACACACTAGGCAAGTGTTCTATCATTGAACTATACACTTCCCACCCCCAACCCAGGGCTTTGAATATGTAAGGCACACATTCTACCACACTGAGTTCTATCCCTAACCCCCAGACTTTTAAAAATAAAGAAAACTCATTAGCTTATAACTACCCCATATTCTCAACTCTTATATTAAATGCCTATAAGCATCAGCATTCACATTCGTTCATGTTAGAAATACCAAGATTAATTTGAATGCACATGTGATTTACAAAGTCTGCCATTACAATTCTAGGGAGGCAGATCCTAGAAAATTTACTCAATTCATATACCCTTGAACAATGCTGCAAACGCTTTTAATATAAACCTATTAAAATGTAGTTAACAGTTACAGTTAACATTTATTAATTATAGTGTATCACACACTGTTCTAAGCATTTTACATGAATGAGTCCATCCTTTGAGCTAGGAATACAAATGGTACATATAAAGATTAATGCTTTAGTATATACCAGAAAATCAACATAAGGTTTCCAACTTTTTTTCTAGAGGTGGTCAACAAGAACAACTGCTACCTAACATTATCTCACAAATGAAAGCAAATTAAAAACCCATTCACATACAGGGAAAATTATAGGCTAAACTGAATAATTTATATTTGTATTCTTACTTTATGGTACGACTGTGAACTGACAATGTGTAATCATTTTGAATTACTTAAAGTAAAATTTTATTAACAATGTTAATGAATGTAACTAATAATTTGTAGTGACAAGCTCAAATTAATGAAATATGGAATTTTCCCTGTAAGTCAAAGTTTCTTATGAAAAAATGTATATTCTAAAAACATTTCGGGAAAAATTAACAATATACATCGTAGACTTACATGATTTAACAAAGTAGAAAGTTTTGACCCATCCTGAATATTCTTCTCCAAGATATTTAGGACTTTCACAGTTTTGTCAGTTGAAAGCTAAAACAGAAAAATAAATTTTGATTAATCACTGAAAAAAGTTATGAATTATTCAACAATCTGTACATTTATTATCTTTGGGCTATGGAATAGAAAACATTGTCACCTCCTTAACGAATTCGAAAAAAAGCTTTTCCACTTAGAACCTCTATTCAAATCTGACTTAAGAGTTCATCACCTGTGTTTGAGAGGCAGATGAGTCAACACAGGGTGGGCATATATACTGTACATGTTTTTAGTTAACAGTAGATAAGAGTTTATAGTTTATTATGATGCCAGGCCCTTTCCTCTTATGCAGTGAAACTGAATATATAAATAAATAAATAAATAAATATATATATATATATATATATGAACACATGTACACACTAAAGATTTAATTATTACATGGTTTCACACTACAGTGACTCATCAGGTTTCTAGAATCCAAAGTAGGGTTTTGAATACAGAAGCATAAAATTGTGAAGGATAAAAACTATGAATGTGAAATAATATTGTTCAATTTAGTAGAGACTATCTTACATTTTAATATCTCCTGTTTAATTTCTTTTCTTTTTTTTTTTTTGGTACCGGGGATTGAACTTGGGTCCTTAGCTTTTGAGGCAGGCGGTGGAACCACTGAGCTAAATCCCCGGGCCTCCTGTTTAATTTCTTACAAAGGATGTCTTCTCTATTTAAAAAATTAGTAGTCCATTTGAAGGTCCTGTCAGGAGGCAACTGTTACTCATATTCTCTTAATTGAAAAGTATTTCTTTTAGGTTCCTAGCATGTTGCTAGGACATCCATCCAAATCAACTAGAAGAGCCAAATAGGAGATTGATATTAAGTCCAGTACAGAAGCAAGTCCCCTCAAATATTACTTTAGATCATTTCATAACAGATTAAAACTACTGAGACTTTTGACAAAGCTTCCACACTCTGACAATATTTGTCATATTTGCAATAGAAGTATTAGTTGCCTGTAAGTATAGAACTTATAAAATATCTAAGACTGACACTGGTACTTTGGAAAACTGACAGATTCCCATACATAAAGCAACATATCCCATAGTGATATCAATGTGATCTAACACCGTATTAATTCTTTGTTAAATAGTATGACTGGCTTTAAAAATTAAATTCACAATATATTCTCTACTTGGAACATAGGCAATATTTAAGCAAATAATAAAATGCACACATCTGTTAATCCAGCATTCTGGGAGGCTTACACAGGAGGGTCACAAATATGAGCCCAGCCTGGGCAACTCAGTGAGACTATGACAACAAACAAACAAACAAATGGCTGGGGATGTAAGTCAGTGGAAAGGTCCTGGATTAAATTCTCAGTATCAAAGACAAAGTAAAACAAAATAAAACAAAACAAAACTAAAACACCAACAGACAAACACAAATAAGTAATTAGAATTTAAATTTGTAAAAACATAAAAATATTTTCCAGCTACTTTAAAAGTGAAAACCAAACAAGCTTGTTTAGAATCAACTCCATAAATCAACATAATCTTTTATTAATTCCTTTACTAATCCTGAAGGATAAATCATTATCTCTACATTACAGACCAGGAAATTTAAGATTCAGTACAAGAGGATCCTTGGTTAGAAGAGGGGAATTCTCTTCAAACTGTTGTATAACAACCATACATTAAGGGGTGAGTGTTGGCTAATAAAGATTATTAAAGCCAACTCTTTTTTTTTTTTTGGTACTGGGGAATGAACTCAGGATCTTGCGCTTTCGAGGCAGTCGGTGGCACCACTGAGCTAAATCTCCCGCCCTTAAAGGCAACTCTTGAGGCTGCCACAGTTGTTTGAAATTATCACTGAACATTTACATGATATTTCATTAGTGCAATGAGACTATTTGTTAGTAACAGGGAGCTCAGAGGAAACAAGTTTCATGAGAGCCTATACAATGAGGCTGTACATCTAATAATTTAAAAACGACAACATTTTATAGCTTGGAAAATAACGTGTTGAAACTCTACCTTCACAGTACTCTTCTACAACCCTAAATGAATAAAAACATGTGAAAGAAGAATTTAAACAAATTTTGTATTTCTGTATTTAATAATCTAAGTATGTGGGAAACTAAACATTTTGTGAAAAAACAATCAAGGCCCATGCTTCTTTCAATATAGTAATATTTTCTTTAGAATAAGCTGCAGAAAATTGCTTTTACTCAACTTTTTAAACAAAATAATTCATTTAGGTTCTCAGAAGACATTACTTTTCTTTTCATTATTATATAAGCTTTATAATTTATCCTGAAAACTTAAAACTAATTCATGTCACTTATTAAGAAAATTTCACAAATTTTCTATTAAGTGTTATGGCTTGTGGCTAGATGTCCCCTTCCAAAGCCTTATGCAGTCACAGGTGGGGTTTTTCAGAGGTTGCTGATCAAGAGTGTGTGATACTGGGATCAAGGGTGTGTGATAACTAAATTAGTCCACTGATTGGTTTGGCATAGTTCTGGATGTGAATAATCAGAAGGCCCACCCTGGGTGTGAGTACTACCCACCCTAAGGGTGTGTAACTTGGACAGAATATAAGGGACAGAAAGAGGGCTGTCGTGGTGGCTTGGTGCTTGCTGCTTTTGGTGCTTCCTGCCTTCTGCGTTCTATGCCATAAACTGTTTTTTCTCCTTTGTCATGCCACCCTGTCCTGGAGCCAGCTGATTACGGAGTGAAACTTCTACAAAACGTGAGCCAAAATAAACTCTTCCTTCTTTAACTTTAGGTACTGGGTATTTTGTCTCAGCAATGAGATAAGTAACTAAGATATTGATACCTTATCCATTATACCCATCGCTTTAATTTTAGCGGATTCACTGCCAAGTTCATTAAGCTGATGTTTTCCTAAGAGTAGCTCCTGAGGAATTTCATCATCATCCCCTGAAAAACCAAACAAAAGCATATTTTAGGTAAAGGAAATAGTTCAAAATAGTAAGCTTACCTTTCAAATAAAATGTCTGGTCACACAGAGATACACACAAACTAAACAAATAACTTAAGGGGTTGCTATAAACCTCAAGCAAACTGAATGAAAGAGGGCAAGTGTGAAATTAAGAATTTCGACTAAAATGGGAAGACAAATTGTTATCTTGTCTTTACTACTGTAGATATACTGTTGATCCTGGGGCTTTCTGCCCCAGGAGGCTGACCTATATGAACTACAGCAGACTCGTCTCCCCTATGGCTTCTGTTTGGGGACAGTAGGGTTCCCTGTTAGAAGATCAGAGAGGCGGAGAGTGAGGCCAGGCTATTTATATCCCTAACTCCTTCCTTACAAGGTCTCCTCAGGTTGGCTCTGTCTAAAAAGTACTGCTTCTTTCAAGGCAGCCTAGTTCACAACATTTTTTTCCTGCTGAGTGAGTTCTAATGATTTATTTTTTAGGGGTATAGGGGTGGCAACAGTTTTATGGCTCTTAACTGTGGGTCTGGCACTATTTCACTCTTGGTTTTGTAATTAGTCTATTTATTAATAACATCTCAAAGTATCCTAATTTGAGAGTGCCTCTGTTTTCCTTTGAGAACCTTAAACAATACAGAAGGCAATTTCTCAGCCCAGAAGTGGAAAGTTTTAAAAAGAGAAAATAGGGAAAATAATTGAGAAAAAGTTATACGTAGGTAAGTAACCCTCACAAAGCAAATATTTTAAAAATAAAGAGCAATATATCTCTTAAGGTATTCTCAAATAGATGGAATTACATCAGAATTAATACATGTCATATGGCTTTCATATGGCATAAGATTATTGAGAGTAGCTCTACATTTGTAAGCAGTGCTTTTATAAACATATAACATTTTCATATATATTTATTATTGCAAAATACAGGAATATAACATTAATTGCTAGTTGGTTTACTTTTACTTTTTGTCCATATTGGATTTCTTTACTCCTTAACGCCAGGTGTTGGAGTCTTATTTATCTTTGTATCTCTAGCACTTAACATACGACTGGCATCAGTAAGTATTCAATAAATATTGAGCTTATAATAAATGAACAGATACCTATTTCTGCATCTTTGCTACTCATTATCTAGGTCCTACTTAAACCTGACCTATAAACGATTTCGTTAATTATGCTAAGGTATTGTGGCAGCTGGACTCTCAGGATTCTTTTTTTTTTTTTGCTACCAGGGATCAAACTTGGATCCTTGCGCTTTCAAGGCAGGTGGTGGAACCACTGAGCTAAATCCCCAGCCCTTCTCAAGATTCTTAAGACATTATCAAGACTCAACTATGTTAGTATCTAACTTTTTGTACTAAAGTTTTACAACATGGACTTGAAAACATAGACTATATATAAATCCACAACTAGATTTCAAGTTTCTGGATTGTAAAGATCATATCTCTCTGTTCCTGGAGAGTAACTGACAAAAAGCTAGACACATATCTAGGGATAAATAACTGTCTTAAATTGATTTTACCAAATGCAGTAAAATCCATATCTTCCAAATTATCCAAAATATTCTCTACTGAGGCTGTGAATCTCTTAAAAGTTGAGGAGTCCATCATTTCTGCAAGAGAAAAAAAATAATGATGTCCATATTCCACGTAGTTAAGTGAAGGTGAATTGTATAAAGACAAATTAAAATGTTACCTTCAGGTGTTAGTTTTGGTTCATAAGCTTTCCTTTTCTTCTGCTTTTCTTTTTTCTTCATTTTTCTAGCAACTAAAATAAACAAACAGACATACTGAAATGCAGTGACAATTTAAACTATTTCCATTTTTGTTCCTGAATACTAATTAAACAATAAGCACAAATTCAAAATAAATACATACTTTTGTCTTAATTAAAATTCTGTAGTTGTTAATTAATTCATACCAAGATATAAAATATACTTCCAAGTTAAACCCTAAATTTAAATCAATTTATGTAAAAAAAAAAAAAAATCCGTTGACACTGATGAATTACCCTCACTAAGGCTGGGAGGAGGAGAATAATCTTCCATGTCAGAATCTGATGGACTTCGGTTTCGATAGCGACCACCACCTGAGCTCCTTCTTCCTTCATGAGAGTGGCCACTCCTCCTATGATCCCCAGAGCTTCTTCTGTCTCGCTCTTCATACTCCCAAGCTTTATCATCATCTTTTTTATGTCGTTTCCTAGAGGCTAGAAGCAAATCCCCATGACAAATAATTTACCTTATTTAAAAAGGCTACTAAAACTTAACTTTACAAATGAACCAGATGGGCTCAGGGGAAATCTTCATTATGTGTGTCTAGGAAATTCTGAGTCATTTCGCCTAACCAGAAATTTAAATTATGATATACAATGAGTATCAATAAATTCAACATGATTTATCTAGAGCTAAAGATTTTTACATGAACTCAGTCTGCTAATTAACAAATAGAAGGTTCTGGGAATTAAACCACAGTGCACATTTTAATGAAAGTTATTCAGAACATTGGTAAAAATTATACGTAAACTTCATGATTAATTAAGGCTAATAAAACAATTTTAAGATTCATAAAAAAAGAGAACCACTTTAAAGCATTTAGATCACTGATGGGGGCAGAGTTTGGAGGAAAAAGGTCAATTTTTGAGAAATTGTTACAGAATGTGGGTAATCAAGTATATCATCAAATTAATAGCTAAATTATATACCCAAAACTTAGTAATAAATTCCACAGACTCTAAAGACCTAACATCACAAACCCACAGATACAGAATAAACCAACATTCTTCCAAATACTAATATGTTGAGTTTGGTTCTCTACCAATAGTCTTATTAAAGCCAACAAGAAGTTTCTAAACTTATGAATGCTATATAAACATGTTTATGTATGTTACCTTCAATCTTTTCCCCACCATCCCAGCAGTTTAAACATTCTGTTAAAATCACCAATACTGACTGGAGACTCTAGGTGGATGCGGAAAACAGATTTTTGTCTAACACACTCTGATCAACTGGAAAGAGCTGCCTAAAGCACTAAGCTGGAAAATCATTCTGAGTCCCCCAAAAGCATCACAGTGCAGCCAGAAAGACTGATTAAAATTTTCTGCAGTGAGAGCTGGAGGACAGTGCAAGTGACAAATACTTACCATACCTGCTATAGGGTACACAAAGTACCACCAAGTTAAAACCAGGTTGAAAAGGGATGTGTCCTATCTTGGGATCATATATTGGTTATTATAGTAACCACCTGTTGGTGACAGCAGTATACTTTCTGTTCTTTTTTTCACCCTCTTTCTTCCCTTCTACTGGCTTCTTTTCTGATTCCCTAACTGCAATCAAAATACAAATCCTTAAGACAAATCTCTTGAGTTCCTTACTTCTCTAGATTTAAGGATGTCAATCTCTTATAGACCCATGCACTATTATCTATCTACTACACTATGTCAGTGTGCTCATGTGTGGATTTTATATGTCTACACCCTGGCTAATCTTTCCCTTCCATGCAGTCCTAATTATTCCTATTAAGAATCTAATTTAAGTTAACTCTAAGTCTCTGGTTCTGAACCATTCTGTTCAATCTTTTGGATAACAAGGCAGGAAAAAGTAATTCTGTTTGTTTCCTTTTGTTCACAGGTCTGACACAGGAAGAGGACTCATACAAGGACAAATAGTGGATATATTCAAATCTTCAATGATTTCTTCATGACACAGAAACATGGTTATAAAGTATGTCGAGAGGTCAGATTTTCCATCTTTTTAAGAGTAGGGTATGCTCTAGTACATTTCATTAATGACAGGTTGTCTCAAATATTAATATAAGTAGGCATGTGAGCAGTGGTAGGGGGAGAAAAAGAGAGAGGGATCATGAGGTGTCATTTTTGTATAACATTCGCTATTTTTCCAACAAGTACTGAAATGTCTACCAAATAAGAAGGATGTGGCAACTAACGTGCAAACCTCTTTTGAAAGTACTATTCTGTGATCTTGAATATGAGGTTTTATGCTTATGAACCAAAACTAATGTGATCTATTTCAGTTCTCTGCATTTTAATTAATTTTAGAAGTAATCTATTTCCAGCATTCAATCCTATGAGTAGGAAATGCTAGAAACATCTTGTACTCATTAGCAATTATATACAATACATACTATATTGGTAAGTGCTCATAGGCCTTGTAGATTTTTATTTTACATTCATTAAAGTTTAGGCAGTCTGGATAAAAATCGGGTGAAAAAACCCCAACTTTTATGATACATCCTTGCATTGTGATTACCAGGATCCTAACTCATTGTGGATGGCTTTGTTCTTTCTCCACTTTCCCAATTGCTCTGGAAAAAGAGATGAAAGGGAAGGGGCTCAGCTGAGAGATACATAAATATGACTTGGGTGTTCTTTACTTTCCCTGTCCAAATTTCACCTACATCTCTTTGGCTTACTTTATCTTCTCTCTCCATCTTCCTCAGGGCACCCAGTGACCTTATATTCGTGCTATGGTTCTCCAAGTCTGTGCGGTCCAACTTTCAAAGTCACTTCTCAATCTTTTTCTCTACTCTTCAATAAAACTCTTTCCTTAGTATTAGATTTTAGGAAGCCAATTTGGTTAAACTACAGTAAAATCTTTAAAGTTTTATCTCTCTTACAGTAGCACAGTACTTACAACTTACGTTCTCATACTACTTTTACATTATGCATTGTACTATATTTTCACCATTTTGGTTAATGACAATTTGGTTGTTGATGTCAACTACCAATTGGACATTTTTCACCACTCCCATCAGTAGCCCCTTTTCCATAGTTACTTGCACTGAAATAAGTCAAGAAAACCAGGAAGCTACTCTGAGATTGCCTTAAAAATCTAGAGAAACTGTTATTTTTGTTAGTAGTACTGGGCTCAGGTTCTCTAAGTAAGAATAGCTTTCAAATACTTGGACATAAACATAACAGTATCCATGGGTTTAAGACAAAGCTATACGCTCCTATAAAAAGAGACAATTTTTCTCATAACAGAAAATGAAGTGTAGTGGTTGCATTGATGACAAACATGAGTTACATGGGGGCTCTAATCTCTCTTATTTTATAGTTGTTGGACATTCCAGTTAACTATGAGCTAGCTTCAGAGTTCACAACAATTTAGCAATGCAGGCAGCCACCATCAATCAATGGGAATTGAAGTGTAATTCAAAATAAAACTGCAATTAAGGAACTTAACAGCTGTTCTAGAAATGGTGATATATTAAGGGGAAGGAGAGGGAGTAGAGAAGCATGTATATAAAATGGAGTTTCTGGGCTAGCAAATTTCTTTTCTCACTTTCCAGAACTAACCATTGTCCACATATGACCAAAATGTGTGATTATAATTTTAAAAATTAACTTTAGTCATTTTAATATGCTGTGTGTAAATACATCTTTATCATACAAGTTATAACAATCATACATATAATTAAATGTCAGATTATCTTTGCTATATATTTTATTTCAATTTAAAAACTGTTCAGATTTGTTCATTATTCAGAATCTATTGTTCATAGCTCAAGAGCTCACAATTTTAAAAAGATCAGAGTAAATGAACATTGGTTAAAAAGTTTGGAGGAGGTGAAGAGCTTCCATCAACAACATACACTTAAAAATAGCAGCATGCATCTGTCCTTCCTGCCCTTGCTTGTCACACCTCAATCTACGGACACTAGGTGGAAAAGGTAGAACACACTGGTGGTCTTCCCACTTCTTTTGGTCATAATGACTAAGTCAGTTGGCACACAAGTGAAGATCTCCCATAGTCTGTTTCCACTGAATGCCGTTTAAGTCAAACAAGGTTGCTGACCCCTCTTGGCTAGGCTCAATTCTCTTGCTCCAGAAGAAGGAAGATAGGGATAAAAGAGAAGAACTTTTTCAGTGGACCAGTAGGAAGACAGGCGAGGTATAGCAAGTCTAGTGCAAAGACAGGTGATCACAGTGTTGTAGAGAGGTAGCTGTGTAGTGAAGAAGCCAGCTCTGGAAAACAGTGAAACAAGGGAGGAATTCCAGGACACAGCTGGGCAAAAAGGAGAAGCCAGGTCCAAACCACAAAGATAATCCACAATGTGGCTAATCCATTCACAATTTAGTGATAGTATGATTTTAAATATTTCTTCATCTGGCTATCTCCTACGTGTCCTTCAAGACTCAACTCAAGTGTCACCTCTTCCAGTAAGCATTCTCTGAACCCCCACTCTGACTTTGATGCCAATCCAATGTGTTCCCACAGCACCCTGGATTTATTATCACCACTGTACTGTAATAACTTATTTACATATTTCCCCCAATAGACTGAGACTCTGAGATAGGGGTCACATCTTATTTGTATCTTCATTCTCAGTGCCTGGCATATACTAGGAGCTTAAATGTATGTTAAATACACACAGACACATACCTGGTGTTTTGTTTTTTTTTTAACACTAATTATAGCTTATTTAAAATTTTTTTCTTGGTGCCAACTGATCTCATCTTTCATACAATTTTTTAAAATACAAATAAAAAAACTTTTGGTATACTAGATTATTAAGAATTAAGATTACTGTGCTCTTGTTAACCCCCAAATTATGAGACACATATAGCAATCTGCCTTTTAATTTTTTAAAAAAGAAGTTATATAATACTTACATTCAAAAGCTTCATCACTATCATTATCTTCATCTGAACTGATTTCAGCATATTTTGGTTTTTCATTAACTGTGCTACGCTTGCGTTTATTCATTTTCACACGTTCACAAAGTGGCATGGTAGATTCAATTTCTGCCAGGAGTTCAGGGGGCAATTCTTTTAACACTGATTGATCTATACTACCTATTAATGAAAGGTAAGAAAAAATTTAAATCTGGAGATAAAGGAAAACCAAATTAGCACAGTGATAAAGTATTGGTGCTGTATTTATGTTTTTAGTCATCTTTTAATTATAACATTTTTATATGTGTATAATTTATATAACAACTTGAAAAATATGACACATTACCATAATTAAGCATTGCTCTATCATCAAGTTTTGACAACACCTGCATCTGTCTGCACGTACTAAAAATCTTCTGAAACCAGAGATGCAGGCATTAGTAGGTAGATAAACACTTCATGTTTTTGGAAGTACTGTACCCAAATTTGTTTTCTAGGTACCTGGAGTTGGCCTATCTAGTATGATACTAATTCTGCTACTCGGCACAAATGAGTAGAGTTGGAGGACACTTACCACATCCTTCCCTTCTTATGGTCTTGGCAGTTGTGTACAGTAGCTGGGACATAAGCCTTATATAATATGCTTTTATCTAATATTGTCTATTTGAGTAGCATGTTAGTGGCTTTATAATTATGGAGAAATTTAAAAAACAAATTTTATATATATACATTTCTGAATATGTCTGAAACATGGAAAGTGGGATTAATAGACCAAATAATTTAAAACATAAATGCCTACAACAGAAAATATTAATATTCATGTCAGTTATAAAGTTTGTATTTTGCCATGAGAGTAAGATAGAAAAAAATGTATCAACATATTATAAATTCAATATCATACTACCAAACTCTACATAATATACATACAAACATAGTTTCCATAAATAAATGATTTGCTGGTATTTTCCTGACATTTCAAAAATAAAGCAGAAGTAGCAAAACCTATTTACTCAGGATAACTTATCCTTGAGTACGCTAAGGATGACAATTTTAACTTACTTTACTTATATAATCTTTGGATGGAAATATAAAACTGAAGCCTTACCTGATAAATTTTATGAATTAGGAACAAAGAGTATCTTACTGGCTTATACCAGGAAATATTAGCAACTTAAAATCAACATTAACACTATTCTTTGTAACATTTAAATAATAATAGTGCTTATATAGATAATAAAAATACCTCTTGACAGAAAAATATATAAGTATCAAGACATTTCAAAAATCTCAAGAAAATACAATCACATAATTCAAGCTACAGAATATTAACATAGTAACCTCAATGGAAGAACAATTTATTCTTCTGAAGCTTTTGATACTGTGAAAAAATTATTTCAGTAGCTTTCTCTCTTCTGTTCTTTTTTTTTTTTTTTTTGGGTACCGGGGATCGAACTCGGATCCTTGCGCTTGTGAGGCAGGCGCTGGAACCACTGAGCTAAATCCCTGGCCCTCTGTCTTCTGTTCTAAACATATGCATGGCAACAGTTTTACCCAACTTTTGGTGCCTGTTAATACCCCAAAGATATCACTGAGAATCCTTAGTCACTAACAAGACAATTTAACTTATCTATCTGTTAAATCATGTATTGTTTCTTTGTACAGTGGTACCTTGATTCAAGAATGATTTTGTTTGCAAACAATTTTGTTGCAAATTCTACATCAGGTGACAAACATGACCATGGCCATCTTTCCTGCACAAAAACAAACGTGGCCATCTTTTCCAAAACTGTGGAACAAATTAAGTTTGTGAACCAAGGTACCACTGTATTGACTTTCATAATTGAAATTTTATCTGTGAAAGCCATTTTGAAATGAATTTTGGTAGAGGTCAGTCAACTTTAGTTTTGCATTGTCATTATCTTCAGTTCCAAGCCAAACATATTCTGCATGTAATTTAAATCTTTAATGCTCTAAACCCCTCTAATTAAGTATGTATTTTTTTGATGGAGGGAGATTTTCTAATGTATATCTTCCACTTTCCACATGAAATTCTCTTTCATGAATGTCTTTAGTTGCACTGTTGTGGCTGCTTTGATGTTCTGAATGGATTTAGAACACTGACATTTCATAGTCATTTTGACATTGGGGAAGAGCCAAAAATTGCATGGTGCAAGATCTGGTGCATAAGGTGGATGTGGATATATTATAATGTTTTTATGAGCCTGCCTTTCCAAATGAATGGCACTTGGCAGCAGCATTTACTGGATTTTTTTTTTTAATCACACCTCATAAAGATATGAAACCTGACTTCCAGAACCGCTTCAGAAAGTGGCAAGAAGGATGGAATAAGTGTGTCTGTGTGAGAGGGTATATATTATGAAGGGGTTAATGGCAATGTGTCTTTTATGTAGTGATTAAAAAAACTTAGACACACTGTATTTTTTGATCAGCCTTTGTATGCTAAGCACATGCTCTACCACTGAGCTACATGCTCAGTTAACAGGAAAGGATTTTTATTTTTACCCAAATGTTTGTTCTGGAGAGATTAAATTCACATCACTATGGACTTCATATGAATAATCTAGAATTAATATAAATTGTCTGAAGATAAAATATTCAGTCTCTGCTTTCTTACAAAAATTCCCCACAACAGCCAAAACACAGATAACCTGTGTCTTATAGATATGGTACTGCTGGTATTAATGTTCATTCACGATAGGTTACCCGCTCTTAATTTCCTAAATTAATAAGAATATTAACAAATTTAAGTATTCTAATACTCTCTAGAAATTTTACCCCTTTGCACCCTTCAAAGTTACATTATAATAATTCACAGATCATGTTTTATTTCTGAAGATGACTGAGCCTAGAAAAACAAAAACTCTAGCAATGGTTAATGTATTGTGCTAAAAAAGAGAACCTTGTTTCATTCTAAATAGAATTATCTATTCTATAGGTTATGTTTTCTGAAGTAATCACATCCTTTCTTTCTTTTTATGAAGCATATTATAAACTGACATAGCCATATCTCTCAATTAAAAAGGAAAAAGTAAAATATGACTTTCTTATATTTCATCCCAGGATCTTTAAGATACTATCAAGGATCCAAAGAACTGCTTGAGTTTAATAAAAATGAATATACAGTGAGTACTTAAAATTATCAATATGATGCACTGTCTTTGGTTACATTCTTTCTCATGAGTTAGGAAATTATTTTTTCAATGGAAATATAATGTTTATTTCTCAATACACTGATGTTTTAAGGGATTATTGTTTTTTGTCATCTTAAAGACTTCAGACTGCTAGTGTCATGATTATCTTTCTCACTTCATTTCTTTTGTCCCAATTAACTTTGCTCTTTAAATCACATTTCTAAATTATTGCAATTTTTTTTTTGGTACTAGGGATCGAACTCAGGACCTTGCGCTTGTGAGGCAGGTGCCAAAACCACTGAGCTAAATCCCCAGCCCAATTACTGCAAAATTTAAGAGTTACCAGCTTGAAAGCTAACGTAATTTTTGTCATAGTTTTGTGAAGCACCACATTTTCAGCTTTTGTATGTATTCCTTTAAACACAATGTGACTCTATATAGTTTGTCTCTAGTAAGACTAAGGAATACATTTATTTCTATCTATGTTACATTTTTGGAATCTTGGATTTCTAATATAAGATACTCAAACTAACAAATTTGCCAGGTTATTACAACTAGAAGTCATTAAAAGACTTCAAGTCCAAGATTCACTGATTTGATAACTACCAATGTGCTTGGTTAAACAGAAAGACAACTCTTTAAAAAAAAAAATCAGCCTAATTAATAATGTTTTTTTTTTTTTTTGACGTCCTCCTTGTCATCTGTGTGGACTGAGTCTTTTTTTTTTTTTTTCTTTTGGTACCGGGGATTGAACTTGGGTGCTTGTGCTTGCAAGGCAAGCGACGGAACCACTGAGCTAAATCCCTGGTCCTAATAATGATTCTTGAGACTAAAGTTTCAGTCATCACTAGAAACTGGTCAAGTGCAGAAACAAAACCAAGAAACTCACATAAATATCCAAATTTTGTTAAGTTACTGAAGAAAAGTTGGGCAGGTACAATGTGTTTCAGTGACATTTCCTTCATTAAACTACAGCTATAACACAGTAGTACTATCAATCGATCTTTATCTCCTATTAGAGAGGTAGACAGGGCAGCAAAAAGAAAAATTCAACACTGCAAGTTGTCCATCTGCCCTTCTTGTGATCCTTCATGAGTTAATATTGTTTGAAAACCTTTTTTGGTGCAAATGGTTTCTTAATACAAAGCAACTACCTTTTTTGAAGCTACTGATAGGCAGAATATGTAAAGAATATAGACTATTGATACATTAATACATAGCCCTGATAAGTAGTAACACTTGAGAACATTAACAAAGGAGACAAAATGAAGAGAAACTGAAAAAAAGTGAGGTTGAACTATGATGGCAGAACCTTGAATGTTTCTCCTACAGGGACCCCACGGTACTTAAACTAGGAGTAGAGAGAAAGAATCACTAGGGACCAAACTCCTCAGTGAATGCAGGACTATAGAATATTAGTAAATAAAAATTTTGAGGTTCCAAAATACTGGCCTCAGAGGAAGAACTTCAATGTGTGTTTGGGCAATTATTTGGAAAAAGCAATAAAAAACTTACAAGAAAGGAGAGATCATTTTAAGTCTCATGCTGAGTGAAACTGAATGGAGTAAAATTCAGTTTCCACAGTAGATGGCACCTGTCATCAGGGTAACAGGGAACCTCTTTATTACTGAGGGGCAAAGTCTCAATATAAGAAATAGGGGATCAGGTACACTGCATCACTGAAAGTCAGAAAACAAATAATTAGAGGGATTTACGTTTTATGCAATGGTTCAGGGTAACTGGAAGTGATGCATTATGATATGATCTGGTATAAAGTTGTTTCACTTCTGAGAAAAAGGTAGAGCACCCAGATGCTGGCTGGAAGCCTAGTGCTTAAGAAAAGATTACAAAAATAAATTTAGCTGAGGCAGGAGTTATCAGGGTCAAATTTACAACTATTTTTTTCTGATGGTAGCTGAGAAATACTCTTGAAACCAATACAAAGAATCAGAAAAAACAGGAAAGTATTAGAATAGGGCACAACATATGTTCTATTTCTTACCTCAGGTCATAATAAAAGTTTGAAAGTCCTTTAAATTTTACAGTTACCTCTTCTCTCAAAATACAGTGAATTAAGAGTAAAAAGATCTTTGTCATTTAATCTAACCCAAAGTGTGGGCTCTGTCATATAGTTCATAAAAGGTACAACATAAAATAAATAATACTTTAATATATTCAAAATTAGTCAAACAGATTTTACTCATTATAACCTGGTAGAATATTAGCGACATCGTATCAGAGAGCTTAGTAATCTACACCTGTAATTATGATGTAAAAGTTGCTGTTACATTCTCGAAGCCTTGTTAAAACCTTGACTTATTCAGAAATTCTTCTTTAAATTTTTGTGTAAATCTTTCTAAAAAGCACCATACACACCTCTTTTTAAACATAACAAATAACTGGCTTATGATCATTATTGAAAATATCATCTTCCACTATGTCGGGAGTGGTGATGCCTTTAAAAGTTAACTAGTGAATGAGGTGCTACACACCTGTAATCCCAGCGACTTAGAAGGCTGAGGCAAGAGTACTGAAAGTTTGAGGTGAGCCTGGGCAACTTAGTGAAATACTGTGTCAAAAATTTTAAAAAGGGCTGAGAATGTAGCTCAGTGGTAGAGCACTTAGCATGAGTGAGGTCCAGGCTGGAGTCCCAGCAACACACACATGCACACACACAAATGTTAACTATAATACATGAGGCTTTTTGAGACCTTTTTTAAATGATCCAGGCTTTGCTTGCAAATTCTGTAGGTCTGCTTGTAATTTGCTGACCCATGAACACTTAGACTCTGCTAAAAATACAGAAAATACAAAATATAGCAAATGACAAATGGTATACCATTCTTGCAAATTTATCCCCAGGAAATAAATTCAATAAAATGAAAAAGTTCTAGAAAGGGGTTTAGATTAGCTTTAGCTATTATAACTTTAAAATGTCCAAAATGAGGACAACAGAGTGAAAGAATGTATCACATTGAAGGATGTTTCTAAATGATGTTGGCACTAAAAAACTAAGAAAGTGAAATGATAATTACAGGATGCTGCTTCTATGTAAAAGGCATCTGTGATGGAAGTTTAAATGAATATAAATATTACATCAACTATATATTAATACATGAATTTCCCCAAAGAAACACACATTTATGTTTTAGGAAAACAAGAAAAAAATCAATGATTATTTATGAGAGATAAAGAGATGTTTCACAAAGATGAAGTGAAATGAGGTGGGTAGAGGACAAAGAGCAGCAAAGAAGTAGGAGTTAGTAGTACTTACAACATTCTCATAACACAAATTTAAATTATCTGTCCTAGATCAAGCAAAATACTCAACAGAGAGAAAAAAAGTAGGAAATGATAAAGAACAAGTAAAGTTTAGGAAAATCACTGTGAGAATAAAAGTGATGTTACTGGATTGTACATCAGAAATGTTACTCTCGCAATAATTTGAGGAATAGACTGAAAGGAGATACTAGAATGGAAATTTTCTAGAAACTATTTGATAAGTCTATGTAAAAGATACAGAAGAGTAGGTAGATGCCATGAATTTAACTATTTTAGAAAAGTAATAGTGTTACTGTACTATTATGTACTTACCATATCCCATGTAGGGAAGGGTTAGCTCAATATATTTTCATCTATAGAACGTTAAGATAAGTGTTGAAACCAGAAAATACAGAATAAAGGATAATAAAATTCCTATCCTAGTATTTGTACTACTCAAGTATGTAGTCAAACGATCAAGTATCAAAATATATTGTTAGGCTGGGCATACAGTTCAGTGGCAGAGCACTTGCCTAGCATGTGTGAAGTCCTAAGTTTGATCCCCAAACTATAAATTAAAAAAATAAATTATGTCATTAGCTACTCAACTGAGTACTACTACATTAGACTGAATGTGTAGTAACATGTAGAAAAACATTTTCTAACAAAACTAGCTAGGAATGGCTTTTCTTTGATGCTTTAACACAAATGGCTGTAAAACAATGTTTAAGCAACCTAGTCTTATTTTACTTTTGTACTGCACTTTAAACATGAGTTAAATGTTTAAATTCCCTATACTTACCATTTTGTTTTACCTTCTACACTTGTTCTAAGAGCACATCTGAACTCCAGCACTCTCTTCCGTAAGAACTATATTATCATTATCTCTGTAGTTACCTGTATGTATCTGCATGAGATCATAAGCTTGATATGATTACTGTGTTGTGTTTATATACCTAGCAAAGTGTTAGGGATGATGAAAATGTACAGAAAGGATTTTTCTGAATGCTTAGTGTTATGACTAGAATGAACATGTGTTCTTAAATTTCCAGTTCTCAGCTGTTCTATATTGGTAAATACAAAAGCACAACCACAAGGGGAAAAGATGCAGAAAGATTTCCAAATTAATCATGTGACAAATTTAAAATATTTTAAAGGCAATTTGTCTATATAAATTTTAATCTTCTTACAAGATATAAATTTTATGTTAATAATCAATAAGCTCACAGTATATGACAATAAGTACCTAAACATCCAGTCAAATAAATATATTTGAACTAATTTCACAATACAGTTACAAATGGGTAAGAATTACAAAATTTTAAAACTCTAGATCTATCTTTTTTTTTTTTTTTTTGGTACCAGGGATTGAACTCAGGACCTTGCACTTACAAGGTGGGGGACGGCACCACTGAGCTAAATCCCCAGCCCTCTAGATCTTTCAATGCACATAAACATACTCAAATGGCAGTGGGAAGTACAAATTTCAGGTCATACTTGCTACAGAATAAAGAATCTAGTTATCACATTCTCCTTCTGTAACAGGCTCAGAAAATTCTATCACCTGTTTTTGTAAATAAAGTTTTCTTGGAACACAGACCTACACATTCATTTGCTTTGGTACTATAATGTTAGAGATAAGTAATCCACAAAAACTAAAATAGTTACTATACAGCCCTCTACAGAAAAAGTTTGCTGACTTCTGATCATTTCATACTTTATTCAAAAAGGAACAAGTGCTGCCTACTCTATAAGTGGAGTCATGATACAATTATACTTTGTACTGTTTTTTTTTTAAATTTGGTACTGGGGATTGAACTCGGGTCTTTGCGCTTGCGCAGCAGGCAGCGAAACCACTGAGCTAAATCCCTGGCCCTAAGCTTTGTACTGTTGATTTCATGCAAAGTGGTTTATGAAAGACAAAATACCAAAAAATTGGTTTGTAGCAACTGAAAGGACATTATTATAAATGAAAGAGGCAAAAGAAATATTTAAGAAAAATCTAGTTTTTGCACTATAGTTTTAATAATGATACCAATACTACAATGTCCAGTTAGTCCCTCTTACATGAGAAACATAACACACATAAATAGCAAGATAGAAGAGAGATAAATAGGGAGCAGGGAGAAGTTAAACTACTTCCCCAAATTACATATTCCACTATTTCAAAAAAATTTTAATATATGCTAATTTGTTTCACTTACACTATTAGTTTATTTTAGTTCACTGAATAGAAAGTTTTGTGTTATTGTTTCTTTTTTTTTTTTGGTACTGGGGATCGAACTCGGGTCCCTGTGCTTGCGTAGGAGGCGGCGAAACCACTGAGCTAAATCCCTGGCCCCTCTGTTTCGTTTCTGTAAGAAACCTTTTGGTTTATTCTTGTACTCTACTTTGAACATAATGATACTCTGAACATAATGTATTAAATATTGTTATTCTCTTATTATTTTGTTATGAAATTTTATTTTTTCATAAAAGAAAAAGGAAAAAAAGAGAAAATCTTTGTGTACTATAAGGAATCAAGAATCCATAACTGTGCTTCATATACAAGTAATAAGAAAACCCACAATCAAATAACACTGTGACTACTTAGTAACAGAGATCTAAACTAAAATCAAAATTAGAACATTACTTTAAAAAAAATGGATCTTAAGATGCAAAGTTAAAAGATATCTAATAGCATCCTGACATAAATCTAAGGATTGAAATACTCTGTGAATGAAAAGCTCTGCATATAATTTGCTGATATTAATATATGTATATGCATACATAAACATGCACATGTATACACATACATCACTTTTACTAGGTAGACATCTAGTCTAACAGGCACATGTACACACATATTTCAATCACTCTTGTATGCAGTTATCTAGTCTAGATATACTAATGTGATCACTTCTGCTACATAGTTATCTTAAAAGTATATTTAATGATAGACATGTATTAGCACTAAGAAGATATATTCATAGACAATGGAATTACATGGGAAAAAAACCATGGGAAATGATACAATCTTTACTAATTTGGAGCTATATTCATCTCTTAATGTTCTTTAAGCAGCTGTAAAATTTGTTAAAACAGAGCTTAGAAAGCAAGGTTAGTGTAAGCTGAGAGGGCAGGAAAAGAAAGATGGTCCAGATCAAGGAAACAAAGGGTACCACTTTCCATCTTTCAACTGACTCTTCTAGAACTGCATAACTATACTCTTTGCTTTATAAACAGATGCTACCCCTGAACGTTCACTGAAAAATCTGGAAGAAGTCTTTACCTAGACGACAATACCTGTATTAACTCCACATTCTTTAACCTCTTTTACATTAACAAGTAATTATGAGAAGAGGCATTCAAGTTAAATAAAAAGGCTACATATTAATTTTGTAGGTCTAACTGTGTAACTTTAAAATTAAAAGCTTCATTCTAAAAAGAGTACAAATATTAGTGTTTCAGAAGGTAATCTTTTTTTCATATTTGAAAGACAAAACAAAATATATTAACAATGAAAGTTTGATAAAAACCAAGTAACAATACAAACAGATTAGCCAGAAGAAAAAGGTTCTTCTTTGAATAAAGAGTTCTTTATAATACTATGTTTCCAAAGAGCTGTTTTTGGAACACAACCTGTAACAGCATGCTACAAAAAATAATCACATCTTCCGTACCTCCTAATATACTTCAAAGCTATACAATTCAATTTTCTGTGAGGATGCAAATATACCCTATCAGTGCTGAACAACACAGTAGTTGATAGGCACATGTGACTATTGAAGACATGAATTTTTAAATTTTACTTAATTTAATTTTGAATTGAATAGCCAAAAGAGGCTACCTGTCTACCATACTGGACAGTATAATTCTAGACTTGACATATTTGCTTCTAAGTAAATATAAATCTAAGTTCATAGTAAAACTCCTTCACAGAATGAACTTCTAATCAAACTTCCAGCTGTATTTCTTTAAAAACTGTATCTCTACTTAGATCATGTTATTAGATTCCATGGACTAAACAGGGCTTGCTACACAGCATAATTAAAAAATGTTGTATTTTCACAAGTATACACAGAACACCAAATAATATATTTTGCACCCACAAATTGTCATTATAGTCTCAGCAATTCAGACTGTCTTCCTAATGCTCTGCTCAAATAATCTATGCAAGTCTCCAGAGGATTTAATTGGCCAAACATTCAAAAATAACACCATCTCACTTGCACAAACTTATAATTTAGCCCAATTAAGAAGTAAATATCATTGTCTTTTGTCTTTGCCTTAAGTGGCCAAAACTATCTACTTTTGAAATATAAAACTTATTTAACCGTCTCACTAGTAAATAACCTTTATATGTCGAAATTACACAAATTCAAATTATTCAATAATAAAAGTCAGAGATATGCCCACACGTAAATAGGATAAGACAATGTTCTTAAAATAATTTATAACATTGGTTCTTATATACCATATAGTTTTACTGAGATGCTAGAAATTAAAATTCAATTATTACTCCATTGTAAAATGGAGTATCTCTATCTATAGTCAAGGTAACTTTTAGAGAGTTAAATACATCTATTCCAATGTATCATTTACTTGATTAATAAGCAACTTTCAGAAATACCTAAAACAACTAAATGGCAATAGAACTTATCTCTGCAACCAATCAAGAGTCAAAATTCATGGCTAACCTATGTAGTTGAAGTAGGGCTGGGAGAAAGTTCATTGAGAATTTCTTTAATCTATATTACTGAAAATAATTTGCTGGCGTTTTATGTAAATGTTCTATTTTCATGTAGCAGCTTTTAAATTTCTGTAGATTCCTACAGTTTTAGGCTTAGTAACCTTGAAACTTAAGCTAATTAAAATACAAATAACATCAGAAGTATTCTTACCTTTATTTGATTTTGATGGCTTATTCTTGATAGATTTAAGGGAACTTCTTGATTTATCCTCTCTATCTTTAATTAGTTTCTGAACATCATCCAAAGACAGTTTCTGCAGAACAACTACAGGCTTAGCTCCTTTATTTAGATCTTCAACTAATCCCAGTTTTTCTACTTTGTCTTTCTGCTCTCCTTTCATGTCCATTTTCTTTGTCTCCTGAGTAATATTACCATCTTTATCCCTCTTGATTTTTGGAATGACAAAATTTTTCAACGCACCAGACCTGCCCCCCAACAAATAACTTGGAAATTCTGCCTTAGTGTCAGGATGCATTTTATTACTGTCTACTTTATTCCTGTTACCCTCTGTCCTTTTGTCATCTTTACTATTTGGTGATTTAAAACCAGATTTATCAGGTCTTGATTTATTAGAATCTCCTTGTTTAACACGAGGACTGTCAGGTCTTGATTTCTGTTCCCCAGAAGATGGTCTTTCCCGTGAATCCCCCGATTCATGCCTGTGTTTCCTTTCTAGTTTATCAGTCTTTGAACCCTCAGATTTAATGCCATGTTCATTTCTACTTGAAGATCTCAGTGTTTCTGGTCTTCGAACCCTGGACTGATCCCCCCGATGTCGCTCTGACTCACCCCTATCATCTGATTTTTGTTTACTATCATGGTCACGTCTTAATGACTCAGATATAGATCGCCCATCAGGTCTCTGCTTTAAGGATTCAGCTCTTTCCGATTTTAACCGAGGTGAATCAGATTTCATGTCTTGTTTATGTTTAGACACTTCAGGTTTTTTCTCTGTTGATGGCTTTCCAGAATCCCTCCTATTTTCATGCCTGTGTTTTGGTGTTTCAGGCCGGCCTTCATTTTTTTGCTTTGGAGTTTCAGGCCGGCCCTCACTTTTTTGCTTTGGAGTTTCAGGCCGTCCATCACCTTTCTGCTTAGGGGTTTCAGGACGCCCTTCACTCTTTTGTTTTGGAGTTTCAGGTCGGCTTTCACCCTTTTGCTTTGGGGTTTCAGGTCTTGATTTTGTTGTTTCTGACCTGCCACTATTTTGTTTGTTGTCATTTGGTTTTACATCAGATAGTCTATTTTCATTCTGTTTAGACTCGACTATGGTGCTCTCATTTTGTTTGGATTCGGTAGTTCTGTTCTCATTTTGTTTAAGTTCTTCTGTTTGGGTCTCAATTTTAGTTTCTAACTTACTTTCACTTGATTTCATCTCCACCAATCGATTTTCATTGGGTTTTGATTCTGACAATCTATTTTCATTTTGTTTCACTTCACTCTTTGAAAGCTCAGGATCAGACTTTTTTTTAGGTGTCTCAGGATGGTTTTCTGGTGTAGATTTAAGACTTCCAATAATATCTTCCTGAAGAATAGAAATAGGTGCATCATTACATTGTTTGATTTCTTCAGGCTTTTTTAGGGAGTCTGAATCCTGAGTTATAGAAGCCTGAGAGTCCACTCTTCCTGCCTGATGAAGATCAATGCTAACCATTAATGCTGGCCTTGACCCATTTCCCGTAGAACCCGTCTCCTGAGAAGCTGGTCTATTACCTCCTGTAGCACCCCCAGCCTCCTGTGGGTAAGAATCTTGTTTTCTTTTTTTCAAAGGCTTATCTGAAATTTAAAGATAAATATTCAATATCAGTAATAGACATATATTCTTATGTTATTAAAAACGATGAATGGACTATCTTTTTAAAGTAATAACCTGTCTGAAATGTAGTGAATGCAAATGCAAATATGTATATATACAATGGTAAGCATGACTGGTATAATATTTTTAAAATAAAAGTTTGAGGAAATCATAATGTTTGCTGTACCTCAATAAATAGTAGTTGGTATTGCAGAAAGATTTTTAACAACATACTTTTTGAGTGTATAAGTGCAAAGAGGTAAGATGAAAAGAATTTATAATACATCAAATACAAACATCTATTTATGTTCATGTATGTTAAGGAGAAATGAGATTATTTGAGAATAAGACAATCATAATTCTAACGTAAGATAATTTAAATCATTAACCAAAAGCAATTAAGAGACCCAAATCTGTCAACGTATCAACAGGAAATATAAGCTTTTACTACATGTAAGTATGGAAAAGAATAAAACCAGAAAAGAAAATGTCATGCCACTGAAAAAAAGGATAAATGCTGACAGCGAGAAAAAAATTATTAATTTGTCATGACTCTTAATGCAAAATCCAAATTATTCAAGGTGTTAAAGAGTACAGGTGGAGTTGAAAAGCTAACAATATTAGATAGAAGTAAATTCAGAATAAGAAATGTATATCACAGGTATTAGAAGACCTTCTCACACAAATCCTGTCTTAAGCAACTTCCACAGACAAAAAGTGCTTTTGGCTCTTGAACATAAAGCGCTAGGGGTTTATATATTGACCTCTGAAAAAATTATAATATTCTGAAATCTAATGACAAACAAATCCTCTACTTCAATAAAATGTTATAGTATTTTTAACAGTAGTGCACTTCTACACGATTCTACTTCTAAATCAAGAGACTTCTAGGTCTTTTCTATAAACTGAATCTCTAGCTATTTCTTAAGAATAGTTACATTACAGCATGTTGAGGTTTTGCCTACTTTATTTACTTGCTGAACTGCTTGACTATATTTCAACAACAAATTTTTTAGTCATTTTAAGAGAATCACCAGATTCTAATATTCACTAATGTGAGATGCATCATTTAAGGAAAACAGCATTACAAAGATAAAAGTCAAATTGACAAGTGAAAAACAATTCCTTTTTGTTAGAGAAAGAAGTTCTGAAAAAGATTTTTATGATGCTTTTTTTACACATCAAAGTTCCATTGTTTTGTTCTCAAAGTAAGAAGGAGCAGTTCAATCCAAATTAAAATCTAATCAAATGTAATTAAAATTTGGGGGCTGGGAATGAGAGTACTTGCATAGTGTATCTAAGTTTGATCCCCAGAGCCACCTACTTTGGATATTTGCTAGTTATTTTTTTGTAAAACCAAGTCTGTTCCTTTAGTTAAAGCCAAATCAATGCCACATATATTCCATTTCCAAAACAACTAATGATAATAATTATGTTATCATGACATTATTTCCCTTGTTATAATATGGTAAGACTTTGTATGAAGCTTTCTACACCAATGCCTAAGGGAAAAAAGTACTCAAAATAGTAAATTTACCAGCGAGTGGGCCCAGGGCCTTCCTATATTCCCAACCCTTTTTTCAGATTTAACTTTGAGACAAGGTTTCACTAAGTCATCAGGTTGCCCAGGCCAGGCTCAAAATTCTGATCCTCCTGCCTCAGCTTCCCAGAGTGCTGGGATTACAAGTGAACATTTTTTATCTTGTCATAGAGCACATCAAATAATTACCATTTTATACATACAATGCTTTATCACCTTATACTTATCCTTTAAATCTTTATGAAAAGAATCTAGAAATTCACAAAGTATAACCTTTTTTGTTTTATACTTTCAACACAATATGCTTTGTAAAAGTCATTATAACGGAAACCTAAACAAGTATAAGTAAAAATTACAATATTGGTTTCAGGTATCTTAAGATTTCTCTTAGGAAATCTGTGACTCATTCTTTTATTAATACAAATAATACATTTTTTTCAGGAAAAAAACATTGAAATAGTTCAGGAGATGGGCTGCTACAAGATTACAAAATACCTCAGAGTTTATATATCATTAAAGTCATTCCAATTTACCTTTTGTCATTAAAACAAATTAACTCCAAAGTAATTATTATGTTCAATTTAACTATCTTAAACTATAGATCCTATGATTATTTATAATAAAAATATATGAAATCATCTGTATATAAGCAATACATTGAGAATGAAAAAAAATCAATGATTTTTTCTAAAATACATAAAGTACACCTAAATGCAAAGTTTTAATTTTTCACTTATTAGAAAGTACTTCATCTCTTCTGTAAAACCCAGAAAAATTTCATCATTTTTGCAGAGATTCCTGAATTATGTTAAGGGCATTCATTTTCTTATACACTTGCACGATGCATTTACTCCTGTAATATGGCTCTGATCTGCGTAGTCACTTCTGTCTACTCACTTCTGTTATGTCTTCATTACTTCATAACCTTTACCTAATGATGGAAAGCCATCTTTATGAAGAATAATTTTAGTATCTGGAACATTGATTACCTTTAAACCCTCTTCAGCATCAAGAAACTTAAGATTAGCTATGAAAATTCATATACAGCTATAGAAAATGCAGACAAAAGGATATAATTTCAAAACAACACTTGCCACCCAGATGCTGATATTTTGAAAATAAAATCCATCCTTACAGAAAATTCTAAAGTCAATTATGCATATAAGAAAAACTACACCACTTACTTAAATATGCTACAAATAACTGAAAACAAAACAGAAATACATAGCCAATTATGAAAAACTAAAACATGCCAGATATAAACTACAGAATGGGCTGAGTGGTTCATTATCTTATTCCTGCCCAAAATTCTTTATCTCTTTATTCCAAATCACAGAAAGTAGTACAGGTTGAGTATCCCACAGATGAAATGCTTGGACTGGTGTTTACAATTCTAGAGGTTTTCAGATATTGGAAAATTTGCATAGACTTTACCAGTTGAGAATCCCTAAACTGTCTGTAGTCCAAAATTTAAAAATCCTCTGATGTCTGAAATTTGGTGTTAAAGAAGTTTTGGATTTTTGGATTAGGGATGCTCAACCTGTAATTTACTTTTTATAAGGGTTGTGGTACAAGAATATTGTAAAATTATAAACTATTTAGTGAAGCTAGGCATTTCTTATACTTGCTAACATGGAAAGTGGACCTTGGGAAAAGATGAAATAGGCAAAGATAAACAAAGGAATTCCCTCTTCAACAAAAGAAAGCAGGAATTTTCAGTACAGGAAAGAGATATTAATGTCTATAATAGGATATCCCAGAAGCAAAGATGAATCGCCTTTTAAAATTATATAATTATAGATGTTAAAAGTATGAGCAAAAAGATTGATACAAAGGTCCTTTTGGAACATGACACATTAAATTACAGAGTCACCCTATCAATGTATATACAGAACTGTCCAAAGAAGGGAAAATATGGGACATAAATATCTAGCAGCCAGAAAAATGTCTCTTATGTGTGGAACCAGGGGATATGAGGTTCCACCACAGTGTAGGTAAAGTAAAACACTTCCACAATTATCAGCTATGTTTGTTGAACTTTCTTTCTTTTTTTTTTTTTTTGGTACCGGAGATCGAACTCGGGTTCTCATGCTTGCTCAGCTGGCAGTGAAACCACTGAGCTAAATCCCCGGCCCTATGTTTGTGGAACTTTCTAATCTTATTTATAGAGGTACTTTAAAAAAATTTCTAGTTACTAAAAGAAGTATTTCTCTCATAGCAAATGAATATATTGGCAAATAAATTCAGATACTAGAGGAGAACTTTCAGTTTAACATGTGGGCCAAAAATGTCTTGTTTGTTCCTTATTATCAGTAATACAATCGTGAAAAGTTCTTGATGCCATATTTAGAATGTATTAATAAAAGTCAATTTTAGGGCCGGGGATTTAGCTCAGTGGTTCTAACGCCTGCCTCACAAGCGCAAGGTCCCGAGTTCGATCCTCGGCACCAAAGTAAATAAACAAACAAACTCAGCTCAATATATTAAAAAAAAAGTCAATTTTAGAATTTAATCCTAAAAAGTAAAAATAGTAACTGGTTACAAATTAATTTTAAGGAAGCAGTTTCTGTTAAGAGATGAGTATGAAACCACAATAAAAATTTCACTTTTATTTATTACCATGCCTATAACCTTGGAGCAACATACATATACACCTTTAATCTTTCTAAAATCTCAAGGTAATTTCCTATATTAAAAAATGCTACCTCACCACACAATGCAGAAACTGAATACAAGAATACAAAATGACAAGGTTCATATCAAAGGTGTTGGGGTCTGAAAGTTTTCAAATAAAACTATGAAATAATAAAAACACAGGTTTTCAAAAAACTAAGAAGTCAGCAAAACCTACTTTAATTCTTAAAGCAAGAGATAAATGTTATCTTTACCAAAACTATAAGTCAGCTCTGACCTTTATATGCTTTCCAGTTACCTCTGTTATAGTCACATCGTCAAAGATTACAGTGTTTAGGTAATTGAAAGTAAAATGTAATTACAACTTTCTACAAAGACAGTACACTATATATTGATTTTGTTTTATTCTCCCAAAGAAGTTAGTAGTATAAAAGGCTTGCTAATATGCAATTGAACCTATTTACTACCTTTATTTTTATTTCATTATTAAAATAAAAAACTTATGGTTTCAACAAATGTGATACAGTAAGGTTCAGGAAAGCTAATAAAAAAAGTTCACCATTTTTGTTCCTTTCAACAACTACTAAAAATCATTTAAAAATTATACTTTTTAAAGAATACATTTTTCCATAGCACAGATTAGATGTCATGCAGATAGTTCTCTAAGCAACTAAAATTTCTAGATCAGAAGTCACACTTTTATATATTTTTTACAAGGCTGATTGTCATAGGATTCAAGAATTTTGGGTAGGTCAATATTATCAAGAGAAACTAAGAAATATATCTGTCTTCACTTGACATGCATTTACTTTTATAAGAAGTCAGAAGAGATACTTTGGAATCTATAATTATTTATTTCCTGAACCCCACACTACAAACCAAAGAGAAAAGGAAATAAATTTATTTTATCCCTAACAACAAAGGTTTATATGAAAGCTCAAAAAAACCCAAAAACCAATCTCAGTTCTCTAGCTAGAAAAATGAAGACTTTCAGCAATCTCTTTATTACACATATTTGATATACACATAAACATAGTTCAATAATTTCTAAATATTTTTTTAAAAATAAAGTTAGGTCATCATGATAGGAGATATACAAATTTTTAACATGTTTCTTAGCACAAGAACAATTATTTAGTGATGATCCTGTGACATAGGAACAAGATTATATATAAAAACGAACTCTACTCAATACCAAGAAGTTATGTTCTATAATTACAAAAGAATAAAATAGAAGAACCGTGTATCAAACGAGAATATTTTAATCATAAATCTAAATTATAAAGCATGATTTTTAGTTTGGATAATCAAATGTGTATACTCATTTGTAAAGATATCAACTTCATAAATTATATTACTGATTTCAAACACTGATTCATCAGTTTCTCCCAAAACATTGAAGGGATTTTGTAGTGTATGAAGGGATAGTGTAGTGTACATGGTGTATGAAGAACAACATAACATGGACTTACTTTTATTTGATTATAAAGCATGAAGTAAGCCTATAAACTCAGGATAGGTATTCTACATACTCCACCCTAATATATTAGTCAGATAAAAGGGAACACTTAATTGTAATCACCATTAAAAGAGTCTTGATTCTTAAAGTGTACTGCTTAACATTAAAACTCCATAATTTGCTTACTAAAAAAAAAAAAAATCACATTAAGATGGTACCATTACAAATCAACTAAAATATATAACTGCCTAATAAACATACATGTACACTTTCCTTAAATGTACCCGCTTTAAAGTAATCTACAGGAGTTAAACTTGTTTTGGCAGAAAACTGTTTAAGATGTACCATTATATTAACATAATTTATGGAAAATGCATATAATATAGAAATGGTAATATTCATTTAAGTAGAAAACCACAAATAAGTAAAATCATGTCATGTATAATAGATGATAGATCTATAGTAGAGATTTACCAAATCTGAGACAACTGCTTCAGATAAAATATGAAATTAGGAATTTAACATTTGAGGTATAAGTATTAGTAAAAAAATGTACATGAGAAAAGACATAAACAATTAATTACATATTTGCTAGATGGTGAAGTGATAATGAGAGTATCTTACCTTTATCTTGAACTTCTTTTGAAAAGCGCTCCCTTTCAATGGCCGATTCTCTCTCTATTCGCTCGATTTCAGCCAATGCATCCAATTCTACTTCATCATATATAGGTCCCTGTTGTGATACTTGTTGCTGATTCTGTACCACAGAAGTCTGGGGTTGTTTTGTAGCAACTGAAGTGTTCTGTTGTAAAACAGGCACTTGATTTGCTGGAAGGAATGCTGTTTGTTCTTGCTGCGACAAACACTGAGCAGCATTTAGTGGGCGGTTTACATCCTGTGGAGTAATGGGTGTTTTTGAAGACTGTCCTGGATACTGCACATTAAAAGGAATATCATTTTCTGAAACATTGCTATTTTCCATACCAGAAAGCAAATCCTCTTGCTGGTCCATGTCTGAAGACCTTACACGAGAAAGTCTTAACGTAAGTTTAGTGGAGTCCTTGGATGGAGAACTAATTATATCATACATTGCAGCTTTCTCACTCTGGTCTTTTTCATCCTTGCCTAATTTCATTTTCTTTTGCTTCTTTTGTTTTCTTTCTGGAGAATCTAGCAAGATGTCTGGTGGAACATCTCGAGGTGATGAACAAGGCAAAGGCTGAGATTGTAAAATTAAAGGTGGTCTTGATCCTACAAAAAACAATTCAATAGAAATAAACTAGGTATGAAGGAAGTTTTTGCCTGCATATGAAAAGCTACAACTTGGGAGACAAGACTGCAAAGACTGACTTAAGAGTCCTGTTCCCCCCAAAAATCTATGCTGCTATAAAAACTAAGTGAAAGAGTCCGAAAATGGGAAGAGCTGTTAAAAAAAAAATAAAGAAAAAGGATAGAAAGGAGAGAAAGAAGAGGAAAAAGAGAAGGAAGGAACGTGGGAAGGAAGTGAGGGAAGGAGGAAAGAAGGCAAAAGAAAGAAAAAGAAGCAGTATCTAGGAAAAGAGAATGATGAAAACAGGTGAGCTCAATATGAAATGAGTTTTTTTGGAGTGGTGCAGAAGATGGACCAAAAATTTCAAATATTTAAGAGTTCAGAAGATTGCGGTTTGAGGGGCCGGGGATTTAGCTCAGTGGTTTCAGTGCCTGCCTAGCAAGTGCAAGGTCCTGAGTTCGATCCCCAGTAAAAAAAAAAAAAAAAAAAAGACTGTGGTTTGTAAAGAACCTTGGATTTATCAGTAAAACTAATAATGGATATAAGAGAATGCTATTAATAATTTACTGAGATTGAGAAAAAAAATCAAAGAATACAAATTTAAATCTCTTGATATAGACCTGCTAAAGCACAAGTTTATTTATTTAATGATGTAATGATGAAAACTAAGAGAATAATATCTAGTATCTGCTTTCAAATGTTTCTTTTCTTATCCTAAAATTCATTTGGACCAAGAAGAGACCTACTCAGCTCAGTGGCACCACGCCTGCCTTGGAAGCGCAAGGTCCTGAGTTCAATCCCCAGTACCGGGGGGAAAAATAAAAAAGAGACCTAGAATAGCAAAAGCAATCTAGGCAACAAAGACAAGGTAGGGGGTATCAAAATCCCCAATCTGAAACTATACTACAAAGCTACTATGATAAAAACAGCATGGTACTGGCAAAGAAATAGACCCTGCAGATCAGTGGAACAGATTAAAAGATGCAGAAACAACTCCAAACACACTCAGCCACCTCATCTTTGACCAAGGAGGCAAACACCCTCATTGGAGGAAAGACAGCCTCTTTAATAAATGGTGCTGGAAAAACTGGGTTTCAACTTGCCAAAGATTAAAACTAGACCTGTATCTCTCACCATGTATTAAACTAAAATTGAGATAGATCAAAGATCTAAATGTTAAAACAGAAACACTAAACTGGCTGGAAGATAAGTTAGGTAGAACTCTTGAAGACACTGGCGTAGGAAAAGGTTTCATGAACAAAACCTCAGTCGCGTGTGAACTAGCACAAAGAATCAACAACTGGGATCTTATCTTATTAAAAAGCTTCTGCACAGCAAGAGAAACCACCAACAGCGTGAAGAGACAACGCACAATGAAGGAAAAATTTTTACCAGCTGTTCCTCTAAGGTCTACTATCTAGAATATATAAAGAACTTAAAAAAAATCACACCTCCCAAATTTAAAGAACCAATCCAAAAATGGGCATCTGAAATGAACAGACATTTCTCAGAAAATAAGTAGAAACACCAAATAAACATATGTAAAAATGTTCAACATCACTGGTCATTCGAGAGATGCAAATGAAAGCAACGCTGTGATTCCACCTCACCCCAGAAAGAATGGCTGCTATCATGAAATCAACTAATAACAAATGCTAGTGGGGCTGTGGGGAAAAAGGAACCCTTCTCCACTGCTGGTGGGAGTGTTGACCAGTACAACCACTGTGGCAATCAGTATGGAGATACCTCAAAGAACTAGGATTGGAAGTTCCATTTGATCCAGCTATTACCCTGCTGGGTATCTTCCCAAAAGAATTAAAAGAATCATTCCACAGTGATATATGTGTACCCATGTTTATAGCGGCACAGTTTGTTAATAGCTAAAGCTTGGAAACAGCCCAATTGCCCATCAACTGGATGAAGAAGATGTGGTTTTTTTTATAAAATGGAGTACTACTCAGCCATAAAGAACGAGAAACTAGAGACATTTTGCTAAATGGATGCACATTGAGGTCATACTCTTTTAAGTGAAATAAATAGGACACACATATGTAAATACTGAAATAATTTGAAATATGAATATCCTAAAGGAAATTTTAGTTCTAATAATACCTTTAGGAGTTCCATCGCTTCCAGCAGGGGAGCATACTGGCTGTGGAGACCTCAGGGGAAAAGATGCAGCATTCCTCATTGTTGAAGAATCTCCATCCTAAGAATAACAGTATAAAATTTATATCTTGAATGATAAAAGAGAGGGTTCATAGAAATCTTAAAGAGAATCAATAAAAGACATAAATTACTGACAGGAAAAGTGTTGCAATTCAATAGCATAATTCTTCTGCACTTTCCTGTTTTCTTCTTGGTTTATCTTAGAAGAATTGAAACTGTATCCAAAAGAATCAACAGCCTAAGCATGGCTGAATAAGAAAATTGGTATTACTAGCATGCTCCATTTTTGTTTGCTATTTTCTAGAAAAGGAGCTGAAAACACTGTATGAGGTTGTAAATGTCTTCAAGGCAGAGTCTACTGTCATCTCTCTGATCCTCAGATATGTGAAAATTATACAAAAATACAGCCAACTCCATAATAAAGCACATTTAAACACGTGAATAAATTTAGTTAACATGAAGACAACTTCACGAAAAAAAATTATACACATTTCAGAGAGAAAAAGAGCCAATTACTAATAAATAAAAGCTCATTTAAGAGAATATTTTGGTGCAAGCAATATTAAAATGGCAATTTAACCCTGTCCTAAAGTCCATAGGTACAGGAACCATACTGTTCACAGGTAGATTTTCAGTGCTTAATATAACATTTGATATACAGTAGCTATCCTTTAAATTGTGGAATGAAAACACTAGGTTATGTCACAAATATTAGAACTTTATTACCTTAATGATAACTAATATATTACATACGTCACTACTTAGCCTGTGCACCATGTGTAGGTAGTCGTCACTTGAGCCATGTCTGGGATTATCTGTGTGATGATTAGCTGAATTGCCAGATAATGGACCAGAAACTTTATTATCATGTATGTTTCTCAAACCACCTGCAACAATGGGACTTGATACCGATGCTGGAATTAATAAGAATACAAAACAAAGGTTCATAAACTGTTAAATTCTTAGAGAATATTTACAAGAAATACTTCAAACAAACAGATGTTACAAAGAATAATATAACACTCATGTACTGACTAATCAGTTTGATTAAATTTTGATGCTATGCCAGAAGTAATTCAGAATTATTTTTGAAAAGATAACAGATACGGTTGAAGATCTCTCTTGGTATATTCCTCTCCTCTATTCTTTTCCCCTTATTCCCTAGAAGTAACTAGTTTTTTGAGTTTTGATATACACTACCTATGCATGTTTTTATACTTTTGGTGTCAATGAATATATTCCTAAATAATACATAGCACTTTGCATACAGCTTCACACATGGAATATTGATATGTCCTTTTACAACTTGCTTTTTAATTCATTGAGATTTACTCATTTTTATACATGTAACTTAAAATTCATGTTTAAAATACATAAATAAATACATATACAGAATTCTGTTGTATAATAAATGTTCTTAATTTACTTATCCATTCTTTTTTGTTTTTTGGTTTTTTTTGTACCAGGGATTGAACTGGGGTCCTTGCACTTGCGAGGCAGGCTGCAGAACCACTGAGCTAAATCCCTGGCCCAAGATTTTTTTTTTTTTTTTTTGGTACCCGGGATTGAACTCAGGACCTTGCGCTTTCAAGACAGGCAGCGGAACCACTGAGCTAAATCCCCAGCCTTACTTATCTATTCTTACGTGGGCACGTTCAGATTGCTCAAAATACAGTGGTACCTCAGTTCAAGAACTTAATTCCATCTTTTCTTTTTTTGGTACTGGGGATCGAACTTGGGACCTTGTGCTTGTAAGGCAGGCAGCAGAACCACTGAGCTAAATCCCCGGCCCACAAGAACTTAATTCTTTCCACAATTCTGGTCACAAACCAAACTGGATGAGAACTGAATCAAATTTCCCCATAAGGTCAACACTGAACCTAACTGCTGAATTTGATTTGATTCTTGTCCCACTTGGTTCACAACCAGAATTATGGAAAGAATTTACTTCACGAACAGAGGAACCACTATATTTGCTGTTATAAATAATGCTGCAATGTGTATTCTTGTACACGAGTCTTTTTATACTGTATGTGACCTGTAGGTACCAGCAACTAGGAGTAAAATTATTGGCTATGCTCATTTTTAGGCTTTACAAAATACTAGAAAATAGCTTTAAAAATCACTTATGTCCATTTGTATTCTTCAGTAGTGTATGAGTGTTCCCACTGCTTTGTATTTTTGCAAACAATTTTTGTCTTCCTGAAGGTGGAAAAAGTCTCTAACAGTTACTTTAATTTACATTTCCTTAGGGCCGGTGATTTATAGCTCAGTGGTTTCACCGCCTGCTGCGCAAGTGCAAGGACCCAAGTTGATCTCCAGTATCAAGAACAAAACAAACAAACAAACAAACAAAAAAACTTAATTTACATTTCCTTGATTACTTTTGTGAAGCTAAGCAACTTTTCATGTGTACTGGTCATTTAGATTCCTTCCTCAACAAGCACTCATAAATTTCCTGTATTTTCTATAAAACATTTTACAATTTTGCTTTTTCAGTTAGGTCTTTAATCCATACAAAATTTTAAGTTTAGTGTTGAACAGAGATCTGGTTTTACTTTTCTTCCATATGATGACTAATTCTCTCAGCATCATTAAAGAAATCATTTTTCCCCTATTAAGTCCTATTACTGGGGCTGGAGATTTAGCTCAGTGGTTCTGCCACCTGCCTCGCAAGCGCAAGGTCCCGAGTTTGATCCCCAGTACAAAAAAGACCTAGTACTGTATGTATTAAGTTTCCATATATTTACGATTACATTCATAGACTCTTGATCATATTCTCTTTCACCATATATTACTTTTCCATGACTGTACTAACATACAATAAATCTTGATTCCTATTATTTGAGCTTCTATGCCATTCTCCTTTTTAAAATTATGGTGTCTATTCTTGGACCTTTATTCTTCTCGACAAATTTTTAGAAGCAGTTTAACAATAACTCCCCATTTTTTTGTAATAGTATATTGAATTTATAAGTTTTGGGAAAATAATATTTATCCTATTGAGTCTCTGTATCCATGAAGAAAGCATCACTCTTCATTTTCTAGGTTTTCCTTTAATTTTTTGTTAAGTTTTATAATTTTCTCCACAAACATCTTACATATCTTTCATTAAGTTTATTCGTAGGCATATCATGGTTTTCTTTGAAAGTGTAAATTTATACTTTAACTTGTAATTGCTTACTATTTAGAATATAAAAATATGATTAATTTCATTATAATAACCTATACAATATCTAAATGGAATACACTCTTATTAATTCTAGTATCTTTTATGTAGATTCTTTTGAGTTTTCTATAATGACAATTATAATAACTGAAAATGACACTCTGGTTCTTCTTCTGTATCCTGTCTTCTGGTATTAGGTAGGATACCCACTGTTCATTAAGTAAAAGTGGCAATTATAGGCATTCATGTCCTATACCAGATTTCAAGCAAAATATTTCTCACTTTTTACCACTACATGGCCTTTATCAGGATATCTGTATCAATCTATTCTTTTTTTAATGTAGTAAGTCGCTACATTTATTGAAGATCACAGGATGGTAGCAAGATCTGGGAAAAGGGAAAAAGGGGTTCGGGAGCAAAGGAAAAAGGCACTCAAGTGCAAAAGGGAAAAAAAGGGACTCAATAACTCAGGCTTTCAGTATTTACATGGTCAGATACCACTGATCTGTATATCAACCCATTCTTATACTGTGGCAAGTTTCAAAATAATGAATGGAAGTTGAATTTTGGCATCTATTAAGAAGCTCTAAGATCCATTCCACATCTGAATTATATTAATTATCTAGTATTAATCCACATATTCCTAACACAAAGGTTGATAACATTGCTTATATGGATTCTTAACACTTATTTAGAGATATTATTTCCATGTTCATATATTATGATGGTTCTACAATTTTCCTTCTGGATATTCTTCATTTCACCTGGCTTTGATCTACAGTTATTATCTGGCTTGAAAAAATAAATTAAGAAAAGTGTGGATGATTTGTTTTCTAGAATAGTTTAAGATTCAAATATCTCCTCTTTAAATATTTGGTATAACTTTAATTAAATTCTTTGTATGGTTTTATTCTTTCCCTAGATTTTTTCTTTTTTTTTGGTATTGGGGATTGAACTCAGGTCTTTGCGCTTGCAGGGCAGGCGGAGGAACCACTGAGCTAAATCCCCGGCCCCTCTTTCCCTAGATTTTAAAGGAAGGTAGATTTTTAAACTACAAAGTGAGGAATATGAATTTTAAATTATGATTGATACTGTCGAACTCTCTCTAAAACAACTGAATTTATATTCCTACGACTATAAAGGCTTACCAATCTACTCTAAAATTTCATTTCATTTAAATTTTGGTTGTACTCTTAAGATAAGTCAAATAACTATAACTCAAATTAACTATAATTTTATATCTATTAAGCCTTTCTGTATTCAATGGGCTATTCTTCTTTTACAAAATTCCATTATGCCTGTCTTGTTCTTATCTATCTGGATAAAATCTTAGTATATTAAAAACTTAAATTTGTGTTTATGTGTAACAAGTATTTCCCCCATATTTGTTTACATATCTATATAATTAAATATTTATATTTTCTTCTCTTACACAGAAATTAACAATGTTTTTCTCATTTCTGTAATCCGGGTTTTCAGTCTGCTTAAAAATAAGGCTTCTTCAGTTCTCAAGAGTACCACAAATCTGCCTGTACTTTCTTTTTGTCATTTTTTGATTATTAGAGAAAAAAGTACAGTTTTTCCACTTAGAAGATTTTTGTTCTAATAAGTGATCCAAGAAGCCAACTGAAATTTCAAAATGTCTAATCATCAAATAATTTAATAGTTAATTCTAACATACTGATTTAAAGATGTCATCTGTACATGACAAATATAATTTTCCAATGACTAGTGTAAAAACTGATGATAATAGAATCAGTGGGCAAAAGATTAATGAAAAATAAGATATAGGCACAGTCTCTATCAGCTCACAAATTACTTAGTAAACACAAAGGAAAAACATATACTTTACTCATATGTACAAAGAGATCAGATGGTCACCACCAAAAATCATTAATAATTGGACCCCTTGGCATTATACACTTTCTGATGTAATGCAGTATAAAATGGATATTATGTTATACGTTTGGCAATAATATATAATTGGAAACTAATAAAACTTTAAAAGAGAACTTCCACTTGATAGAAAATACAGGGGATATATATGGAGAAATTAAGCCACACTGTAAGAAAACAGTGAAGTCCATAATATGGGCTGTTCCACAATAAAAGTAGTACAAACTCTTCAAAAAACAAAAATTAATGTTATGAGGAAAAAAGATACGTTTTAGATTAAAATCAAATACAATGTGTGAGAAATCAGATCATATCACACTCTGAAAAGAAAAAAATATATTAAAGACATATTTAGGACAACTGGTAAGGACAAATGTAGACTGAATTTTATAATGTAAGATTGTTTTAATTTTTAGAAGAAACTATTAAAAATGGTGTGTATACGGGAGAATCTTTTTCTGCAAAATGTCATGATGCTTGCTGGTGTTCATTGTATTTGGTTAAAATTTTCTGCACAGTTGAAATTTTTACAATATAAAGTTGGAGGAAATGTTTCAAATTTTACCTCTCTCATACTCTAACGTGCCCCATTTCTGAATTCTTTCTTATTGGACTGACTTATCCATTTATTCCTTGTCAGACTAAATATTTTAAAATTTAGAGTATCTAGGTGAGGCTAATTTCTGAATAACATTTTTAGATTCTCAAGTATTCTGAGCATTCTAAGAAATGAAACATTACTAAACAGTAATTATTATTCTCATTTGATTTCTTTTGAAAAGGCTGAGTATATTTTGCTAAAAAATTTAGTATTTAAAGCAAAAATTGATGCACTTTCCTACACATTCTTAGGTGTACTTGTATTTTTTATTATCTTTCTTTCTGAGGTACTGGAGATTTATCCCATAGCCTGTACACTGAATTGCACTCCTTCCTTTTATTTTTGAGACAGGGTCTTGCTAAGTTGCCCAGCCTGGTCTCAAACTTGTGATCCTTCTGTCCCAGCCTCTTAGAATGCTGGGATTATAGCCATGTGCTACCCTGCCTGGTTTATGTGGTCATTTCCATAAGAAACAAATGTGCTCTCTGACATCTGTCCTCTGATTAATTGTATTTAAAATGTTCCTCATAAATGGATGCCAGAGGCTGGCATGGTGGTGCATGCTTGTAATCCCAGCACGTGAGAGGCTGAGGCAGGAGGATCACTATGAGCTTGAGGCCAGCCTGAACTGCACAGTGAGACCCTGACTCAAAAAAAAAAAGTGCCAGTGTACTAAAATTTTATAAATATTAAGAATATACAGGGGCCAGGGATTTAGCTTAGTGGTTCTGTTGCTTGCCTCGCAAGCACAAGGTCCCAAGTTCGATCCCTACAAAAAAAAAAGAATATACATAAATATGTTCAGCACTCACACTAAACTGAATACTTTTTTAAAAAATAAGAATCTATTCTAAGAGTGCGACTTGTCTTCCATTGCGTTAAGTGTGTAAAATAGTCTCGACCTAATAATTCATTATCTAGTTTTGGGAAACAATTAGTTGGCTGTTTGACAGGTGACTAAGTTTAAAAGTTTACAAATAAAGCTATGACTGTGCATAATAAACAAGAACGCACATACAGGAACTAATGACTGATAGCAAATATTAACAATTTATTAATTATGGAGAAAAAACTAACGGTATTTTTTTAAACTATCATTTTCAATTTTCTGTTTTTAAAATATTTCTCAAAATATAAAAAATTATATTAATAATAAATTAATACAGTGCAGATACCACACCAATATAACTTTAAAAACATTATAATATCAACATGGTAATACTAAATAAGGACTAAGAACTAGTAATCTAGTCCTAAAAATGTTTGCATCTAAAATTATTTATTTTCCTCCACTATATGACAAAGTTTTTTCACAGTTTATACTTTACCAATTACAACCTAATTGCTTTTTAGCTTATTGCTATAGCAAGGAGAAAGCCCAATTAAAAGAATGGTTCTTAACTTCATAATTAATATGACTAGCTATTTAACTTAATCTAAAAAGCCAAAATCACACTGCTCTTTTTCACTTCCTAAATCATAGTTGTAGCTTTTTTTTTTTTTTTTGGGTACCGAGGATGGAACTTAGGACCTTCGCTTGCAAGGCAGGTAGCAGCACCACTGAGCTTAAATCCCCGGTCCAGTTTGTAGCATGTTTTAAATCAATGATTTTATGCAGATAGTGGGGGAAAATTGTTTTTCAAGTAAGTGCATAGTATAGTATTTTAATATGTGTTCTAAAAATTATAAAAACAAAAAAATAAAGTTGTTTGGAATAATAGGTATTTCGGTATTCCCAACAATGTAAAAAACAACTTTCTTACCTTGCTGCATTTGTTGATGCGTTGTGTAACTTGAAGGATGGGAATATGGCATGTATCCTGCAGGGCTTTGTGGGGCATATGGACTAGGCACTGGGCTATTTTGTTGTGGCATAAATCTGTTCCCAGAGCTTGTCTGTGGTGGCACAAACCGGCTAAAACCGAAAACCCAAATGAGGAATATCAGGAAAAGAAATAAGTATGCTATTCCTTGAAATTTCACCATCATAAAATTCTCTAAACTTTATATATCATAAAACCTAAGTAAAGAGAAAATTTTGCAAAATAGAACAATGCAAAAACCATTCACAATTCATAACCTGAGAGTTATATTAAATAGTTAAAAACTGAAGTAATTCACTTATATTACCTACATAAAACTACCAATCTATTTAAGGGATACAATGCTATGTTCCATAAAATAAACTGTACATATTTTCTTACTTATCTCAAACAACTTGTAGCTACTTCAGTTAGTATATTAAGAGTGTTTCTACCTACAATTTAAGGCAAATGTTAATGAGGACTACTAAATATTTCAGCTAATTACATGTAACTCACCGTTATCTAAATACATATACCACATACTCACATATTCAAGCAATACTTAATAAATGACATACACATATCATATTTTCTCTTTTACCTGGAGGGGCTATGTGAGATAGTGGTTTGCTGATAATTGGAAGATGCAGGACTACTGTGCATGGAATTCTGAGAAAGTTTATACTGAGACATCATCATTCCTATGCAACACATAAAAATATTAAATGTTATTTTTTTCTAACAGTAAAGTATCCCTTAAATTACTTAAATCAGTCATTACATCACAAACATCCAAGTTTTCTATTTTTGACCAATGTTTTCATTTTGAAGAGTAAAATAGAGATGTTATAAAACCATAAATTGCAAGTACAAGTAATCTCACAAAAACATTTTTTTCATACAACTAATCCAGAAGTGGAAATAAAGATGATGATGATAATTATTAATTTTGAGAGTTGAGGGATAAAATCCAGGGTTTTGCACATACTACTGAAATGCTCTTCCCCTGAGTAAAACACCCAGACCTGATGATGATTATTAGAATTAACCTATTTACTAAATGTCCTATCATTTAGCCTTAGAACTGAAAATAATCTTTAGACGTCATCTTACCTAACCTTTGATTATACTATATACCACAGTATATAATATAATAAGCTTTTGGCTTTTCTTTTCCTTAATTATATGGAAATAGTTTATCATATATATCTCCTGTACTTGTACAATTTATTTCCAAAAGCTATTTGTTTCATTGTGGTTCAGACCTAGGTTTTTAAAAGTATATTACTTATGGACCCAAACTATGAATTCTTATAATTTGCATTCAAAAGTCTCTGATGCAAAACAGAACATCTTTTTTCCAGAATAACTCTTTGCCACTTAGGAATTAAATGAATTATTTCACAAATGAAAATATGAGGACAGCTTTCAAATTCTCATATATCTTTGCAAGCTAGACAATAATTATAATTGTTATACAAAAGGCATTTTGTTATATAGAAGCAGAAAAGTTCAGTTAGATATTTTAAAATCAGAGATAAAATTTATGATTCACCCTGAATTTTCTTATGACTTCTATAGCCAATCTCTTTCTGAGAGCTGCAAGCATCAAATTATGTTCCTCAATTTCACCTTCTGTTGACATGAAATCTGACTTTCAGCAGCCATATTCAAACAGACATTGCATGTTCACATGACAGAAATAGCCCAGAAGGGATTATAGCTCTAAAGTCAGTGTTAAATGAAATTAGAGCTCAAAAATCATCTCAAAGTCTACCACCACTGGTTCATTTTTTAAAATACCAATTTCTAAGCTTTCTTTTCTATCTAAAATTCATTATAAAATTGTTTTATTCTATAACTACTATAATTATTGTTGCTGAATTTTTTTTCTAAATAAAGAGAGCAATACCATGAGATTGGAGTTAAATACTTTTCCCTTTGAATTAACAGTCATCACTAAGACAAACTGAAAATATGTTTAGAAGAAATGGCTTTCAAAATAAAAGGAGTAAATAAAATTTTAACAGTTCTTTCTCATTAATTCAAATTCCAAAGAATTATGATTAAAAGTGACTTACATATTATTAACTTTTCTCCATGTGTGACTCACATTTACGTTTAGCAATCAAAAATAACCTTCAAAATTTTAAATCACCAGGAAAATGTTTTAAAATCACAACATACAATTAATTTTTAAATGTTAGTTTATATTTTTACAAGATGGGATATGTAATAAGCAAGTATAAGTAGTATAATACACAGTATGTGACTGACAGGTGAATGCTCTTAAGTTTTTATTAGAGTGATTACTACCAAAATTAAATGCTTAAAAATACAGGTTATAAAAATATAGTATTAATAACCTTGGATGACCTCTATCTAAATTTACTTATATTCTAGATCTGATACTCCACTCTTATTAGTATTAGTCTTCTTTCAATCAACTGTCCAATTTTCTTCTATTACTTTTTTAGAAAGCATTTATAACTCTTAATTTCTTTTCACCATTTATACTGTCTCCTATTACTGTAATCTAGTTTATTAGTCCTGGTGAAGGCATATCCCTCCCCACTATTCCTGTCTTCAACTTCTGAACGATTAGTTAGACAGAGGCATTCCATGGGTTGTGTTAAGGGGAATAGACAGTAGCTATGCAACTGCTTTAAAATGCAACTCACACAGAAACATACAAAATCAATAAACAATACTATCAAAACACACAAAGAACTAGGAAACAAAATGGAGGAGCTTCACAGAGATGCTGCCAATAAAGCAGAGATAGAATCTGGCAGTATTCTTGAATACAATGAATTAAGTAAGATGGACCTTCCAGAATTGTCTCCCTCTGTACTTCAGTTTTGAGACCAAGCAAGCACTTGGACTTGCCAAATTCAGCAAGTTCTGTAACAGTACAATGCTCTAACCCAAATATCCTGAGAATGTAAAAAGTGTATCTGTGTTAGATATACTTTAGTATTTTATAATACTTATAAATCATATTTTGTTAATATTATAACCAATTTTTCTATTGCTAAGGCAACAGGAGCATTAAATCAATTACTAGATAATCACAATCTCAAAAATACTAAAAATAATACTTTTTATGGTTATTTATAAATGTACTACACGTTCAAAGGCTTTATAATTATTTCATTATTTAAAGATTTCTTTTAATTAAATCAACTCTAAGATTTTTATCTAAAATAAAATTCCTAAAGCTCACGGAATAAACTAATACATTCCAAAATAAGTAACAAAATACTCTTGAAACTTTGTCTTAAATCATAAGGAATTTAGTCACATATTAGGCCAAAAGAATCTTATCAATTTAATTCTCCTTGTTCTTTGCTCGATTCAAGGCATAAACAGATAAACATAGGTGATAAGTTAGTTTGGTAAAGAGGACACTTGACTTTGTGTGTAAAATAAGTTCTGATACAGGACATATAAAAATATAGTATAAAGTTTAATTATTAAGAACCTTACCACTTTGTACATATCTGTTCTGCATGCTTTTCTCCCTGAAAACATTAGGACTTCTTGCCAGGACTGTCTGCAACAAGACTGGTATATCGCCTTCTGGATCATCACTGCCAAGGTTATCTTTCAACTCTCTGGCATTAAAATAAACAAATAAATAAATAAAATGTATATAAATAAAAATTTTAAATAGTGATTAATTTATTAAAACTCATGACACAAAATAGATGACTTATTATGTCCAACGTTACATATTTTTAAAGCTGTTATTCTTGAAAGAAATAATATTATTAAAAATGATAGAGAGGAGTTTTCAGGATAACTCTTTTTTTCTATTTTATTTTACATAGGGAGGAAAAAACTCAAAACATTTTATGGAATTATGAATTTAATATTAACATTAGTTTTAGAACATAAAATTAAGAGTCTATTCTAAACTATTCAAAATGATGGAAAAATCGAGAAGTAATTATGTGAAGAAGTTGATGTTGAGAGTTGGAATTTGTTTTTTCTCCCTTACATTTGAATATGAATGAGTCTGACTTTCTGGGCAATGTCCTCCAAGTGGCATACTATTACCATACTATTTAAGAAAAGAAAGAGTGATTATATAAATTTTTATATATTGTTTTCTCAAATTCATAGTGTATACGGGAGCAAACAAGTGACTAAATATAGTAGCAATTTTCAATAAAATTTAAAGTAACAAATTAAATTCACAGCTATATAAGGTGATAAAATTAAATATAAACAATATTTTAAATTTTATATCCTAAATGTCAACACTCTACACTCACTGAATTCAACAATAAAAATCCATAAAGATGGTATCCAACGATGAGATGCAAAAAATTTCTAGAATTAATCTTAAAGGAGCTCTGTATACGCATAAAAAGTGATATAATATTTAGATGTTGTAGACTGTCTAGTGATGTATTAGCTTTATATTCTTTCTGATTCAATCAGTTTTGTTTCTCTATCAGAAAATTCACATTTATTATTTTACTTTTAAGAGTCATCAACTTTAAAAATGGCTCCAAAATACGCACTGCATCTAATAAGAAACCTTTGTATTATGTGCTATATTTTCATTGTCCTAAGGAATAAATCTTTAAATAAAAAATTAATAAAGAATGGATGGTCATATGAGTATCACTGTATAGTAAGATATAAGGGTACAAGAGAAATTTTACTTTTTAATACTTTTTTGTTAAAATATGGTGTGTATTACTTCTGTACTAAAAAACCACACTTAAAGAAACTGTTGTCACAAAGTCACTATGACCCATTTAAATCTCATTAATACCTTGTCACAGTAAGGGTTATGGTCTCACTTGGCATTGATGTATTTTAAAAAATAAGCTAGGTATTTAAAATTTTTTGAAATAATGACTAAAACAAGGAATACTGATCTCTTAGTAACACCGAAACTTTTAACTTTATTTTAGATGTAAAACTGATTATACTTACATGTGATCTGTTGATACCTGGTTGAGGCTATGGACAAGCTGTGAAACCAAATTGTCATCCCTACAGGCCAAAAGGCAATTCACCTCTTCTGCTATTCGTGCATTAAAGAGAAGGCTCTTTGTAGTTGTAGCAGGTAAAGGGGATGGAAGAGGCAGCTGGTTCAGGACTATGTGGAATAAAATCAGATTATTAGAAATTGGGTGAGTGTAAGAAGTCTCTTTAGTGTTTAAATGTATTTTGGGATTAAAAATAAGTTGTAAATATCAATGTGACAAACTATTAAAAGACACTGCTCTGTTCTCCCCCAAATAACCCCAGAAAACTCTCAAAACATCACTTGAACCGTTATAGATTATACTCCTAAGAGTGATATTCAGCTCCTTCATATTTATGCTTGTTTTTTTCATTTTAGAAATTTTATTAAATTAACAAATTACTTGCCAGAAAGGTAAGGTTAAAACTAAGTAACTTTCAAAGTAGTGATTAATTGCCTTTATTCTAGCTTGCAAGATTTATTAGAATCAGTAGTCCTCTTAGATAATCCAAGTAAAGAAACCTGGTTCTTCATCAGACAGACTTGTAATACATTTTTTAAAGGATTAAGATATACAAAGATAAACAGCTCACATTAGCAGGAAAACATTCATAGCATATTGGAAGAAAAAGAGCATCTACAGGAATTTTGGTCTAATATAAATTCTTACATAGTTTTCTCCTTTATTCTAATAGTAAATAAAAGAACATCAATGTTTTAAAGAAGTTTAAATTCAGCTATAGTATCTCTTCTCCTAATGGAAGTGTATTTATTTGTCTAAACTATAGGTTAAGAAAACAAATCAAAATGTCAGATATCTTTATTTCTGGCTTAATTTCTTTTTTTTTGGTACCGGGGATCGAACTCAGGACCTTGCATTTGCAAGGCAGGCGTGGGACCACTGAGCTAAATCCCTGGGCCTCTCTGGCTTAATTTCTAATCTACTCTACATTATAATTATGCTGCTCAGGCCCAGTAGGTAATAACAGATTTTTCATTAACCCCTCCCATTATTACATATAATATAGGCCTTATTGGGGAAAGACAAACATAAAATATGAGGTACATGAGAAGTTATAAAGAGAAAAGGCAAAAATAAATTCCTAATAGTGTTTCTAATCTTGTAGCCTTATATATTAAAAGTTTATGCCTGACTTCTACTAAAGTCAGTTTCAAAAACTTTTCTTACCTGAATTATGCTAACTCAACCAAATACTTTATTAATTCAAACCTTTTAAACTAGTTATGCTAGTTTCCCAAATTCAAAACTGTTACCTAATTTTATTTTACTAAAATCAACCAGAAATTTATAAAAACAAAACCCAGAAATAGTAGTATTTGGAAGATACTGAATACAGATTAAAACATTTCTTGAAGTTACTTTCTCATAGCTTCTTCACTATGAAGCTCTGTATCTTGCTTAATGCTATAAAATTAAGCCATTTTCTCACATTCTACTTTTCCTTCTCACATCTATTTTCCCTCTTTTGATTCAAGTAAGATGGCACAGAGACTAACATTGTGGGTAGATTTGGCACCATCACCCAAGGATAAGCGCAACTACCACAATAATGACTCCTACCAAAATTGTGTAACTTTAAATAAATTTCAAAATGTTGACAATGTTCTTAAAATTTCTTAAGTATTCACTGTAAAACTGGCTGCTGAGATCTATGACAAACTCCAACAGATTACTCAATGTGACATCCAAAATAAATGTCCTTAAAAAATTAGGTAGTAGGAGCTGGCCATGGTAGCCCATGCCTATAATCCTAGCTACTCAGGAGGCTGAGGCAGGAGGAGGACTGAAAGTTCAAGGCCAGCCCAGAACAATTTAGCAAGATCTTGTCTCAAAACATACATACATACATACATACATACATACATACATAGAGCTGGGGTTGGTGGTGCAAACCTGTAATCCCAGCACTTGGGAGGCGGAGGGAGGACTACCTCGAATTTGAGGCTAGCCTGGGCTACATAGTGAGACCCTGTCTCAAAAAACAAAACAAAACAAAACAAAACCCAATAATAATAAAAATAAAAAGGCTAGGAACACAGTTCAGTGGTAGCCTCAAACTGTCAATCCTTCTGCCTACCCTCCCAGGTGCTGAGATTATAGACATGTGCCACCATGCCTAGTTAGCTTTGGTTTTTCTTAAAGCTTTGAGTCATCTTCTCTGATCTTTACTTTTGTATTTATCCCTTTATTATATAAGATCTTTTATCAACACATGCTACCATTTCTTAATGGGCCCAAAGCAAGAAAAAGAAATTAAGGTATATTTATAATTAGTTGACATTTCATTTTCTACATGTACATAATAAATTAAATGTACTACATTTGTCAATAAAAACTAACACAAAATTTTTTTTGTTAATTGTGATATTAAAGATAATTTTGGTGAGTTTTTAAAAAAAAAAATCAATGCTAACAAACATTAGAACTTAAATTAGATAAATTAACCAAACTTACGGTCTGTGAGACTAGCAATCCCCGCAAGAGTAGTTATGGGGACATGGGGCATATCCCCATTCATTCTGAAGTTCTGGAATGGTGTTGCCTATAAAAGTATTTAGTTCAGGTGCCAGCTGTCATTACTTCCCATTTCCCAAACACTGAAACACACAAAGAACAGACAATTATTTGTAGAAATATCTCAAACATATTACTATCAAAGAAATGCTTAACCATTATAAAAATTTCTGCTTTTGCCTGTAATCCCAGCACTTGAGAGGCTGAGGCAGGAGGATCACTGTGAGTTCAAGGCCAGCCTGGGCTACATGGTGCTACAAAGGGAGACCCTGCCTCAAAACAAACAAATAAAATTTCTGCTTTTGTTAGTTCAACAGTAACAATCATTAGCTGTATACCACTTACCATATATAAAGCACAGTAAAATGCTTTGTATACATTAAGTGATTTAGGTCTCAAAACTACCCAGACTAAGGTAGATATTATCTTCTGCATTTTATTGATATGAAAATTTACTTACAGAATGTTTAAAGAAACTAGTGAGGCCTGATTATACCTCAAGCATTCTGATTCCACGTCTATTTCCTAGCTAATAGGATGTATTATTAGAGAGGGGTACTCAATCAATCTTGAGGAGCCCAATACTTTCCACATTATAAACAGACTAAAATTTAACTTCATTAACTGGCTTCAATGTGCCCGTTAGCTATGTTTCTTACCACTGTCCTACTTAAGCCACATTCTCTAACCATATATTTTGTTGAGAAATTCTTCTTACCTAGGAAGCCCATCCCTATTCAAATTCTGTAATTCTTCAAGACCCAGGGCAAGTACTAACTTTATGAAACTTCAAATTCACTCCAAAGCCATCTTAATCTACTCTGCATTTATGACATTTAGTGCCCGATATTCTTTTAGGAAATGGTTATACAGTGTATTCCTCTGTGACATCTTCAAACTTTTTCTTATTTTACTCTTGCATGATTATTCAATGTGCATATCCTTACCTTATCTTTCCAGCTATGACTGCAAGATGCTTATAAAAATTAATCACAATCAATATGCAATCATATAAAAGGTATATTTTTAAATGTTCCTGTTCAAAGAACTTATTTAAATATTTAATATTTATTATGGTGTGAATCACTGCTCTATGTATGCAAAGACACCCTATAAAACTGTTGAATATCTTGTCTTCTGCTCAGTGTCCCCAAAATTTTCTCATCTTAGTTTCAACATATGGCTTGTGGAATACTTATCTTTAACAATACTTATACAAGTTTTCATAAGTAGATAAATATTTTAATAAGGCACACAATCAATTATATGCTTTTATTAAATATTTTATAAACTAATCATCAAATAGTATTGTCTGTATCAACTAAGACAGAGTTAAGATAGAAAACTGAATTACGGTTTCCAGTTTAAACATTTCTCCTCTTGATATTGTATTTGCTAGTCTTTTACTTCTTAAGAGAACCTCTTAATTTTTTGAATTATAAACCCAAAAACAGTCAAACAACACACTAGTAACTTCCCTTGCTCATGCATCTTAATGCAACTTTGCAAAGTTTTAAAGTATATATATACAGGAAGTTAACATTAAAAATTTCCTTTCTTCTCAAATATTATAAATATGATATAACGACAAAGGGACGTAAAATACATATGTATAATTTAACAGAGTTATAAAATTAACACCTATAGAACCACAATCCAGAAGGATAGTACCACTGTTCTTTCTACAAGTAATAACTATCCTATCTTTTTTGTTAAGTGTTAATTTTGTTTTTGTCTTTTTTGGGGAGATTACTTGTATCTTTTTCTTTTTAGTTTAAAGGCCTTTACACACATATTCTTAACTAAAACCAAGCTAAGTAAAACAAAAACCCATATTACTTGCCTTTGGTGTATGACTGACAAAATTTGCTAATAGAAGCCCACTAAAAGGAAATGGCATGGGAGAAAGAATTACTACTGGCTATCCCCTATTTATCCTTTTGCTGCTACTCTGTGGACTTTGCTCTTTGAAATTATACATCTGATTCCTTACAGCTGAAGAAATTTAATCCAGGACTGGGGATATAGCTCAGTAGTATGAGGTCCTTGGTTCCATTTAATCTAATAGGAATAGTTAGTACTTACATCAAACACTTTTTTTTTTGGTACTGGGGACCAAATACTGGACCTTGAGCTTGCCAGGCAAGCATAGTGCCACTGAGCTAAATCCCCAGCCCTACATCAAACACTTTTAAAAATAGGCTGAAACTTACAATTTCTTGAAAGTTCACCAAAACTCAATGAATTTTTCACAACTTTATGCTAATTAGAAAATTCCATCTTACACTTATTAATGGAAAATCACTGAATGCAAATGACAGATCATAAACATCTTTTTACTTATGTACAGTCCATTATTATACATGTAAATTGCCATATTCAAGCAGATTCAGCAGCAAGTGATTTCATTTAATTATTTAACTCAGATATAAACAGTAATGTACTAGAAGGTGGGCTACCTAACTTTATTCGGTTTCCCTAAATCCCAGACGAATAACATCCAATTCCAGGCTAGAATTTTCAGCCTGAAAATGACCTATGTAATTAGTTACCACATATGAAATACAGTAGAAGATTAATAAATCCAACTACAATTGCTTTTCTTAGTGATATGACAAGGCAATGAATACTGTACTCTGATGACAACTCTAAAGAGGAGGGAAAAGCTCCGGAGGGAAGCAACAATATATACTTGGTTTAAAGTCTTTTACCTATATACTTCGGAGTAAATGATTACTGACAAACATATTTATACCTCAATGTTCAACTACACTAATTTCACTAAGAGTTTGAAGAGCACCAGAGGGATTTGGTAGACGTAGACTTAACAATTTTAGTTACGGATTTTAATGAATGAATAATCTGTGGAAATGTTGCCACCTTATGTTGGAAAGTGACAGAGTCTACTAAGAAACAGCATTCCCAGAACTCTAAAAAATATATACATATATCACTAAGTAATGATATAGCGTTTCTGGCTCTGGAATAGTTAATGTTTGGTCTGACTCTATAAAAGTGTACTGTATGAAATTATCTCTGGGAAGTGTATCCAGAATGAAATCGTTAACAAATGCTAAAGAATATTTTAATGAGTGCTCATGAACTGTCACTTTAAGGTGGTATTTTACAAACTTTGAAGGTTACTGATCAGTAGATTATAAACTAAATGTAGTATGTTGAGGTCAACATTGAGAGAAATGGAGGGAAAAGAAACATAGGGGTGCATTACACATTGCCTTATGAGTCTAGGTACAATGTGTCTTGAATTGTGGGTTACCAGGCAAAGCAGTTTGAGAGGTGCTGATTTCAAGAAACAGAAGACTGAGAAAAAGAGCCTGCTCATAAGTGTTGACGAGAATGAAATAAACTAATGCATGTAAATAATCCAACATACTACTTGACAGTCAAGTGATCCAGATATTTGTTATTGTTGCTGGTACTGAAAACAGATGTAAAAGAATAGAGGAGAAACACAAGACAATTAGGGAAAAGGTGAATTAATCCCTATTTCTGAAAAATATTATAAATAATAATAATAATAATAATAATAATTATTATTATTTTTTGGTACCGGAGATCGAACTCAGGTCTTTGCACTTGCGTAGCAGGCAGCAAAACCACTGAGCTAAATCCCCGGCCCTATAAATTATTTTTGACATTGCAGTACATGTTTCACCACAGTCTTACAAATCATAGTTACAGTTTTAGGTGTACCCATCTACATTTACTTAAATGATAAGGTAGCAAAAACAAATACTGTCAACAAAAAGTACAAAAATCCTATTTTAATATTAACTAAATAAAAAAATACTGAGTAAAAAAATCATTTTAAAACTAATTTTAAGAGTGGCCTGATATTTGTTTAAAAAAATATTTAGTTAGGAGAAGATACTATAATAAAGTCTCAATTTAGCACATTATAATGAGTCTGAAAGGAACTTCTAAGCACTTGCCAAGCTTTTCTTTTTTTTTTTTTTTGGTACCTGGGATCAAACTGGGGTCCTTGCACTTGCGAGGCAGGTGGCGGAACCACTGAGCTAAATCCCTGGCCCCCTAATATTTTATTTTTGTTTTGTTTTTTGGTACTGGGGATCAAACTCGGGACCTTGCCCTTGCGAGGCAGGTGCCGGAACCACTGAGCTAAATCCCCGGCCCTTGCCAAGCTTTTTTAAACACCCTAGCTTAGCGTTCACTTGATTTGACTTCAAAATTAATGATTTCTTCATACAAACAAAAGAAATGAAAAAAATAAAGTACAAATAAAAGTACAAATAAAATAAGTTATAATACTAACACTCAAACTATGTTGAATAAAATACCTGAGAGCAGATAAACTTCTGGAGGACCACTCTGCATCCTATAGCAAAGCCTCACATATATGTATAATCCTGTCTCAATTTCACTTTCAGAAATATATTCTAAATAGCCAATCAAAAATGTATGTCATAGACACTATCACACCATTATGCTGCATTTTAGTAGTGAAAAACAGGTAGGAGCAATGGCTAATGTTTATTAAGCACCTACTGTGTAAACAAAACAATTACAAATACTTTAATGTGCTTTCATTTAATCTTCGTACAGCACTCAAGTACTAATCCAGTTTTATTTGATGAAAAATCTGATCTATGGAGAGGACAAGAAATTTGCTTAAGAGTCTGTCGTACTTTTTCTCCATGCTGAGACAAAATACCCAACACTCAAAATTAAAGGAGGAAAAAAGTTTATTTTGGCTCACAGTTTGTAGAGGTTTCAATTCATAGTTGGCTGGATCCAAGGCAGAGTGGCATGGCAGAGGACAAACAGTTCACGGCAGGCAGAAGGCAGCAAAGCAGCGAAGCAGCAAAGCAGCGAAGCAGCAAAGCAACAAGAGATAAACTAACCAGTATCCCTCTGTCTCTTATATTTTCACATCCTTAATCCTAGCATCACATTGTGAATCAATCTCATTATCATACATGCTATATCCAGGCACCTCTGAGAAGACCCACATGAGGTTTCTAGACATCTAGATACAAGCTATAACAAGATCATACAGCAAAACCCAGATTATCTGGCACAAGGACATTTTATATAACTAAGAGGCATAATAATATTATTAGTTTATTATTATTATGGTATATTAAATGTTATTTCTATAAAAGATTACTATGTACCAAACATGTTATATAATCAATACAGTCACAATATTTAGCCAATGAAGAAACAAATCAAGATATATGGCTTTGAACCTAAGCTCCTCCACTTACTATATAACTAGGTTCCATGATTCTGAAATGAGACAGGGAACTGTTACTATTTCTAATTTTATTGTAAATGTGAAATGGTTAATAATATGTAAAGCACTTGGAACTGTGCTGGGCATATAGTAAGTATTCAACAAATGTGAGCTGCTGTATATTGTATACTGTACTTTTCTGCATCTTGCCTTTGTCATGCAGAAATCTCAGAAATCTTTCATATGTGCACATCTGTCTTAAATATTACTGCAATGTCAAGTTTTAATAAATGTTTCATAGTATCACATGACTAAATAGTAATGTGATTGGTCTACTTTATAACCCTATTTAGTAAATAATTTACATTTCTTTTTTTTTGTGGCACCAGGGATCGAACTCGTCCTTGCGCTTGCCTTGGGTCCTTGTGTTTGCGCAGCAGGTGGCGAAACAACTGAGCTAAATCCCCCGCCCCAACACAATTTACATTTCTATGGCCCTCAAGTACTCTTGCATTCTTTCTGGTATATAATACACAACATTAAACAAAAACAAATTTTGAAAAACATCAGCTTTTGATAGAAGAATATAAAGGGTAGATAAATATCTTGATACTTTTGAGATAACTTCAACATTTTTCTCACCAAAATTGGCACAATGAGCTGCAGGATGTAGCACAGCGGAAGAGTACTTGACTAGCATTTGTGATAAGGCCCTGGGTTGAATAACCAGTACCACCACCACCACCAAAAAAAAAAAAAAAAAATATTTTGAAAATGATCGCTTTCCAGGGCCAGGGATTTATCTCAGTGGTTCTGCTGCCTGCCTCGCAAGCACAAGGTCCAGAGTTCAATCACCAGTACCACCACCACCACCACCACCACCACCACCACCACCAACAACAACAACAAAACAGTATCTCAATTTGGAAAAGAGAACAGAACACTCTTGGAATTTCTTAGAAAAGATTGTGAATGTGTTTGGGTGTATTTATACATTCTATCTATTCCATCTTCTCTACACAATAGGCACAAAAAAGAGAAAGAGTTACATAGATATTTTCTTGCAACAAGAAACCCAATGTTTGTCTTCCTTCAAGAGAAGAATGTTTTTTGTGCATTATGTAAGAAAAAACAACCTGGCTTTTCCAGCAATAACATTAGGTGCAAGGTACTATTTGAAGTTTATACATATTTGAAAACCTTATACATTAAACCATTATCGATATAAATTTTCTTTCTTTAAAGTTAGTGAAAAAAACTGTGAAACACTTAAAACGGAGAAGTAAACATATTAGTTTCATTGGAGCTTGTATTCAAAACTACCAATCCAATATTTACTATGTGCTTTTAGCCAAATTATTTAGTTATCTGAGCCTTAACTTTTTTAAAATTTAATTTTATTGGTATATTATAGGTAAACAATATAATGACATTTATCATTGGAAATTTGCACCTTTACATAATCTCTCTTGGTTCTTATTTTTTCCCCTTCCCCTGCCCTCCCTTCAGCCCCCCATCCCTCCCTATTTACAAAGATTTTGTTCCTATTTTTCCATTCTCTAATATTAATTCCATTCCCCTTCCTCTCCCACTTCCCCTTCCCCTTTGCCCCTTTCCTTCCTATTTCACATTATCTATTATACCTTTTAGTCCTTATTCACACTTTCAGTTTCTCACACTAGAGGACCTATTTGGTATTTACACATGTGTGTCCTATTTATTTCACTTAAGAGTATCAACTCAACGAGCATCCATTTAGCTATAAATGTCTCTAATTTCTCAGTTTTTATGGCTGAGTAGTACTCCATTTTATAAAAAAATAACATTTTCTTTATCCAGTCTCCAGTTGAAGGGCAACTGGGGGGCTTCCAAGTTTTAGCTATTACAAATTGTGCTGCTAGAAACATGGGTGCACATATATCACTGTGGTATGATTCTTTTAATTCTTTGAGGAAGATACCCAGCAGGGGAATAGCTGGGTCAAATGAGACTTTCAGTCCTAGTTCTTTGAGGTAACTCCATACTGATTTCCACAGTGATTGCACCAGTCTACACTCCCACCAGCAGTGGAGCAGTGTTCCTCTTTCCCCACAGCATTTTTTCCTACCAGCATTTCTTATTGGTTGATTTCATGATAGCAGCCATTCTTTCTGGGGTGAGGTGAAATCTCAGCTTTGTTTTCATTTGCATCTCTAAAATGACCACTGATGTTGAACATTTTTTCATATGTTTATTTGCCATTTTTTACTTCTTTTTCTGAGAAATGTCTGTTCATTTCAGATGCCCATTTTTGGATTGGGTCTTTAAATTTGAGAGGTCTGATTTTTTTTAAGTTCTCTATAGATTCTAGATAGTAGACCTTTGTCTGAGGAACAGTTACTGAAAATTTTTTCCCAGATTGTGAGTTGTCTCTTCACACTGTTGATGGTTTCTCTTGTTTTGCAGAAGTTTTTTAATAAGAAGAGATCCCACTTATTGATTGTGCTAGTTCATGGGCAACTGAAGTTTTGTTCATAAAATCTTTTCCTACACCAATGTCTTCA
>NW_004624759.1:18007069-18052478 GCF_000247695.1 Heterocephalus glaber
AAAAAAAAAAAAAAAGAGGAACAATAACTGTTTAATAAATAAATCTTACTTACCAAGCACAAACTCCTTATTTCCTTTGAATATACCAAGGATCAGCTAAATATAAAGAATCAATTTGGTAACTTTTCCTATAAAAATCTTAGATCTGACAAATAGTCAATCTTAGTAACTTAACAGTCAAAATTCCTTTAAACTCTACATCATTTTGTTCTCCAGAAAAATCTGCTTTATCTTTTCTTTAGCATAACCAAATAATTTTTCTTTTATTATGTAAGATGTTTCATAGCTTAAAAATGCCATGCTAGGTTAGGTCAATAGTTTATCCAAACTCATACAGGTACCCCTTGTATGAATGGTACACAATACAATACACCAAGTTTTTATATTTACTCCTTTATAATGACGCACTCAGTAATTGTTTATAGTCACAGACGCTATGCTAGGTAAACAAGGTACTATAGTTAACAAGACAGAAATAGTCTCTGTCTTTCAAAATTTGAGTTTGGCTATAAGAATGCTGTGAAAAGGGTAAATACTTCAGAGGGAGAAAAGAGAATCCTTAAAACCTGAACCAATTTTATCAAGACTTCTGCGTATTTTAATCTGTCCACAAATTCTGCATCAAATTTATTGAAAATAGAAACAATGGTAAAGATTCTTAAAATTTTTGAAAAGGTATCAAAAATACATTGCTAACTGAAAATATAATGGACTAGTACAAGTCCATTTTTGTGAAAAATATATTTTTATACAAATGACAGTCTGGACAACACAAAAAAGTCTTTAAAATATATTATTAAGTCTCTAACAATGATTAAGAGCAGAATGCACCCTGCACTTCTTTGGAAATTCCATTTTGTAGTACTTGTATCTGTATTGCTTGGACTTTTTTACTATTAGAATATTTATGATTCAGAAAATGATATAAACTGCCGGGTGTGGTGGCACACACCTGTAATCCCAGCACTTGCGGAAGCTGTGGCAGGAGCATAGCCGTGAGTTTGAAGTCAGCCTGGGCTATGTAGTGAGTTCAAGACCAGCCTGAACTACAAATGAGATCCTGTCTGAAAAAACCAAGAAAATGATATAAACTATGATAAAAATGGAAAACAACAGTTGCTGTTATCTCTACATAGATTTTAGAGGGTTACTTAAATAATTATCTATGAAACTTACATTAAGCATCTTCTATATGAAGGCATTGTGCCAGATACTAAAGAATAAAATATGCAGGCCATATTTATAAACACTTTGACCAAAGCCAGAAAGAAGCCCACAAGAAAGTTAATGTTGATTTTCTCCCTGTATCCTTGATAAAAGCAAATTTAAGTTTTCAGTTAAGACTAATATATAGTGACGAAGGTGGAGTGGTAATGAGACACAATGGAAGCAGAAAGTTGTTGAGAATAATGTACTGACATGAAATGATGGTCCAATTTTGAAATTAATATGTAAATGCCAATGTAACATTAGAAGTGGAAGAAGTTTTTTTAAAGTAGGAAACTGGAAATTCAGGAATTGGTCAGAACTAAAGTCATAGGTATGGAAGTGATCTACAGAAAGCTGATTAACAGGTAATACAGCTGGTTGAGCATCCTGACCCTGAAAATCTGAAACTTCAAATGCTCCATGAATTGAATCTATTTGAGCACTAACATGACACCAGAAGTGGAAAATTTTATACTTGATTTCATGCGACAATTCACAGTTCAAACACAGGCACACTAAAAATACTGTATAAAAGTACCTCCACACCGTATACATATAGTACAAGGTACATATGAAGAATAAATGAATTTTGTGTTTAGACTTGGTCTTATCTCCTTAATATTTCACTATGTCAATGCAAATATTCCAAAATTTAAAAAAACCTGGAATCTAAAACAATTCTGATCTCAAACATTTTAGGTAAGAAATAAACAGTAATGATAGATGCGATAAGCAGGTAACACTATACAAAATTTTTTTAGCATTTATGTGTCAGATATTTATACACACATTTCCTTATATCAGTGTCGGAAGGTGATAAAAATTATTTCACTGCAAAATTCGAGACTCACAGTAAATACTTTGTGGCTCGATAGTATATACCATAGCTGAGATTTGAACTCAGGTATTTCTTAACTACATGTTAGATTCTCAGGCATGTCTGAAGAACATAAAACCAAGATATACCCACACTGTTATGATGGAAAGACTAACGAGTAAAATGTATAGAAAATAGTAAAAGCTCTTTACAGAAGATACATGCCTGTTAAAGGTCTCAAACTAGTAAATGACTTAGCTGAGACTAGAATACACATGTCTGGATTTCTAGTTCAGTATTTTTTATACTATATGGGTATCTTGAGTGGTTACAGTATTTTGAATAAACCAAATTTCATACATGTAGGATATTTAGCTAATTAACACTTTTTCTTTGCTAATGTTAGTTTTTTTGGTATCTATGGGGAGACTTAAAAAACTACTTTTATCATCCCTGTTTATACTGCATTTACTATTAAAAACTACCTCAAATCCTTTTGGGAAATACGTGTTATATAAATCCTTAAAAGCTACTGAGTTTAAGTAGATAAATAAATCTGTGTTGTAATACTTACTATTTTATATAGGTCATGGTTACTCCCTAGGGGAGTGGTGATGAACCTAAGGCATATGTGCCACAGCAAACTGTTTGTGTCATTGAATGTTCTAAAAGGTTCACCATCACTGCCCTAGAGAGTGGCATACTTTCAGCAGAATCTTTTCACTTTAGTCAAGCTACTACTTACCTTCAGATTCCCTTTCCCTGCCTATTATTCCAGAACAGATTTTTTCACATTCTGTTTAAAACACTCCTGAAAAGGATCTTCTTTAAATCTTAGCTCAAAAAACAAACAGTTCCCAATCAACTACACTGTGAAAATTCTCACATTCTTTAAAACATTACTGCTTTTATAAAATTCCAAATCACCTCCATTAATTAAGAAAGATGCAAAATAAAACAAAGCTCTAAAGTTCTCTTGGGACACTTCTTTCATTTTTAGAACTGTGAGCCCCCTGCAGCTATCATGCTGGATACAAATAATGTACATGTATATGTGGGTCTCACTGATGTAGCTGTATCATAATATATAATGTAATGCATATATGAACAATATATTTATATTACCAAGTACTACTATACAGAGAAAAGTTACCAGTAAGTGAATCAGTTTGATATTTAGGGTTTTTCAAAAGCAATTTATACGATATGTATGTTTGCTGAGAAATAAAACAATTAGTAAAATTTTGCTTATATATTGCTGTAATCAGTTTTCTTCCTTGTTATCATTACTTTCACAGCATTTTATATGAGCTGACTTTAACAAAACTTCCCATCTCTTTAAATAGATCCAACTGATTGTATAGTTAGGTCTCAGTAACTATATTAAGTCTAATCATACCAAAAAACATGCAAAAGTAAAAACTGTATCAGGAAAAAATAGTCTTGAACTCTGGAATTTGATTATCTAAAATGTTTTTTAGAGAGGCCATGGAGGAAATGCCCATATGCTACTATGATCTGAGTTTCTAGTTCACCCCATATACAACAAAATAAATATTATTTCTCACCTTCTTTTATACTGCAAAAGAAATAGCTGGTCTCCATGATCCTAAAAGGTTGAAACTATATAAGTTTCCTACACATTAGCAAGTAAAATGCAAAATCAAATGACTACTTCATTTCTTTCTAGATGAAGTTCAGTTTTTAAAGAACTGTAAGATATAGGTCTCAACTTTGGAGCAAGACATGTTTAATAGTACACAGTCACCTGAAATCTTAAGATAAAATGCTTTTATGTGACAATTACTGAATAGTCCACAAGAGGGCACACTTTCAACTATTGTGACTGAAGTGGGAAAATTAAAAATTCAGACTTAAAAAAAAATCAGTATATTAGAAGTTGGCCAGATTTATTTAAATTGATTATTCACCATAATTAGAAAGCAAGAGATCTTGAAGTATGTTATCTTTAGTTTAAATGCACACACAGGAAACTTTCTTGGATGCATATAAAATGTAAGAAACACTTGAGGGGATCAAGTCTTCTACATTAATATTAAAATATGTAAATAGTCTTAGCCATCTGGAATTTGGCTACCCTAACAATCTTTTTAAGATACTTTGGCTACTTTGATAGAGTCCCTATGAACAATTCATTCTTCAAGACAACTTAGTGTAAGAACAAGTAGGATTATGGTTCAGATACATTAGGAAAATCTTCCAATTAAACAGGAGAGCTCATTAAGGTACCTGAAATGAAATAGCACCTGAGAAAGAATATACATAGAACATATGTATAATATGCAGGAGGACTGCAAGCTCAAGCCCAGTGTGGGCAATTTAGTGAGACCCTGTCTCAAAATTTAAAAAGAAAAAGAAAAGAAAAAGGCGCTGGGGACGGAGCTCAGTAGCTCAGGGTAAAGGCCTGGGGTTCAGTTGCCACACACCCAATGGACCACTTATGTATAATCTACATCCTAATCCCTACACCACTCCTAAAGTTTCTTCTGATTCCTTGTCATCTTTCTGTCCTCATTCCCTTTTTTTTTGGTACCGGAGATCGAACTCCGGACCTTGTGCTTGTGTGGCAGACACCGGAACCACTGAGCTAAATCCCTGGCCCTCCTCATTCCCTTATTGATCTCATTTAGTTTCAAGATTTTAAAACAGCACATCTATGTGGATTCTCAAATTCCTATCTGTTAAGTGATCTCTCACTGTATGTTACATTCATGGGTTTAACTACCTAATCAGCAATTCCGACTTTGATGTTCAGTAAGTGCAAATCTAGAACAGAGGTTGACAATCTTACTATTGACTATTTATATACTTTAGATATAAAATATTTATAAATATTTCCTCCTAGTCTTCTGCTTGGCTTTCTATTCTCTTAACATTAACTTTTTGGGGGGGGGGGTACGAGGGATTGAACTCGGGTCCTTGTGCTTGCACAGCAGGCAGTGAAACCACTGAGCTAAATCCCCGGCCCTCTTAACATTAACTTTGAAGAGCAGATTGATTTTTAATCTTGCAGTCACATTTTTACCATTTGTTCTTCTGTAAATTGTACTTTTTGGGGCTGTAACTGAGAAAATTGTCTAATCCAAGTTCACAAAAAATTTCTCCTATAATTTTATATTTCCAGGAGATGTATAATGTAACTGAACTTAAATTTTGTATGTAGTATTAGCTTCATTTTTTTTCAGATATGGATATCCAATTCTTCTATCACTGTTTGCTGAAAATACTATTCTTTCTACATTAAATAGATTTTGAACTGTTGTAAACCATTAGTTTCATATGTGATTAGGTCTATTTCTTGGCCTTTTACTCTGTTCAATCAATGTCTTTTCCCATCTTGGTAACAAATACCACCTTGTCTTGATTACTATCACTTTGTAATGAGTCTTGAAATGAGGTATTGTTAGTCCATACTGTTCTTTTCCCTTTTTTCCCCCCTCAAAACTGTTGCAGATCTAGGTTTTGTAGTTACATATGGATTTTGGAATCATCTTGAGGATTTCTTTAAAAATTTCTAGGATTGTGATAGGTACAATGTGAAATCTATATATCAATTTGGGTAGAAGTGACATTTTAACAACACTGAGTCAGTCTTCTTACCTATAATGTGTATCTTTATATTTATTTACATTTTAATTTCTCCCAGTTATTTTCTCTAGTTTTAAGTCTACATTATTTTCAATTAGTATTTCATATTTTGATGCTATTAACTGAAGAAAACTTGATTTTCAAAATTTCATGCCAGTATGTAGAAACGTAATTGAATATCATATATTAATCTTGTGGACTGAAAACTCACCTCACTTATTAGTTCACTTATTATCTTGGGCATGCATGAGATTTTCTTCATAGAAGACCATGGTTTCTGAAAATAAAGGCAGTTTTATTCTTGTATTGCTAAGCCACTTTACAGTTTCATTTCTTTCCACTTTGGATGCTTTTACTGTATTTTTTACTGCTTTACTACACTGGCTAGAATCTTCACAATGTTAAAACAGAAGTGGGCAGTGCTGATATACATTTTCTGTTCCTGACCTTAGAGGAAAATCATTTTGTTTTTCACCATTAAGTTTCATACAGAATTTTGTATTTGCTTTTTATCAGGTTAAGGAAATTCCCACTTATTCCTACTTCTATAGCATTTTGAAAAATAATGAATACTTTAAAAATTTCTGCATTTTGAATAGTACTTACAGTAAGTTAAAAAATGTAGAGAGATCAAGTATACCCTTCCTCCAGCCTCCTCCAATAATAACATTTTGAATAACTGTACTACAGTTTCTAAGAGTATCAATATTGGTACAATCAAAGAACTTCATCGGATTTAACCAGCCGGGTATGGCACTGTTTGGGGTGGGGGATTCCATACAGTTTCACTGTACATGTAGCTACATGTAACTATCACCTCCTTCAACATACAGAATTATTCCATCACTGTAATAACCACTCCCTGTGCTGGCCATAGAGTTGTACTTCATATCTTTAAGCCCTGTCAACCACTAATCGGGTCTCCATTTCTATGATGTTATTTCAAGAATGCTACAAAAATTGAATCACACAGCTACACAGCCTTTTGAAAGTGGCATTTTCGCACTCAGAATAATTTCCTTGTGGTCTCCAAGTTATTATATGTAGTAATAAATTATCCCTTTGTACTGCTGAGAGTGGCATTCTATATGGATCTACCACAGTTTGCTTAAGCACTCATGCAATGAAGGATATTTGGTTGCTTCTAGTCTTTGGCTATTACAAATAAAGGTACCACAAATACTCACATGCTGACTTTTTTGAAGAACACTAAGTTTACATTTCATGAATACCCTAGAGTGCACAGCTGCATTTTTTTTCACAGCTGCATTTTTATGTGGCATTTAGATTTATCTTTTAAAATTTATTCTGAAGTAATTGTTTTCAAACTACGTGAAAAAAATACTGTTTTTCTAGAACCTTATAGCTGTGTCTAATTGTATATAGTTGCAACTCAAGTTAATATTTTTAAGGACTGCATACACTTTATGTGAAAAGAGGAAAAGGTTCAAAACAGAGCAACTGTAGGTGTCATGCTCAACAACTAAATTATGTATGTAAACAGCCAGATAATGCTTTTATTTTTAAATAATGGCATGAATCAAGATAAATCAAACTGAAAGCACCCTGATATAGCTTATCAGGCCAGATATGATCTAACTTGTACCTTTCCTCCTAATTTTGTATCAATCCATCACTATGTGCCAGCCACCTAATTCCTTTGTATTGAGCTCTGTCCTTCAGGAAGTTGAACATGCTAATAAATATCTCCCTATTCCCATTTCCTCATCCCATTTGCTTATGAAGCTCTTAACTCATGAGATTTCTTTACTGAAGTACCTTTTCCCCAAGGAAAGGATAACTTAGTTATCTCCTTTTATTTCCCAGAGTTTCTAGTTCTTTTCATTTAATAAAAGAACTAGGACTCTGGAATGCTAAGAGCTAGGAATCTAGAATCATACCATAGGCAAGTTACCTTTACCTGAATGTGCCTCAGTTACTATTACCTTAAATTCAGGAGACAAAAGTACTACCTATTACATAAAATAACAATGAAATGAATGAAAATTCCTTAGAACCACTCCAGGTATATATTAAGAACTATATAAGTATCATCCATTGTTGTTATGGAATTTATCACAATATGTAATTATGCTGCATGGTGATTATTCCATGTATCATTTCTTCTGGACTTTTTTTTTTTTTTTTGGTACCGGGGATTGAACTTGGCTCCTTCCACTTGCGGGGCAGGTGGCAGAACCACTGAGTTAAATCCGAGACAATTACTCCTGGACTCTTAAGCTCCATGTGGATATTAATCATGTCTGTTTTGTTTACCACTGTTAAATACTCAAAAAATCACTATCTGGATCTATTCTAGCTGGTAGGTAGTAAGTGCTTGACGGTGAATATGTATTTACGTTTTTAGAAATCAGGAAATGAGATAAGCAAAAAGAAAAATGGGAAAGCATTAATAAATTTCATTAATATATTATCAGGTATCTACTTCTTCAAGTCCAGGCAATTCCTTATCCTAACAGAAAGTGAAAATTTTATTTCCTTTTCAAGTTGTGTTTACTTCTGTATTTATGTATAAACAGTTAACTGTGCTAAAAATACTAAGAAACCTATCTTTCTACATCACTCTTTTCATTGCTCCTAATTTTACATAGTTTCTTAAACAGCAATAAAAATCACTTGTCAAAGGTTTTGTACATAGGGAGGGCAGGAGGCATAAGGGGAGGGGGAGGAATGGGATAAAATAAAATTTAAAAATAATTCTTTCAAAAAGTCACTTGTAATGTGAGATAGTTTTTCCTCAATCACTTCTTCTACATATTTTAAAAATCAACTACCTATCACATATTCTGAAAATAGGAAATCACTAGCTAATATTCCAAGACTTTCTATATCAAGAATTATTAAAAAAAAAGAATAATTATTAAAAAAAAAAAAAGCAAAAGTGCTACTTTGAAAGCTTAAGGTTTAAAGAGTTTGTTTGGGTGCCTTTTTTTTTTTTTTGGTACTGGAGATCAAACTTGGGTCCCTGCACTTGCGCAGCAGGTGGTGAAACCACTGAGCTAAATCCCCGGCCCTGTTCGGGTGCTTCTTGTTGTTTGGAATTATTACCTTGGAGATTATGCTATAACACACAAAATCATTTAATTATTTCCACTAGCTTTCTGTCTCAGGATGTATTGCTGTTATAGTTTTTGTTTCACAGAAAGTTTACTTTTGTGTAACTATGATCATTAGGTAAATCTGAAACCTCACTTAAAATTTAAAAACTTATTTTTCCTAATGAAATAATATTGATGACAGATTTTAAAGAACTAATGTTTTTAATCATTTTATGTTCAGACAGAATATGTATTTGGTGCCATCAAAACCTGTATGTTATGACTACTTCATGGGCATATTAACTTATTTAAAAAAAATCCTCTGAATTTATGTCATGCTTAATTTATATATGAGTCTATAAAATGGCAAAGTGAAGAAGTCCAGTAGAAATTATTTTAAAAATTTCTGAAGTAATGAGTCAGAAATCACTTTTCTCCATTTCTCTCTTCTTCCCCTATAAACTGAACTATATACTTTGTAACTTCAGGGGTTTAGGAAGGAGATGTTTATTATGGGTTTGGATTGACTTTTTAGAATTTCATCTTCCCTGAAAAGCTATCACAGTATCATTTTTTACATTCATTAGGATCATTTAGTGACTATACTGTATATGGTTCTCCTGAATTCTTTTTAAAAAAATTTAGTACATGTTTGCAGTACATAATGATTACATTCCTTGTGTGGAGTTGGTTCTCTTGAATTCTTCTGTGAACTTTTGAAACCAACTGCAGAATTATAGCTCATGGGAAACATGGTTTAGCAGTAGGTAAGTCTGAAGGGAAAAAAAACCTCACCAGAAGATACAGTATTTTACAAACAAAGTTTTCTCAATTTATAAACACTTTTCATTGTGGGAAAACCTCAAATGTATGCAGATGAGTATAAGGGATATCAGGTACCTATCACCCATCTTCAACAATCATCAACATGCTATTATTTTAGTTTTAGCTATATCTCTACCCATTTCTTCAATCATTGTACAGTTATTATCACTATTTCCTTTAGTTTTTTGAAGGTTGATTTTATACACAGATCTATCTACTGAGAAATCTTTACAGTTTTGATAAGCATTTATCATGAAGCAGAACATTTTCATTACAACAGAAAGCTTCCACGTGCTCCTTTGTAGTCAAAATTACAACCCAATGTTCTATGTTTTTTCTCTTCATTTTTGATCAGCTTTGTATGTTCTACAACTTACTATAAATGGAATTATACATATGTGCTTTTCTTGATTTTGGCTTCTTTCATGTCAGTGTCAGTACTCCCACCCTTTTTATTGCTTAGCAGTATCCCTTTGTGTGAAGTACCAATATTTGTATATCCAGTCTCCTGCTGATGGACATTTAAATTGTTTCCAGCTCGAGGCTCTGTGACAAAGCTGTTATGAACATTTGGTATACATGTCTCCTTACTTATACACGTTTTATTTTCTCAATGTTAAGTAGAAGGAAGGAAATAAAAAATTAGAGCTGAAATAAAAAAAACATAATAAAAGTACCAAAAAAATTCACTCTTAAAAGTTTAATAAAATTTATAAGCATAACAAGACTAATCAAAACAAGAGAAAATGCAAACTACCAATTTCAGAAGAGTATATTGCTATAGATGTAACAATATTCAAATGAATAGGGAAATACTGTATGATCAATTTTGCTAAACTTCTCTTAAAAACTGAGAAAGGAGGAACAATATGCTAAAGAGTCCAAAGACAACTGAAAGGTATACGGAGCCACAGAAGGATTGTATGTTCAAGAATAATATAAACAGACCTGGTATTACAACATGTGCTATAGCAATGCTGTGGAAGATGTAGAAAGAAGCACAGTAAGTAGGAAATATATTCCAGGCAAAGAATATATCTGAGCAAAGAAATGAAATTAAAATTCCACACAGAAAAGGACATTTTTTCTCCAAAACTCTTTAGGAGTTGGCCCTCAAATGAAGCTCAGGTTTTCTAGTAAGCCAAAGAAAATACCCTGTCTGTAAAAAAAAGAGAAGCAGTGGTTGTTCAGAGGTACATACAGTATTCCTTTGCCAAGATGCTGTAAGCTGAGAGAAATTTCACCACTAAGTCCTCATAAAGACGACTCTGAATGATATAATGCAGAAAGTCCTTGACAGCACCCCTAAAAAATATCCAAAGACTTGTTTTGGGGGAGTTTTCTTTTCATTTTTAAAAGTCACATTCTAAAACCACAATTCATTAAACATGAAGCTACAAAGGGCCCAAATAATGCAATGCATGCATGTAGATCTCTAATGGCATAATTCATTGAAGAGTACAATTTAGAATACTCAGGAATGAACAGAATACCACCCAGTCAGTGCTTAATACATTTTCTCACACTGAGGCTTTTGAAAAATTTAGATGGCTAAGAGTACACAGGTGAATTACTACCAGCAGAGTTATACTTTATCAACCAATGACAGGAAAAATGAGAACATAATGTTATGATGCTTCAGATTATCCAAAATATGTTCCACTTCTAGACAGATCCCTCAGACAGATTAGATTCTTCTTCAAAATAAGTCTGTTCGGGCCAGAGATTTAGCTCAGTGGTTCTGGCACTGCTGCACAAGTACAAGGTCCCAAGTTCGATCCCCGGTACCAAAAAAAAAGTTTGATTCTGCTCTAATACATGAACAAATAAGTGGATTATGACCCAAACCCAAGGCTACTAACTACAGATAAATGCTATACATTGAAATGTCAGAATCTGAAAGCCAAAAGGTTGACAAAACATCTTACACTGGGGAATATTTTATAATGCTCTTATGGTTCAATATACTGCAAATTCTCCTTTACAGAAAAGGTTACATATGAACAAATTTATCCAGCTGCCTAATTAAAGGAAATATAAGGTCTAAATTCAGAGGTACACAGAGGAATTTTTATCTACTATGTGCCATACACAGTGTTAGTTGTAAAAACACGTTGAGTCTCATTATTCTCTTTAAAACAAAACAAAATGAAACAAATTTAAATAAACTGCCCCCACCGCCAGGGATTTAGCTCAGTGGTTCTGGCGCCTGCCTCGCAAGCGCAAGGTCCCGAGTTTGATCCCCGGTACCAAAAAAAACCCCCTACAGGCCAATAAACTGCCCGAAATATAATAATTAGTACAAAATAGACCCAGGACCCAAAATAAATTTATCACTAAGATTTTTAAAAGGTACTAAAATTGCTCTTACATATAAAGAGATGCTCAACTTCCCTCAATATGAGACATATTATATGAGTTAAAACTACACTGAGATGTGAGTGTCTGAATTTTGGCCAATCTGATAAGTGAGAAATCTTAAAAGACACACTCTGTGGTTGAGACTGGAAAAACAATCACTCTCATACACTGCTGGTTAGAAAGCAAAATGGAGTCAAATACATTTTATATAAAATATATTTGTATTTACCTTTTTACCCAGCAATCCCACCTCCAGAAATTTACCCTCCACAAATATGTAAGGACATGTGCACAGGTTATTCATTACAACATTATTTGTAAAGGAAAAACATTATAAACAATGTAATGACTAAGCATAAGAAAATGATTGAATAAACTGGTACATCTATATAGTGGAATATTATGCAACAGTTAAAAAGAATGAAAAAGCCCTCTAACTGAAGAATTTCCAGGATATATTAAGTGAAAAAAGCAAGATGTCTAAAAATCTATACAGAGTAGAACATTTTCTCTAATGAAGGAGAATTAAGAATACATGTGGGCTGGGGATTTAGCTCAGTAGTTCTGCCACCTGCCTCACAAGCGCAATGTCCTGAGTTCGATCCCTGGTACCAAAAAAAAAAAAAAAAGGACACGTAGTTAATCACAAAAATTGGGGAAGATAAATTTGGAAGCAATGAAATAAATGATTATTCACAAGGAAGGTAGGAATGGATGGTAGTTAGACTTCTCAGTGTATCTTCTTAATTTTGACCTTTGAGCCATGTACTTCATAAAAACTTAAAAGTCAATTTGTTGAGCAGTGAATAAAAAGTACGCCTTAACACTGAACACAAGTTGCAACAAACGAACCTAAGTGTAATAACCTTAGTCACACAGAAAAAAAAAAAATCTAATAACTTTGACAACAGTACTCTATAAAATTTCTGGGTATAGTAAGTTGAAGTATGCCCCTTCTCCCAAGTAAATCTAATGTGAATCTATGAATGTGACCTAATATGGAAAGGTCTTTGCAAATGTAATAGAGGACATCCAGATGAGATCACCTGGATATGGGACAGGCCCTAAGTGTAATGACACATAAGGTATAAGGAGAGACACAGACATGACAAGAAAGCCATATAATGAAAAAGTATATACTGCTGTCGTATACCATCAAATTTGTGGCAATTTGTCATGGTGGCTCTAGTAAACTGATATACTAGGATATTTTCTCTAAGGGAAAAAATAATTGAAAAATTTGAAATTTATCTAGTGTGCTTATTAGCACAGTATTGCGACTACAATTCTAATACAATATGGTATCCTAGAGAAGCCAACTAATGAATCTTCAAGATCAAAGGAGTCACCAATTTGCTACTGAGATCAGACCACTGGACTTGAAAGGAGTCACTGGTGACCTCAAGAAGGCTCATTTTGAAAGTAGTAGGATATAAAAGCAGAAACCTGCTTAGGATATGAGGCGTAATAACAAAATACAGTGAATGTATATTTAAAAAATTTAAGAGGGGAGAATGGGATAAAATAAAATTCATTTAAAAATCTTTATTACAATAAAGGAAACACTGACACCACCCCCTTCAAAATACCCATCCCTTGCTTCAAATACACTTATCCCACTGATCTTGGCACTTTCTGAAGGAGTACTGGAAATCCTTTTTGTAAGTGTCTTTAGTCGTACTGTTGTGGCTGCCTCAATGTCCTGTACCTTTAATAGTCATTTTGAGGGCCGGGGATTTAGCTCAGTGCTTTTGTCGCCTGCTGCGCAAGCACAAGGACCCGAGTTCAATCCCCGGAACCAAAAAAAAAAAGAAAGAAAGTCATTTTGAGTTTGTAGAAGAGGTGGAAGTCTCATGGTGCCAGATCCGGTGAATAGGGTAGATGAGGATACACTGTAATGTTTTTATTTGACAGAAACTGCCATACATGTTTATCCAAGTGTTATGAACAAAATATATAGTGAATTTTAAAATTTAAACATTCATTGTATTTTGCGTTCATCTCTTGTAGGCGTAAGAAAGAAGAGGAGGAGAGAATAAGTTGGTGAATGAACAAGAGTATGTAGCAGGAAAAAGGTCAAAAGAAGATTTTTTTGGTTTGTTTAGAAGGAGAGAAAAAAAATCAAGTTTGTATGCTCATGAAAGTGACTGATCAAGTAAAGAGAAAAGAAGTTATGACACAGGCAAAGGCAGAATTACAAGTATCTTTAAGTATATTCAAGGGAGTGTGATCTAATGAACAGGTAGAAGGGCTAGTTTTAGGAACTTGGATAATTCATCTACCATAAAGAAAGTCAGTATTTTTGGGTATAAAGACTGACAAGCAGACAGGTTGATATGTGATAATAAATAATGTCAGGTGTTTGAAAAACCTGATTATCTCATTATTGTCACTGAAACAGGATACAAGTTCATCAGCTCAAATTAAAAATGGAGAAGGAGAATTTGGAGGTTTTTAGGAAAGGAAAAAAAAGTATAAAACACCTCCCAAGAAAGCCACCAGCTGAGGACAAAGCTTTCAACACAAGAGCTTTTGGAAGACCTTCCAGATCCAAACTACAAGAACAAGAAAGTGATTATGATTGACCTTTGAATTTAAAGTACAAGCAGAAAAAAAGGGATTTGGGGTGGAGACTACTGTAACCTTAGATACTTGTGAATAAGTTCTAGCCAGCAACTCTTACCTTTTTGCTTTTGTGACACTTTCCTTGTACCTTCCTGATTGACTGATTTCAATTTTTCCAATGCTTCATTATTTTTGTTTATTCTGCTGTGCTACCTACTGGGTAATACAATTTGTTTATTTTAATGGCTTCTGAAATACCTCTAAGGCTTCACTATATGGAAAATAGGGAATTCATTCTGATTCTTTATTGCCACTACAAATTCCTACAATACTAATAGGTAAATTTGTCAATATACTCGACAATCATTTCCTTTAATGTATTATTACCTCAAATATTTCTAAAATGTAACTTTTGGCAATGTTACAATTTCTATCACTGTTCCCATCATCAGTAATCCAAATCTTCAGGTATAAACATTTAACTTTCTGTCCTCTTCTGTATGATTAATTATTCCTTTCCTACTTTACTCCTCTAATCCTAATTAAAAACAGTATCTCACTATCTGATACCTGGATTACTGTAATTAACTATTAATTATTCTTCTTAAACTTCAGAACTTCTCTGTTTCCAGCTATCTACAAAGCTACTAAATGACTCACCCCTAAACAACTGTTTTTGTTTTGTTTTGGTACCAGGGATCGAACTCGGGACTTTGTGCTTACGAGGCAGGCGGCAGGACCACTGAGCTAAATCCCTGGCCCTAAACAACTGTTTTTTATTTTTACTTGCACAATTAACTTCAAAAAAATAACATCTACAAACTTAATTCCAAAGCCTTTATCTTCCATCCAATCTCCTCTGTAATTTATACAACTCATATTTTCCCCTATTCCAACATAAAACTCCCTACCTCTTGCCAGATTGGTCATCTTACTTTTTCTCAAAACATGCTACCCTCAACATTTTTTCTTTTCTTTTCTCTCCTCTTTCTCCTTCTTCTTGTGCTGGGGATTGAACTCAGGGCCTTGTGCATGTCAGGCAAGCACTCTACCACTAAGTTATACCTCCAGCCTTTTAATTTTTTTTTTTTCTTAAATTTTGAGACAGGGTCTCACTAAGTTGCCCCGGCTGGCCTTAAATATGTGATCCTCCTGCTTCAGCCTTCCAAAGAGGTGGGATTATAGGTGTGAACCACTTTACTATGACAAATTTTCTTATATTGCTATTTTTCTGTATATACTTAAACAAATTTTAAGAATCCTCATTATTTTACCTGCCATCCTTCAAGCTCTACCTCTTCCTTGAAACTTTCCTCTATTGATATTATATATTAGAATCTTTACCTTTAGTGAATTCTTATACAAGTCATCTGCACACAAGTCATCTGGCCATACTTTGTTATACTATTGCTAGTTATTGTATTTTATTCTAATCATTTCATTGGCCCTTTAAAGGCAAAATCTTGTCTCAATTTAAAAAAATGACACTCATTTTAAGAAATTTCCTGTAATACCTAGCACATATGGAAGCACATTTGCTATAGTACTGACTAGTTGGTCATATGATTATGAGGTTAAATTGAAATGTAAACAGCTGAGAAACCGCTTGAGCATGTATTATATTAAAAACTCAAGGCTGTATGCAATCAAACACTAGGTTAAAGAGTTTGAAATCTGAAGGCTAAACAAGTTTATAAATAGATGATAATGACATTGGAAAGTCATATATGAACATAAATCAAATGATCTTAAGACCACAACTTTTATGTGTTAAGTTCATATTAGCAGCCTACCTTTTTACTGGAAAAGACACATTTTAACAGAAACCTGTCATGTAAATTCAAGAAATTACTACCACCTCTAATACCTAAAGGATAGAAAAATGAGAGGCTAACTTTTAAGAAGACTGGAAATTCAAAATCCTTGGAAGAATCTTGAATAAAATTCAAAACAGATCCATAAAGCCAGTAATATTAGTAACATATATCAAACATACATATATATATAGTTGATGAGGAAGTAAGGGAGACTGAATAATAAAGCTAGCTGGTATCTTGCTTGCACTGAACTATATGGTATCTAGTAATTTTCACTACTGGTTTGTAAAAGCATAACTAGAAATCTATTCAACTGTGATTTAACGATTAAATTACAAAATTAAAATCTTTATAAAACTACCATTGAGTTGATATTAAAAACAAATTTCCATCATTTTATGGATCCTAATTTATATTTCATCTTTTTCTCAAAAATATGAGCAAATTTTTTCAGGACGTAGTACTGGAGGACTAAACCTAGGGCTTCATTCATGGTATACAAGTGTTATACCACTGAGTTACTCTCCCAGCCCATAACCAAATTCTTATCACTCTAAGACAAAAATCCAAACATGAAAAACGTCTATTACGGTTTGATCCAAAATCAGCAATGGGTAAATAACCTCTGAACAACCACTATAGAAATATATACCAAATTTAATATTATAATCTCCAAAGACATTTTTTTTACCAAACATAATTTTTAAGATTTTAATTTTTATTAGTACATGTTTGCAGTATATAATGATTACATTAGGGAGATATGATGTTTATAAAAGTATTCATATTTAACAACAGAACTGTCAAATACATGAAGCAAAAGCTTACAAAACTGAATGATGAAAAAGAACAAGAGAAAATCAACAATGATATAAAAGACTTACACAACACTATCAACCAACTTTACCAAACTTACATTTTAGAGAACTCTCCAATGATTGTTCAACATATACTTTTAAGCAAAAAGAAACAGTCTTCAAAATTTACCATATGTTGGGGCACAAACTAAATCTCAGCAAATGTATTGCTGAATTATAAAAAGGATGTTCCTTCACAATGAAAGAATGAATAGAAATCCATAAGAAAAAGAAATCTGGAAAAATCTCTGCGTCAAAGAAAGAAATCATAAGAGAAATTAAATATTCTGAACTGAGTAAAAATTAAAACACAGTATGTCAAACTTCATAGAATGCTGCTAAGACAGTGCTTATGGGAAAATTAACAGCTTGAAATGCCTATACACATTGGATATCCCTTAGCTGCAATGCTTGGGATGAGACTGATTCTGGATTTGAGGTTTTGGATTTTGTTTTCGTTGCTGTTAGTACGTTTGCAGTACATAATGATGACACTGCTCATGAGGAGTTAGTATGTAACACATCTTAATTCTTTTAACTTTCCCTTGCACTCCACTCCCTCCATCTCTTGGTCCCTTCTCATTTGCAAAAGATCTATCTCCTTGTTTCCTATTATCTGCCTTGTATTTTGCTCTTTAAATCACTTATACTTTAGGTCCCTCAATATTTTCATGGACTTTATTTGGCTAAACTGAAAAGCCAAAATGCTCCAAAATAAAGATAGATCAATGAAGAGAATTTAGAATCCAGAAATGAAATTCTAATATTTGTGTTTGATTTTTAATAAAGATGGAAAGGCAATTCAATGGGAAAAAGAATAGTTTTGTCAAATGGTTTATACACATGATTGAACTTAGACCATTATCTCAGACCATACTCCCAAATTTATTCAAATGGATTAAAAGACCACAATAGTAAAAACTAAATATGAGATATATGCCATCAATTATTATATGGCTAAATAAAATGGCATACTGAAGCAATGAAATACTAAGCAGCATTAAAAAGAACCATCATGTGATACATGCTATGTCATGGATGAACCTCAATACATGCCAAGTGAAAGAAACACTACACAAATGATTATAATATAGTATGATTCGTTTTAGATAAAATGTCCAGAAAGATTCATAAAAGGCAAAGTAGATGAACAGTTGCCTGGAATTGGTCGTTGGAGTGGTATCTGATTGCACAATAGGCTTGAAGAAAACTCATAGAGTGACAGAAAAGTTTAAGACTGAAAACCATCAAACTGAGTACTTACTGTTATGCCTTGTATCTAGATGTTCCCTCCAAACCCTTATGCAGTCATAGGTGGGATTTTTTTAAAGAGGTGGCTGAATCTAGAGTGTGTGATACTGGGATGAAGGGTGTGTGATTACTAATTAGTCCACTGACAGGCTTGGCATAGGCTTGGATAATGGGTGTGAATGCTACCTGCCCTAAGGGCTTGTAGCCTGGACAGAATATTAGGGACAGAAAGAGGGATGCTGTGGTTGCTTGCTGCTTTTGCTGTCTTCCTGCTCAGCATGAACTATTTCTCTTTCTGGGGGTTTGATCTCCCTGTGCCATGCCCCCTTAGTTGCCTTGGAGCTAGCTAACTAAGAACTGAAACTTCTATAAACTGTGAGCTGAAAAAAACCTTTTCTTCTTTAACTTTGGGTGCCAAGTATTTTGTCTCAACAAAGAGAAAAGGTAACTAAGACACCAACAGATAAACTTTATGTTATATAAATTAAATCTCAAAAAACATAAAATAAAATCTCATTTGGAGATGGTGTTCTCCTTTAGTTAGTTCTAAACATTTTTCCTTAGTTCCATTTTTAAAAAATATAACCACATGTAACTTAAGAATTATAGTTTACTTACATACTAACAATTTCTGTGAATGCAAAGGCAAACAGTATGATTTGAATTAATGAGCTCTAACTTGACCTTGACTAAAATTTCTCATGAGGAATAGGAATGCCATTACGTTATTTAAACAAGCTTATATACTGTCACCTGCACGTACTTAGACTGTTTCACTTACCCTAGGATGACAGTTACAGTCAATATAAATGATTCACTCTTTTAAATAGAAAAGAACACACAAATTTATTACATGCCTAAGGCAAGGGAGTATTAGACTTCTATAATTACCCTTAAACAGACACACTTACTAAAGAGTAAGAGGGCATCTTAAAAATAATCTAGTCTAGTCCCTTTGTTTTACATTATTAAGACGAAGCAAAGAGATGAAATGAAGTGCTCAAGACTACATCTTCAAAGTCAGTTGCAAAGCTTCCCAGTCTGACTTCCCTGCTTTTTCCTTCACTGAATATGATTTTACTGAAAGAAGAAAGTGGTAGAAGTTTACACTATCTTTGCGTTATCTTTTACCAATAGGAAGTGAAATCCAATATGAATTTAAATCTTGCTTCTCAAATTCAGCTTTTGCTGTCCAATTCTTTCCAGATGTTAGCTTTCTCCAACTGAATTTGTTCTCTTACTACAAATGAACACATAGCCACTTTTTCTACACCAGTTTTCTTAGATTATAAGACCTAAAGGCTGCCTACTAACTACACTAATAAAGCTCCTTAAGCCAATGTTTCAATCTTGTTCCACCCTGACACCACTAATTTTTATTCACCTTCTTGGAGGTGATATGCTCAGTTGAGGATAAGCTCAATAATCTTTCAAAAAACTTTATATTATAAAGCCTATTTTAAAAAATAACAAACTGAAGCTAAGGAGAAGAAAGCTTATTTCTATTGTTTAAGAACTTACAAAAACTCCATTTTCTTGAATTTCAAAACATGGAACAGACAAAAAACGTAACAGTGGTGGGCCGGGGATTTAGCTCAGTGGTTCCACTGCCTGCCTTGCAACTGCAAGGACCCGAGTTTGATCCCTGGTATCAAAACAAAAAAACCTCCGTAACAGTGGAAAGAAATAGGATTGGTCAAGATAGGCATCCAAAGACTAGAAAGTAGGAAAGACTGATTGCAATAATATTTGGTGCTAACTTCACTCAAAAGACTATAAATAGTTGTAAATATGGAAAAACTAAGACAATTACATCTAGTGATAGGAAAGGGAAAGGACAGAATCACTGAGAAAGTTCTTAAAGCTGAAACCACTGATTTTTAGACTGCCTCTCCCTGTGTGGCCTAGCTACCTGCCTCCAACAATATTATTTCTGCCTGTACAATAGGAAACAGTGTTATTAATAATACAATCTTTCAGGTAATTTTTACTTTCATTTATATCATATAGGCAATTATTTATTATAGATCTCTACACAGATTTCAATGGGCAACTTTAATTATAAAAGTGGTCTCCAAATTGATCATCCTGTTCTCTTTAAAATCATTTTTTGGACAGGGCATGGTGGTACATACCTGTAATCCCAGCACTCTGGGAGGCTCACACAAGTGGAAGACTGTGAAGTCTGAGTCCAGCCTGAGACACATAATAAGCACTGCTTGAATTATTCCCCTGAAATTTGAATTTGTTTAAGCAATTTCATGCTACCTCTATATCTAATTGTACTTCTATTTCTGTAGTCATACCAATTTGGAATTATTTCTAAAATTCTAGGTTTCATATTAGATTATCTACTCCTTAATGACAAAGGCATTATCATTTATTTTTAAATTCCCAGTGCCTACTACAATGCCAGAAGTTTTACATCGTAAGTAAATGTCATGCTGAACTGAACTGTTGACCTGCTAAGCACTTTTACCTTAAGCACACATAAGTAACGTACAACCAAACTGGCTTTTGAGAAATGCTGTTTCTAATTTTCTATCAAGACAGGATTACTCAATCAACAAGAGCTCTTTTTCATTGAGTTGTCTGTGTTTAGGGTTCATAACTCTTATATCTATATACATCTATATATTTATATATCCGTATATGTATACATATGTAGGAGTTACAAGCTCAAATACCCACAGTGACCACCAAGTCACTCTATTTTTTTTTTTTTGGAGACAGGGTCTTGCTGTGTATTCCAGGCTGGCCTTGAACTTGAGTCAATCCTCCTGCCTCAGCTTCCCCAGTGCTGGGATTACAGATGTGCACCACTGCAACTGGCTTCCACAAAATCACTCTGAATGAGCAAAAACAAGGATGGATATAAAACAAGGGAAGGAAGTATATATCCAGAGACTGCCTAAAGCAGCAATTCCACTTGACAGTAGGTACTGTACTTGGGTGCAGGTCATATGGGCAAGAGAAGCTGAAAATTTGCTCTACCTCCATCTACTCTTTAATATGGTTTCTTTAAATCTTCTCTTCTTTCTTCCCTTCCTCCTCCCTCCCTCCTTTATTTTTTCTTTCTTCAGTATAGGCTGAGAAAAACAAGCCTGTAGGATGGATTTGGGGTATAAGGCATCAATTAGTAACCTTTGAAAAGAATGCAGCTTCTTCAACTGATAATGATAGATTATTAGTTCAAGGAATCTAAACAGTTTTGATTTTTATTGATTTCTTGCCTCCTTCCTCAGGCTCATATCTACTCAACTTTTTTTTTTTTTTCCTCTCTCAATATGATGCAAACATACTGGCTTTCTTTTAGTTTGACAGACTCTTCTTTCTGCCTCACTACCTTTATAACCTTTCATTCTAAAAGCAGAGTGTAAACTACCCTTCTCCAAATCCCTCAAACTGGCTTATTCCTACTCTGGTCACTGTCAGGAAAGCATCCTATAATCCTTCCTTGACTAGATTAAATTTCTTGTTAACCGTATTCTCAGGAGTTCTTCCCAGAAACACATGTTGTTTCTGTAACTACTTGTTTTAATTATTTCCCTCCCTGGACTTCAAGTTCTAAGGGGGCAGAAAGTGGCTAGATCTTGTTCATTACTATATTTCAACCAAGCATGGCATTTGACAGGTATCAATAAATACTTGAAAGAAGGGGAAAAGCTACTTTATACTATCATACAAAAAGGAATGAATTAAAACAGTGAATTTGAACTTTTGTCTCACAGACAAAAGGGAAGACTTCTGCTTAAAGAAAAAAATTCTTTACTTGAAAAGAAAGGAAAAAAATCCTTTATTCAGCTTGCTAAGCACTACTCTATTCAATACATCTATCTCTCTATTTTGTTTACTAGTCCCATCTAGTCTTGAAAATGTTGCTTTAAATCTTCCACTATATAACTGTGACTTAGGTTAAATTTACATTTCAAATATTTCTGGGTTTACATACTTTGGTATTTGGTTTATAAAAGTTTCTGCCTGTGTATCAAATACATAAAAAATATTTTCTTCACAAGCTGACTTTTATTTACCCATTTTTCTTCTTGCCTTTGTTTAGCCTATCTGGCATGAATACCGACATTCCTCTTTTTTTTTTTTTAACTTATTTTTTAAATATCTTTGGCCCAAGTCATTATTTTACTCCCCTCAACAACTTAACTTCTTTATTATTCTTTGGTGTCCTTCCTGTCTCAAGGATTTTAAACACTATATATTCTAATAACTATAGCCTGGACTACTCTCCCAAACTCCAGACTGATATTGTATATCTAACTGCCTTTTTAACATTTCCGGTGGATAGATGTCTGTTACGGTTTATATCTAGATGGCTCCCCAAAGCCTCATGTGCTCCTAAATGGGGCTTTTGGAGGTGACAGGATCATGGATGTGTGATACTTATTATTGGATTATTCCACTGATGGGTTTACAGCTGCGTGTGATGTTGGGAGGTGAAGCCTGCTGTTAAGAGGTGGGCCCCTGTGGGCATGGCCTGGAGGGGTATATATTCCTCCTCCTCCCTTGATCTTGGCTCTGCTTCCTGCTGCCATGCCATCCTGCCTTAGAGCAGGACAACTATGAACTGAAACCTCTATAAAGCTTTCTTCAAGTTTTAAATGCTCGCTATTGTGTCCCAGTGACGAAAAAGTAACTGAGACAATGACTTGTCTAACAATCATCTCAAACCTAAATATTTCTAAAATGAGTCCCTTAAGTTATTCTTCATATTGGAGTCTCTGTAATACTCTTTGATTTTGATTTAAGACAATTAACTCAGTCCACCAGTTGCTTTGGCCAAAGTCTTAGAATTATAATCAATCCAGTTTTGGACTATAAGATGTTATCTGGAATTTGACCATTTCTGAGGTAGCATTCTCCCTTGCAGATACTTAATTGGTCACTCTGTGGTAGTTTAACATAGCCAATGATTTTGTTAAAATGTAGGTTCAACGGAAACACTCCTTGCTGCTCTGTAATGCTTCAATGACTTTTCTCATTCAGAACACAAACCAAAATTCTTAAAGAGATCTACAAGTTTGAATGTAAATTACAACATTTCTTAACCAAAAATATGCCTTTATATTTTTTTCTCAATAAATTAGAAACCCGTATGTTATCTTAGAAAACACAATGAAGCAGAGGAATCTTTGTCTTTCCTTGGATCTCATATACCTATTAACTCTTAAACATGTGAAATGGAAGTATGCGGTATTATACTGTTAATCATAAATATTATAGAGAGATTTTACATATTTAGAAGAAAAGGATCCTAAGGCTAATAAAACCAAATTCTCTTTTCAAATTAAACCAATAAACATTCTGGTGGAACTTCAGGAGATCAACTGCAATTGTAGCTGTTCTGATTCCAACAATAATTGTTTAAATTTATTTGGGGCATAAAATACATGAAACCACTTGCACGCTTTACTACCAATTCATTTTCACTTGAACTTACACAATCTAAAATAATTGCTATAATTTATTGGGGCATGTTAAGAAGAGCCAAATTCTTCACTAATCCTCATATGAGGTAAAGTCTGATTTCCCTCCCTCTGAATCTAGGCTGGTCTTTGTGATTTAGCAAGATGAAGGCTAGGTCCTAAGAAACACTGCAGCATTCACCCAAGCATATTACAACACTATCTGGGAGTCTTAAGTCACCTGTTAAATGTTAAACTACCACACTGGTGACTCTATATGTAGGCACTCCACCTGATGTCCCAGTTGGGCACAGCTTTCTGGCCATCTCTACCAAGACAGTATTTATGTGGGTGAAACCATCTTGGACCATTCAGCCACCTACCAACTGAATACCTCTAAGTAACTTCTGTCATCATCACATGACCAAAGCTCTGCCTGAATTTGACTCACAAAATCATGTACCATGAGAAAATGATTGTTATTTTAAGCTACACTAAGTTCTGAGACTAGTTTGTTACACAGCAACACGTAACTGGACCATTCTGTAACATTTTATTACACTAGCAGCAAAGACATTTTCAAAGATGCATTTGACAAGGGTCAAAGTAGCAAGAAGTTATCTTGACAGTTAAGCGGGTGTATCAACCTACTTAGACTTGAGAGCCAGGGCATTACTAAAAGCATACTTCTGGGTGCATGTAGGTAAGTAATGGAGGCATGACCATGGGTACTTTATTTGGTCCCTTGCTCCTTCCTTTCTAGGACTATTGCCCTATTTTGGTTCCTGGCTGCCAAGAAGTAAGCATCTTTGCTTCACCATGTTCTTCTGCCCTGATCTTCCTATCCTGGAACCAGATAAACATGGACTGAATCCTCTGAAACCATAAACCAACTCCTTTAAATTGTGGGCATTGTGTCCCAGAGACAAAAGGCTGACTAATAAAAGTACAGACAGTAAGCCAAATACAGTAAGTCAGGAAATATGTTTGTTCTCATATTCAGAAAGGAAAGGCCAGAGGCATAGGGAAGGTACTGAAATAACGGAATCATCAAACAAACTTAAAAATGGGTATGAGAAAATATTCATAGCCAAATGAGCAGGGCAGGAGGTTAGAACAAATCTATGTCCTATAAGTCTGGGTGACAAGGAAATACTGTGTTCTTGGTCTATTTGAATAGAAGGAAAAAAAAAAAGAAATCAGTAAATATGAACAGAACAAAGGAAAATGAATAGAAAACAGGAACCAAAAGTTCTATAAGATATATGTACTTTCTTTTAACTCAGCCTCAAGAAGAACAACATGAAACTGTGGTAAGAACAGGTTTTAAAATTATAATTCTGCTACTTACTAGTCAAATGACTTTGGACCTTTAGTGTCTTTGAAGGTTTTCTCAAATACTGAGTTAGGTGGAGATGGAAAGGGGATCTGGGTAAGGAGAGAGGGAAGGATGGGTTGAAGGGAAGGAGGAGCAAAACTGATCAAGATGTGACATGTACATATATCAATTCCCCAAGATGAATGTGATTATTTTTATTATTATTATTTTTTGGTACCGGGGATTGAACTCAGGTCCTTGTGCTTGCACAGTAGGCAGCAAAACCACTGAGCTAAATCCCCGGCCCAGATGAATGTGATTTTTAAGTACTGAAAATATATACTAAGAAAAGAGAAAAACAGTAAAACACCTTAATTTTTTCCAATAAAATTGTAATAGCTATCTTGCTGAACATGTTCATAGCAATAATACACGGCTTACTGACATTATTTAATTGACTACATGATCTCAATTCAGTATTGCATATCTATGAGTCATTAACTCTAGGTGGGCAAGAAAAGTAAGTTAATTTTTTTTAAAAAGTAAGGATAACAGTATCCAACTCCATTATTTTAAAGATTAATGAGATAAATGGATATAAAATCAGAGTAGAATATTCCCAGTAAATACCATTTAACTGTTTTGAGATACATATTGATATAGCACAAAAATCATGATTTATATCAATACTACTAATAAATAACATCATTTGTTAAGGCTTCCATATGCTAGGCATTCTACGAAATGAAATTATAAAAATGTTAATCTTCACTAGATTTTTGCCAGATAGATACTAACTTCCCCATTCACATTTGTAAAATACCTGGGTAAGTGGTCAAAATAACTGTTTCATACCATTGTAAAATATTGTTCTTTAAAACATGCAACTATTATCTCTTAATTTGATGATATTAAAAACATAAGATATAAAATGGCACTGACAAAGATACTGGTATAACAGATACAAGAAAGAAAAAGGTCTTTGGTGGAAGGCCTTGGCAAATATCAGAAAATTAAAGCAAAATAAAAACAGCTGAGGTAGGAACAAGGCAAAGAAATTTAGAAGAATATGAGAGGTTAACAGTCTAAGAAGTCCATTTCAGATATTAGCTAGAGTGGGTATTTTCTATTACTGTTGATAGTAAGAGCAGCTAATGCCTATCACGTGCATGAGTACCTCTTTATATTCATACCATTTAAGTTCCACGGCAATCTTGCAAAGTAGGCATTTATTTCAGCAAAAATATATTGAGTACAATAGATACTAGACAATATGAATACAACTATACATGAGACAACATAGTGTCCCTCCTTAATCAGCGAACAGTTGTAAAATGGAAGCTCTTAAGTAATTTGCATGAATTAACACAACTAATGAGAGACAGAGTCAAGATAAGGACTCAAATACACTCCCAACCTATGCTCTTAAGGACCACACTTAATGCCTCCTAACAATTTTTTAAAATTCTGTAATACCTATAAGCTGTTAAACTACATGAACTTACATAAACTTTTCTCGTGAAGCATTATAAAAATGAGACATTAAAATGTTTGTTAAAATTTATAATTATGTTTAATTTTAATTCAATAATATTCCACACTAACTGTAGTTACATAATGCTCAAAGACTGAAACTATGGATATTAATTCAGGAAAAAAGTATTTATTATCCAAAGTTTCAACAACTGTATGCATAAAGTGGCATATTATCTGGTCTAATTTGATTAATCACTTAAGTAATCATTAACAAATGAAAAGATTCAAAAAATGATACAATAACAGGTCTTTGTGGAAAGCAAAAATGTGAGTGGACAAGCTCTAAGAATGCCATCTATAGGACAATGTAGAATACAAACAACTAACTTGGAATTTGCAAACAATTCTAAATCACTTTCATTAAAAATTTATTCACAATAGAAACTGTTAATAAAACACTCAAAACTAGATCCTTCCCCACCTATTTGTAAGACTAAGATTTTTTGTAATTCTTACACAATATTATATATGAACTTTCTACGAATAGTATTTTCACTCGAGAAATGTTAAATGGGTTTTATTAATATATGATCCCATCAGAATGTTATTCAAGCCAATCAGTTGGTATTTAATGCAGAACTCAAAGAGAAAGCCAAAACAGGTCAAGACTAACTTTTATAACTGCAGAGCAAGCTTCTTTTGGACATAAAACCTGAAGAGTATTTGTCAGAATATGAAAATTATAAAGTAATATAATAGGGTGGTAGATTTAGCTCACTGGCGCCGCACCTGCCTCGCAAGAACAACGTCCTGAGTTTGATCCCTTTTTGTTTGGTACCAAACCAAACCAAACCAAACAAAAACAAACCCAAAAAAGGTAATACAACAAATACTGTACAATGTTATGTTTTCAAGCCACAGAAAAATGGACATAAAAGTCAGAAACTGCACAATTTCCATAAAGAACTTAGTAAGTGTGTGCATGCACGTGTGTGCGTGTTTTCTCCCTGGCACTGGGAATAGGATCTGGGAGCACTCTACCACTGAGCTGTGTCTTTAGCCCTTTCTATTTTTTATTTTGATATAGGGTCTTGCTAAGTTGCCCACGCAGGATTTGAGCTTGTGATTCTCTTATCTCAACCTCTCTCAGTGCTGGGATTACAGACGTGTACCACCATGCCTGGCTTAGATGAGTTATTTTTTTTAAAACAAAAACTAATTATCAACATTTAAAGATTATCTTAGTCACCAGATCAAGAGATATCAATAAAGATAATACCCTTAACTTAACTCATGAAGGGGTGGGTAAAATTTACTACCTAAAAATATAACATTGTCCCATGGAAGCCAGCTTTAGTTGATTACAAATCTTTTAAAATACAATTTTCTTTTAACTCTGTCTATAGAGATATGACTGGGAAGTACCTAAAAGAACTTAAAAGGTGACTGAAAATAAACTGGTACTTCAAATCACCCACAAATGTACACCTTATTTAATCAGCCATACTTTAAAATTCTCTTTATCAAAGGCAAGGAAAGATAAACCAATTTTCCTAAGAGCTTGTTTTTTTGTTATTTATCCTCAACAAAATTGTCATGGTACATAAAATTATCAAATCTAGGTAGAACCTTGTGTAATTAGGTGATAAATGAGTATAACAAGTAAATGAATCTCAGAGACTTGCCTAACCTCAAAATATGAATAAGCAGGAAGTTTAAATGTAGGACTTTCTAGAATAAAAACTTGTGTGGTGTGCAGTAATGCCAAATACCACAGTCAGAAAGGCAATGCGATCCCAGAGAGACTACTACCCAGTTTGCTTGTGCTTCATACTTGTGTCCCTTTTCCTGTGATGGGAGGATCAAACCTAGGGCCTCAGGCATACTAGGCAAGATCTCTATCACTGAACATCACTCTCAGCCCAAAACACTTTTTCTGTCTGTTACTAAAGATTTAATCAGAGCCTCATACATGCTAGTCAAGCACTATTCCACTGAGCTACATCTATATCCCTTTTTTATTTTTGAGACATGGTCTTGCTAAATTAAATTGTCCAGTCTAGTCTCAAATTTGCCTTAGCCTCCTGAGTAGAAGAGATTACAGGCAAGCATCAACATACCCAGCTTCCCACATTTCATACTTGGTTAAAAGAATAATTCTTGATAATGGCCAAAGGAAAACTGAACCCCAGTTGTATTTTATACATAGCTCTTATGAACTCAAAAATTTATTTCTGGGAATATTATTATCTGGTTGGGTAGTCTCAGATAGGATTTAACCTATCCTATGAAGAGTTTGATTTTTCTAAATTAAAAAAAAACAGATTTAGGGAAAAAGAATATAGAAATTAAAATACAAATACAATTTTTAAAAAGTGAGTCAATATGGTATTTATATACAATGAAGTACTACTCTGATATAAAAAGGATAAATCTGGGCCAGGGATGTAGCTCAGTGGTGCCTCCAGCTGCATCACAAATACAAGGTCCCAAGTTTGATCCCCGGTACCAAAAACAAACAAACAAACAAACAAATGGATAAATTTGAGTCATTTGTAGGAAAATGCATGCACCTTGAGACCATAATGTGAAGTGAAACAAATCAGACACACAAGCTTAAATATCACATAGTTTCTCTTACACGAGAACACCAAAGTATAAAGAGCAGAAAGAAATGGGTCAAAATCCAAGGTCATTATGTTAAATGGGACAGTGGGGTGGGCAGTAATGAAATCACACCGACTGAGAAAACGGTACTTCAACAATATAACACAAACAGCCTGCTGCGGTAGGGTTCGCCACCACTGACATATGGTTTGTCAAATTAATATGCATCAATTTTGTGTTGGTCATATTCACTTTGGAAAGCTAGGATTTTTATGAAAACAGCTTTATACAAGATAGGATTTGACTCCATGTTAAACTAGTTCTTTACATAACTGAAGGCAAACTAAAATCCTGGCTACTTTTAAAGAGCTACAAAATTGGGAAAGTAGTGACAATAGGGACTTCAAAAGTTCCTAAGTCTTGTCATTTTTGATTCTGACTTGGCAAGAACATAAAGAAAACAAATCTTGAGTAGGACAGTGAATATTTTCATGAGATGATAAACAAGAAGTCAGGCACAGTATTACAAGACAACAGATCTGAGAAAAGAGAGCACTTTTTATTTTACGTTAGTGTGATTACTGCAATATAAATGTCACCAGGATAAGAGTTCTATATATAATGTTTCTAATGGTAATTTTGCCAATTTTAGGCTAATTTTTACATCATTCCATTTCAAAATAATATTCAAATCAGAAGCAATATATATTCATGAAAAATCTGTAGTGGTTTTTCAGAAGGTGAAAGTTTATTTTTCTAGGTATATATAATGTACTCTATGTGTGTTTCTAGGAGTAAAAATGTGATACTGGATGAGATTCCTCTGCTGGGTGTAAAGGTTGGAGCAGCACTAAAAAATGAGTAAAAGAACTGAAGTATTGTGTATTATGTGGTATTAATAAGAGATTAAGGTAATATGAACATTTTTTGAAGACAGTAAGCCTGACCCACAGTAAAATGTAATTTGCAGTAAAGCCCTACATGACAAGATCAAAGTATAAAGAGCACAAGCTAACTACATCAGACAAAGCAGAAAACAGGAGTGGAGAAGAAACTGCCCACAATGGCATACAGAGAAGAGGCTGAGGAGTACAGATCTCTTATTTCTGAGAGTATGTATAATTTAAAGATTTTTCAAAAGTTGCTGAAAACTTAATGAAGTATTTATTCATTGAAACCACTCAATGAATGGCATTCAATGAAGTGAATAAGTCAGGGCTGAGCCACCATTCAATGAAATGATTAAGGAAGCTCCGGGAGTCTCTGAAAAACAATTTTTTAAGGAACAAACAAGAAGATATGTAAGTCCCACATACAGGTTAAAGACATCAGTTAAAGTATATAAGGTAGCCAAGCTACTGAAATGAGGTATGCAATAGAAGTGGTGGTCACGGGAATAGGCAAGTTTTCTTTGCTGGAAGACAATTATAAAATAATTCTATTTTAATAACCTCCGATGGCAAAAAATATAATACCCCTGGTCCCATTTTTTAGAATATATAAACTAACAACTGATACTTGAAAATGTTTCTTGTTCCACATTAATGTGTTCCTTATATAAAAAAGAGTATCAGTCATTAAATTCTCAGGCTCAGCCTACTAAAAATTTAAAACATCAACTTTAAATTTACAATCAAATATCAAAAGTTAAGCTTTATATGTGCCCTAAACAATCTGCTCATTTCTCATTAAAAGTCTAGAAGCCTCTTCTCTTTGCCTTTTAACCCAAGATATCAGGGATGCACTGTGCAAGTTATATTTTTCTAATATTTTGTATTCTGATATAGTAGTTCAAAAATGAATGAGAACTTACATCCTAGTATTAATATGTCACAACCTACTCTGGAATCCACAAGATAAACTAGAACATTTGACAACAAGTTTTAAAAAGATAATTTTAAAAGAATCCAAGATAGTGTTATTAAGGTCTGTTCTAGCTTACTGAGTCACCTGGTATTGATAACAATGGACATGTGGTACTTTAAAATTTCTAATTTGTGAATGCTGGTATTAAGAAGAATTTGAGTTTCTAAAAAATCCTTTTATTGTTGGTGTATCTTTGCAACCCATAATAGTTATCAGAGGCTTTTCATCATGCACATGGACTCACTTGCTGTATTTTTTAAAAGTTGAGGATTTTTTGCTTATACAAACAAAATATACTTCAAATGAAAATATTTTATTTCCCAGTCATGCACTTGCCACACAAAAACTTTGCCTACTAAATCAAAAGCTTTTTTTCTAATGCAGTAAGTACTTTAAACTTCACCATAGACATGTTCAAAATCATGCTTTTCAAACAAAGATCAAAATAAAGTTTGCAAAAAGTACATAATGAAGCAACAAAAATAATGAAGGGCATAAATATAGCAATATTATAATGTCAATTCACACAGGTATATAGAAGGGCTGCCTTTTCTTCTGAAGTTATGTCTTCTCCACCTTACACCTTTAGTATTACAATGTTCTCTTTTTAAAATAAGGATTTTAAAAAAAGTCTACTTAGCACAGAAAGCTGGTAATCTTACATTAATATTTAACGAATTAGTACAACTCACTTAATAAAATGCTTTAAAAATTGTAGGTATGTCTGTGCTTTTTTGTTTATATAAAGCAACCAATATTAAAACACCCTAGTGTTTTCAACTTTTAAAAATGAAGAGACAACTATACTTTTTAGGCAAGTGCTTATAGACATTTCTGAAACTTTTAAAGAAAGTTGTCAGTTTCTTCTCAACTAGAGCAATAATTTAGTAAATAACTATGAATATAAGAGTCATCTTCTGCCTAAGTTTTACGAAAAACAAATTCAAACACCTCAATGAACTTGTAATACCTGTCAGAGATCATTATCTTTTTTTTTTTTTTTTTTGGTACCGGGGATCAAACTTGGGACCTTGAGCTTGCAAGGCAGGCAGCGGAACCACTGAGCTAAATCCCCAGACATCCATTATCTTTTATTAGGAAACTTCAATTGTATATGAAGTATATTGAGAAAAAGATATTTTATTAACTTTCTTTTCCTTCAAAAACTAGATGTTTGTAAAGATAAAAAGTCTGGAGATAGGACAACTACAACAAATAGATGACAATGGCAATTTATTTGTAACAACTGAGTGTAGATGTTTCTCATGTTTTCCACTGGAAATGATAGGGTAAAGAAATTGATACTAAATTTATTTCCTTTTGTTCTGTATTCTACCACTGATAACAAATGACGAAATAAAATTTCACGGTCTATATGCTAATAGCTAGATCCCTAGGGTGTTTGATATAAATATGTATGGGTTTCTGATGTGTTTAGCATCATTTCTACAAGAGATGAAAGAAACTCTGGAGATCCTTGGGCATGTACTACAACATATTACTATAGAATAAGACTGTCTTTATATTTTAAAACAAAGGTCAAAAGTACTTAGAATGAAGAAGTATGAGTGACCACTTTTTAAAAAATTCTCTGACTATAACTGAGCAAAGGTTGAAAGATGCTCTATACATTCATAATATTAATGCAACTCTCTCTCTTTCATTCTACAGTTATAATATGGTTTTGGTGGTTTTTCCTAACCCCTATCAAGAATTATGGAGGCACAAAGACTGTCACACCTGAGAATTTCACCTAATAAAGGCTTTTGATCTATAATTTACCTAATTCAGTAAAAGGAAATATACAGGCAAGGCTGGTAGAAGAATCAAGGTGATTGAGAAATTTAGCTAACTGATTTGTCTATAATAGAATTTTGAACAAATATCCTAAAATATTCAAAATGTTTTCTATTATTTGTGGTTCTATTAAAATTTTAATATTAGCAGTTAACTTATTATACCTCAAGAAACAGGAATCTATGTAGACACTAAAGTTTATATAGGTTTAATCAGTCTTATGTAGATATCTCAAATACATTTAACACATTCTCACCAGTTTGCACCACCAGTGGTACATGCATGAATGTCCTATCAGGTGGCTTGTACCATCATCGGTGGTTCAAGCTGCCTGGCAGTGAGGCATACAAATTATGGCCCTGTCATGAACATAAGATAAATAACTATATGGAATATTTTGGATATTTGTCTAGAAATACATGAGAATTTGTCACTGAATCTAAGAAAAAAGTGCCCAAGAATAAGGGAGTGTTAATATATAGGCTTAATATAAAGGGGTGGTAGGGCATACTCTGAAAAACACTACCCCAATGCTATTTTTAATGTAAATAATACAAATTTTAAGGAGAAACCCCTACTGAGGACATTCTCTTTTTAAAAATCTCAAAAAATCAGGTTAAAATAGTATTAAAAACAGCAATCATTAAAATTTAAACAACAAAAGTAAAAAAAATCTCAAAATACCATAAATTCTCCAAATGATATATAATATTCTATAACTTGAGACAAATCATTAAACCTCCATCAAACTCATTTTCCATTACCATAAAGTTTGAAGGCAAGAAATAAAAATAGGTTACATGAGAAACAGTCAATATATTAGTAGTTAGCCACTCTCCTGGCAGAAAACTTTAGTGACAAAAATTTACTATAGTTTAATAAACAGAATAATGGTATTAATGGCGATTATCAAGAGGTTTTAAAGCTACACAATTTGAAATGACCCACAGTATGTGACAGAGACAATCAGTACTCCTCAAACATCCATGCACTTCCCATCTCACATAGCCCAGACCCTTACCATTAGGGCCATGTAACTTGCTTTGTTTAACATATGCGAGTGGAAGCAATCTGTCATTTTATCTTTGAAATATTTAAGAGTCAAAGAAAGACCCTCCAGCTCTTTTTCTCCCTGTGGTGGTCACTGTGGAGTCCTATTGTTCCAGATATCCAGCTGTACATATTCTCAGAAACCCCATCAGGATAGTTTCTTGAGTTACTGTGTGGAGCAGATCTATTCCCCAACCAACTGTTAAATAATGAGACAGAATAAATCTTGGGGTAAGCCGCTCACACTGCAAGATTAACCTATTTTATTTTGACTAAAACTGGGTTTTTCAATCATACATCCTAATAATTCTGGTCCATTTATTTAATAGGTCTGTTTGCAAAGAGAAGAACCCCATGATAAGCCAGGTGCTTTATCAGTAAATGCTGTTTTGTTTCAATTATTTCCCATAATCAATAGGAAAAATCTCAAACATGTAATACATATAATTTATTCCCAACATATATACAAAAATATATTAAGAAAACTATGTATTTTGATAAAAATAATTTCCTATAGAAATCCTTATAATGCTAACTCAGTTTTCTTTATGTCTTTCTCTTTACAAATACACACTTTTTGTGTATGCTGAACCACCAGGATTAGTTGCATCAAGACACTCTAACTAGGGCTGGGGATTTAGCTCAGCGGTGCTGCCGCCTACCTCACAAGCGCAAGGTCCTGAGTTCAATCCCTGGCACCCCCCCCCCCAAAGACCTTCTACCTTAAGAAAAAGGACATTCTCCTATGTAAAAATAAATTATCACACTTAGGTTCAACATCAATATTATCCAATATACAGTTAATATGGAAGTCTCCCCAACTGTCCCAATAATGTCCTCTAAAGGGATAAAATAGGATTAATCAAGGATCATGTTGCACTTGGTTGTCAAGTCTCTTCTCACCTAGAACAGTGATGAACCTTTAGAGACCGAGAACCAAACTGCAATCCAAAACCCACTTGGTTATCGCAGTGCCAATATTGCAATTAAACCGGAATGCAGAGGTCAGAAAAAGCAACCCTATGTTAAAATCTTTTGTCTTAAAAGAAAAACACAATAACGTGTCCCATAAGCTTGCCACCACTGACCTAGAACATTTTCCCAATCTATATTTCTAATTTTTCAAGACACTGACTTTTTTTTTAAACAGTAGAAATCACATTTTTATTGAGAAGGTAAAGAAGTTTTTCTTAATCTAATTTACTTTTTACTAGTGCACATTAATATATATGCACTAATAATTAATACAGAATAATGAGATTTGTTTTGGTATACTGGTACATGCATATAACATACTTTAATTATTTTAATCCTCAATACCCCTTCTTCCTTTCTTCCCCCTTTCCCCACCTCTAAAAGTCTACCTTCTAGTTCCCCATCATCTCTCCTTTACTTTTTAGATTGCTCATATAAGAGAAAACATGTAATATTTAACTTTCTGAGGTTAGCTTATTTTGCTTAACATGATGCTCTCCAGTTCCACCTATTTTCCTGCAAATGACATGATTTTGTTCTATGACTGAATATTCCCTTGTTTATACAAACCACACTTTCTTTATCCATTCATCTGTTGACTGGAATCTCAGTTTCCACAGCTTAGCTATTGTGAATTGCACCACCATAAATATGGGTATGCATATATCAGTACAGTACGACATCTTTTAATTCTTTCAGGACAATAACCAAGAAGTGGAACAAACAGTATTTCTATTTTAGTTCTTTATTTTATTTTTTGTACCAGGGATCGAACTTGGGACCCTGTGCTTGCGAGGCAGGCAGCAGCACCACTGAAGAAAATCCCAGGCCTACTAATTTAGTTTGAGTAATCTTCATACTGATTTCAATAGTGGCTTTACTAGTTCACATTCCTACTAACTGTAGCAAGGTCCATCTATGACTCCCCGTCCCCTGAACTCTTGGCAGCATTCACTGATTTTTGGTATTCTTAATAGCCATTCTGACTAGGATGAGATGGAATCTCAATGCAGTTCTGATTTAAATTTCCCTAATGACTAAAGATGTTGAACATTTTTTCACATACTTCTTGGCCATTTGTACTATTTGTTTTGAGAAGTGTCTATTCTATTATTTCCATTCTGATTTTTTTTCAGTACAAGGTAAGAAATAAGGATCTAGTTTCAATGTCTACATGTGGATATTCACATATGCATGGTTTGTTTCTGTTTATTCTGTCCTATTCCATTGGTCTACCTAAGATACTGGCATTATTAAAGCATTAATGTCAGTTTTTTCGCAGAGTGTTCCTCAATTTCTGTTGCTTCCTCCCCACCCCCAAGAATTAGATTCAGGTTGAAAGAAACTAAGTTTGCATATTTTAAAAAAATTATAGGGCCAGGGATTTAGCCACCTGCTGCAATCTGATCCCTGGTACCAAAACCAAAACAAAAAAACCCCCAAATTATAAAAAGTAAACTGTGATGACAGTGCCAGAGAAAGCACTGAAGAAGAAAAGGTTTTAACACTATAATTCATGCTTTCTAGGACAATCACTCCTACTTGCATGTATATGCTGATGGCTCTCAACCTTGACCTCTTCCTAGCCTGAGATTTATGTAACTAAATGACTGTTGGACATCTTGAACTGACTTCTGGAATTCAACTTTGAACTAGAAACTCAAATTTAATAGGTTCAAAACTCATCTGAGCCACAAAATTACTGTTTCCCTCCTTTTCTTTTTTTTTTTTTTTCAGTTCTTTTATTGGTACATTTTAGGTATACAATTCGTTCACATTTATCACTGGGAGTTTGTACCTGTACATGATATATCTTGGTTCTTATTTTTTCCCCATTACCTGTGCGCTCTTCACCTCCCCCTTCCCTATTTACATAGACTTCATTTCCATTTTTTTTTCTTTTCTCATAGTTTTTCCTTTCCCTCTTTTCCTTTCCCCTTCCTCTCCCTTCAACCCTTCGTCTTTGGACCTTTTTTCCTATTTCAAATTATCAATTATTCATTTTAATCATTTTAACCCTTATTTACACTATCAGTTTCTCACACTAGAGAAACTATTCGGTATGTACACATGTGTGTCCTATTTATTTCACTTAAGAGTATGGCCTCAATATGCATCCCCTCCTTTTCTATCTCAAGATACTATGTTCTGCCTTATTCCACACATCAAGTAAGGCACCAAGCAGCCTAACAATTTTACTTGTTTTTCTTAAATCTACTCTTCTCTATTGTACATATTTGCCTTTGTTCTAGGACAGTGGTGGCGAACTTATGGCATGTGTGCCACAGCCAGCTGTTTATCACTGAAAACTCTAAAAGATTCACCATCACTGTTTTAGGATCTTAGGATTTCTTTTGTCCTGTTCTCTTGCAATAGCCTGAATGGATTCCCATCTTTCAGTTCTTAGCATCTCTAAAGACAGGTTCCCCATTGTATAAGACTATGTAATTTAATTTAAAAAACTAATTTTATCAAATGACTCCCCTCTTAAAATTCTTCAGTGGTATTCAAGTACAGAATAAAGTCAAACCCTTAAACTCTGCACTGCCTGTCTACATCTGATCCATCCATCCATCCATCTAATCTAGTACAGGAGATTAAACCCTTAGCTTTCTCATCGAGCTTGATCTTCAGCCCTGCCTTTTTAAATTTTGAGACAGGGTTTCACTAAATTGCTAAGTTACTCAGGCTGAGCTCAAACTTTCAATCCTTCTACCCCAGCCTTTCAGAGTACAGTACTGCCAGAGTCCCAGAGTTTCACTAAATTGCTAAGTTACTCAGGCTGAGCTCAAACTTTCAATCCTTCTACCCCAGCCTCCCAGAGTACAGGCATGTACCAATATCCCCAGCTCCACTCACTTCGTTTTTTTTGTTGGTTTTTTTTTGGTACCAGAGATGGAACTCAGGACTTTGCACTTGCCAGGCAAGTGCTGTGCCACTGAACTACATCCCCAGCTCCACTCATTCCTTGACTTGCACTTAATGCTGTTTTCTTCGGTATGGTGCTTCCTAACTTCAGTCACGAGATATTACATTTGTGATTGTTGTTAATTTTCCTCTGGAATGAAAAAACATTTCAAGAAGTAGAACAATATACTTGAAATTCATTAGCTTTTTCCTATGTTCAAAGTATTGCATTAAGTACTACGAGAGATATAAGCAAAGTTATACCTTATTGTACCTTATTCTAGAAGATGTTTCTGGTTTTTTTTTCCAAAAAGTACATACATCATTACAGTACAAGGTAAAAAAGGACAAGGGTCGTAAACAAGATCTAAGTAAGTTCAGAGGAAGGAGAAATTATTTCTAATAGGAAAAGCTAAAAAGAAATAAGGGAATATTTCATAGAGCAGGTGGTATTTAGCATCCTTAAAGAAAGGTTTAGGATTGAATATGAAAAAATAATCATAATCCCTGCCAACTCACGTTAAGCCAAGTATCCTAAATTACTTTTCCATCTCTATACACAGGGAATAGGACACATTCATTAATAATTGTTCAATAAAACTGATTCTCAAAGGAAGAAAGGTTATAAGGGGATGCCAACTGAGAATCTGATAAACATCATTTAGGAAAAAGCTCTCCAGGTGCTATGCCCTCTTTACAATATCCTCCAAGTGAGAAACTGCTCTCAAGGGGACACATGACCAATTTTTAGCAAATTTTCTAGACTTCTGCAGCCTTCATACAATACTTGTCTAAATACAGATTGAAATCATTTTTTCCCTTAGTTCAATTGAGAATTCCTCAAAGGGAAGATAAAAGACATCAAAAGAAAATAAGCCAAAACTTAAGTATATTAGAAGAGCAGATACACTTATTCATTACAGGATTCCTACACTCAAACACAATTTAATGTGCAGCCTCTTCCCATACATATAATCATTTTAATTCTTGGCTTTACTCTGCCCTGCTAGTTCTGTTACCATTTTCATCTTTTAAGAGTTGGGTAAGTGTACAAGCCTACATAACAATTACTGTATTTAGGGACAGATCACCAGTACTGAAACACAATAATATCAGCTTCTAGAGCTTTCCCCTTTATCTTCTTTCACAACTACTAAAAAGAGGTAAAACACTGTATCTCGGGACTAGGCGTATAGAGCTTGGTGTTAAGAGGTACAAACTCCTAAAGCAACATTTTTATTGGCATACACTATTCATAGCTAGAAACACATGAAACCAAACAGCTTCTGTAAGAACATTTAAAGGCAATAAAAACAATAAAGGTATACAGGTTGGACCCAACAAATGAACTCAAGTGAAGACAGAGAAGGAAAGGGAGAACAAAACAAAATATGAAAGATTCTGAGCCTCTAGAATTCTTGTAAAGATAGTATTGCTTAATGCTCCATTAGTTACTAGATTTCTTTCAAAACATTTTTGGGCATGGATTCAAGAAGTAGGCTTTTCCATTAAGTGCAATTGGGTAGTTTTGTTTTGTTTTGTTTCGCAATTGGGTAGTCTTAAGAAATGAAAGTAAATGATGGGGGAACCAACTGTGTGGTAGAAAATGAAGTATTATTGTACCTTTCTTAACCTCTGAATGTCTTGGTTCTACACATTTATTTAAACAATAATTAAGAGATCACTTTTCAGGCCTTACACACACACACAATTTATTTCAAGACTGCGACTGTATCAATAATACTATTCTAACCTTTTTTTTAACTTTAATGACATACTGTTTATTAACAATTTATCCAGGATATAGAGTCCAATTTCCTTTTTAAAAATAGATACATATACCAGGCACAGTGGCACACATTTGTAGTCTCAGAAAAATGAGAGAGGACTACTTGAACCTAGGAGTTTAAGAGCAGCCTGGGCAACACAGGGAGATCGTATTGTAGAAAAAAAAAAAAAAGCATGTATAGTATGCACCATATACCATATACTATTTAATCATTTCCCTATTTATAACTATGTAGATAGGTGAAGTTTCTCTGTTGCAGGGTAGCTGGCATTCTTTTAAACTTTTATTTATTTATTTTTGTTGTTATTAACAATAACTGCACATGAGGATGAATTTTTATGCCAAGATTTTTGTAGGCTAGATTTCTAGAAGTGAGGTTAATGAGAAAGGTACATTTCCAATTTTGCTTAGAAGAGTATGTAGTATAAAATTATCTTCCAGGCCGGGTGTGGTGACACATACCTGTAAACTCAGCACTCAGGAAAGGGAGACAGGAGGATAGTCATGAGTTTGAGGCCAGCATAGGCTCCACAGTCAGTTCAAAGCCAGGTAAACTATAAAGTGAGACCTTGTCTCAAAAAGACAAAAAAAAAAAAAACTTGCAAAAAGATTGTAGCAAATCCTCTCCTGAATTTCTAAACTGTCAGTTTTGAAATGAAGAAAGTTCTTATATTTGCTTTCCTAATACACTGAACCCTAATCCTTTTTATTCACGTACAATGTAAATCTTCACCTTGAACACTAGATCAATTCTCAACAGAGGTGATACTTGCTCACTAACCCTGAGAAAACCTTGAGGGTACTTTGGGTACTCAAGTACCTGATGCTTCTAGGCTGGAGATGGAGCTCAGTGGTAGGGCATTTGCCTAGCATGGGCAAAGCTCTGGGTTTAATCCTCAGTCCCACAAGAATAAGAAAAGAAAAGATTAAATAATCAAGTAAATGATGCTCCAAACTAGCCAAACTGAGTGGGACATTAAACCAGAGGGCCATCCAGGTACACTATTTTGAATGAAACTTGAGACACTAAAGAGAAAAGAAACTGAAACCAGAACTTAACAGGTTTTTTTTTTTGGTAGCAGGAATCGAACTCAGGAACTTGCGTTTGCAAGGCAGGCGTGGAGTCACTGAGCTAAATCCCTGGCCCTTAACAGATTATTTTTATTTATTTATTTTTTGTTTGTTTTTTGGTACCGGGGATTGAACTCGGGTCCTTATGCTTGCAAGGCAGGCGGCGGAACCACTGAGCTAAATCCCCAGCCAACAGATTATTTTTAAATGCCTCTGGTCCTTCAGTAACTTGTGAAATATCTTTAATACTTTTCTATTTCTTAAAATCATAATTTCCTTGTGGTCCTAATTCTAGGTTTCCTGTGTAATTCCTGGATAGACAATAACTTCCATTTACAAGGTAAGCTCAACAAATTTGGAATAAATGATTGGCTTTAATACTAACAGAGGTAAAAACAAATCTCAATAAAGACTGGGTTCTGATTTAGAACTCTACAGGAAATAATCTGAAGAGAGCTGAAAACAAAAACAAAAAACATTCATAAGTAAATGTGCTTCACCGCTTGACAGAATGTTATATGTAAAGTTAACTTACTTTTTTTACTTGAAAAAGCAATATACAAGATTAAAGAATTTTAAAGCAAATACTAAAGCACTCTGTAATCTCATCTCTTCACCCCCAGATAAAAACAATTTTTATTTCAAGATTGTCTTTTAGCATGTAAACATTTTATGGTGACAGCTGGAGTGTGTGTCGTATATCTGTGTTATACTGTCATCATATCAAGTATTAATGGATCTTTGTATTAATCATATTGCCTTTCAGAAGGCTATATATGCCACCAGAAATAAATGAATATATTGCTTTTGTTACTCCTCATTAGCGTAGGTAGTTAGCTCTAAACATTTTAGGAAAACTAGGGAAGCCAAGGAAGGTGGACTGCCAAATTCAAGCCTAGCCTGGGCAACTCAGTAAGACCCGATCTCCAAAAAAGGGGGAGGAGGTGTAGCTGAGTGTGAAGGCCTTGGATTCAATCCCCAGTACCAGGGTGGGGGAAAGTATCCAAAAACCTCAGCTTGCTCCCTGAGCTTATTTTTGGTGAATCTTTTCACTTCTGCAACACCAAATCCTCATATTAACTATGTTGGAGATTGTGGTAGGCAGCCTCTAACTAATATGACCCCCTATGATGGTCCTTTGTTATTCATGGCCTTGTGCAACCCCTTCTCTGTTGAGTGTGTACTGGACTTAGGGTTTGCTTCTAACACAATACAGTAAAAGTGACAGCATGTCATTTCTAAGATCACACTATGAAGAGACAGGGTTCTGGCATGGTGCCCTCTCTTACTATAAGGGAAGTCATATCCCATGTTGTAAGCAGCTCCAAAGCAAGGTCCACATAGCAGAGTTCAGGTACCCAGCCATCAACTAGCAAAAACCTGCATCCCACGAAGAGCCAAGTGAGTAAGCTCTGAAGTAGATTATCTACCAGCTAGGCCTTGTGATGACTGCAGTGCCCACTGACACCTGACTGTAGGAAGACTGCAGTAGCCTTGTAAGGCACTCTGGTTAAGAGAGCACCCAGCTAAACACCAATCAGATTTCTGGCTCAGAGGAATTGCAGGATAAATATTTATTGTTTTAAGGCTGCCAAATTATTATACAGCAATAGATAACTAATACTTTCTTAAATTCTAAAGAATAACTTAACCTATAGTACACTACATTATTTAACAAAATTCCTTTTGCAAAAGCTAACATATAGCCTTATGTTATTTACTAGCATTTCTATCCATACTATTTCAACTAAATCTCAAAATCAATCCCATGCAGTATGTGGTACATGTAAGAATAGATTATAATTTATATCATGTATTTAAGGATTCTAGATTTCAATCTAAGACACCCCTTTTTATACTCAGATTCTTTAAAACTTGTTCATTACTAGTCCTTTGGCTTATTCATAATTACATCTTAAGTTTTTCTCTTCATTTAAAAAATTTCCTTACCAAAAGGATACCAGAAAATTTCTTAGAGAATGCTAATAGTAATCTTGAGATGCTGTACTATCCCCCCAAACATTAATATTTCTGAGAAAACAGTCTAAAAGACTTTTTCATAAGCTAAGAAGTAGCCTAAAATCACAACAGAAATGACAATAATTCAAAAAAACCCATTCAAATTAACATCTTACCATTTATCTACAGTCTACTTTTCAACCTGTCTATATGAATTCTGCCCAAATATTTAGTGAGCACCTATTGAGTACCAGAAACCACACTTAATGCTGATGTTAACTGAGATGAATATGATACAATCTACCACTGCCCCCGTCTCTGACCTAAAAAGATTCCTAGGGTATGGGAAGAAGGTAACTATAATATGATATAATTGATGTTTAATACATAATAAAGGTGAGAGAGGACAGAAAAGAGAACAACAAGGAAGGCACTAAAGGAATCAAGGAGGGATTATAGAAAAGAAAGAATTACATTGGAACTTAAAAGAATGATTAGGAACTTGCTAATTTCCTGTCAAAGACAGCAAAAATGGCATTTCAAGGCAATATAGAAAAAAAAATCACAATGCAAAAGAAAATTATTATGGATTTCCTCCAGAAGACTTACCACTAAGAATAATAAATCAGCCTCTCACAATTTCATTTATTCATTAAATCACAAAAATATAAACACACACAAACACACATAAGCACAGGTGAATGTATATACTATATATGCCTGGCACTGGGGTAGGCACTAGAAATAAAGTAACAGGCATGATATTAAGTTCCTGACCTTAAGGAAATTTAAGTCTTACAGAATTTAGGAGCAACATGCATTCCTTGTTAGTTATGGTCATTTTGAATTGCTTATGGGACTTCCCTCTCATCCCTTGGGTAAGTCACATTCTTAGTATGCATTAGTTTCTGATTTGTAAAGTGGAGATATTATTATACCTGTACCTTAAAGATTGTAAGGAAGATTAAATAACACAAGTAACATACTCAAACCAATGAGCTCTTGATAAATATTACTGTTATTGCTTTTATTATCATGGCTAAGAAAGAAAGGTTTTAATGAAAACTTTTTCTATTTTCTAAATCATAAAGGAACAGAAGGAAGGATTCTTCTGTTTAGCTCTTTTTGAATTCTGTAAACAATTTATAAGTACTGAAAATGTAATTATCAACAAAGTCATTAAATACCCCTACTCTGTCACAAACTCCAAAAAAAGGGGTACTGAAAACAGTGCCTGATCCATCAGCAAGTGTAAGTCTCTGTATACAATTGAGGATTGGCTTTTTTTTGTCTACTAGTAGTTTTTCAAAACTGTGTACATATGTACTTAAAAATTAATACTCAGCCAGGCACAGGTACTTAAAAGGCTGAAGCACAAAGTAGGTTTGAGGATAGCAGGGGAAATTTAGTGACACCCTATCTCAAAAATAAAAATAAAAACAACTGGATGTAGCTCATGATAGTAAGTGGAGGAGCACTTACTATCATGTGAGAGCATGTGCAATCCTCACTTGTGCAAAGAAAAAAATATTCAATAACTCTGGAAAAAAGACATTATTAATTCACTTTAGAGCTAAAATATAAAAAATAAAATTTTAAAAAAAGCTGATTTAGGGCCGGGGATTTAGCTCAGTGGTTTTGCCACCTGCTGTGCAAGTGAAAGGACCCGAGTTCGATCCTTGGTACCAAAAAAAAGGGCTGATTTACACTGGAAGGGATATTTCAAACGCCATGGGAAATGAGACTTGTAGTCACTGATGAAAGAGAAGGAAAGGAAAAAAAAAGAAGGTGCCTGAAATAATGAAATAAACTATCATGGAAAAGCCAACTGAGGTGTAAAACTGAAAGAAGTTCACTTTTATCAGGGCACCACAAACACAAAGTTTTGGATGATTTCTTTCAACGAAATGTCTTTCTATGAAATCCTATTATTTAAAAACTCAACAAACGAAATATAATACAATGTGCACTGAATATGAGATTCCCAAAAAAAGATACAACAGAGAGAAAGCAAATTATAACACTTCCATAGAAAGTGAGTCACAGAGTCGCGCGGAACACACCGAATCAGCCCACTGCAGACAGGCAGGTCTGTGCATGCCCTACAGAGGTCGCGAGTGACGCAGAATCAGCCCACGCCCTGGCAACAATCCACTGGACACCCCCACTCCCCCGCTCCTCTGTACAGCCACCTGGTTCCACACTACAAAGACCCAGAGGACACCGGACCACCAGAACACAGTACTGAGTCCCACCGCTCCCGGCCCAGAGGTAGGGGCTTCTGAGCCACCGTCCCACTGCTCCTGGTCCAGAGGAAGGGGTTTCCTGGCCACCATCACTCCCGCTGCTCCCTGCCTACAGGAAAGGGCTTTCCGGCCATTATCCCTACCACTGCTCCCAGCCCATCCCACCTCTCCCAGCTCACAGGAGGTAATCCTTGCAGGCGACAACAGCAAACCACACCCGCCCCCCAGTCGAAATGAGAAAACACGTAAATAAGTCTCAAAACCAGACTTCCAGATCACCTACAGCATGTAACCCCAAAGGGAAATGAGATGGAACACTCTGATACTCAACCACCTGGACCCACTCAACTGGCAACAAAAGGGGATCTGGCAAAATGAAATCAAAAATAATTTCTCACATAACAGGAGAAATTGTGCTCCTAATGCAAGACATGATTAATAAATCTAGAGAGGAGCTCAGAAACATGATGGAATCCCAATATAAGAAACAAATGGAATCCATAAAACAGATGCAAATAGACTTCCAGGACATGAAAAACTCCATGGAAAGTCTACACA
>NW_004624759.1:18056533-18088938 GCF_000247695.1 Heterocephalus glaber
GTGAAGGGAGGGCTAGGAATGGGGAAAAAATAAGAACCAAGATGCATTATGTAAAGGTACAATTCCCAATGAGAAATGTAATTGTGTTGTTTACCTAAAATGTACCAATAAAAGAATTTAACAACAACAAAAAAAGAAAGTGAGTCAGACACACACACACACATAGAATAACAATTAATTTAAAGTATATGTAAGGCAGTCATACTACAATTATGTTTAAGCAGGAAAAAGGTAATACAAAATTGAAGTCTTCAATATGAAAAAAATGAGTTATTTTACTTTTCAACTTTTACCAATCCCCTCTTTAAGACATAATTTTATGCCCTACAAGCATATAAAAGGGATTCTCCCAGGACATTTTACTTTGTCTGTTTATTCACTTCTAGATGCAAAGCCTGACTCCAGGAATTTCAAGACCTCACCTCCCAAAGTGAAGACTAAGGAAAACTTTTAAACCACAACAAACATCAATATAGCAGCCTTTAAAAACAACAACAACAACAACAACAACAACAGCAACAACAAAAACCTGATCTCCAAAGGCAAAGACTTGAGACTTCTGAAGTAAAATGAAAATCTAATTTAAAAATTCTGCTTTAAATCTTAACATGACTAAAGAATCCAAGGAATATTGAATGTCAGCTCCTTAAAAGTTGTGGAGAAGCAATACAGTACAGCAAGACTAGATTTCAGAATCAGAAAAACATTGAAATTTTTCCGTTTCCAAATATGTAACTTGGAACAAATTAACTTCGTAAGCATCAAGCTCCTCATTAGTGAAATGAAAATACTATCTACTTCATAAGGTTTTTTTCAAGAGTATTGAAAAAACCATGAATAACATACAGAACGCATTTGATGTGTTTAAGAAATGAAAGGCAGGCTCTCTTTACCAATTCCTGTATCTATTACAACTCCAAAAGATTGGTGATGAGAATAACATTATTGAGAATGGAAAACAAAAACCAAACAAGAACTTTGGGAGTGCTTTATAAAATTCATCTTAATTTAATCTTTACTGATTAACAGAACATATCATAAACTGAGTAATTTTACTCCTAATTATTTCCCTAATGGATGGGCATCTTTTTTATACATGCATTTGTCATTTTAGATATTTATTCCTGCAACAAACATCTGAGGTGCCTTACTACAGGTAAACCACACTGCGTTAAGTACTGGACTACTGTCTTCAATTTTTTAAACCTATGCTACAGCCACACAGCACTAAGATGTTGACGTAATTTAGTAGCTACAATTTTTTCCTGAGCTGCTAATCTTTTCATACATGCACAAGTTTGTTTAAGTCACAAAGGAGCAGGATAGAGCAAACAGAAAAATTCACCTTGTAACTACTACTGGCATGTAGTATCTGGAAGGCAGGTGAAACGAAGAATGAATCAACCAAAGAACTAGGCTCTAGAAAAAGACTATGAGTTAGAATATATGGACTCAGCAAGGTTTGTAGGACACAAGATCAATATAAAAAAATCAACTGTACTTCCATATACTAGAAATGAACAATATAGAAATAAAATTAAGGAAAAATCATATATAATAGAATCAAATGCTTAGAACAAATTTAACTAAAGACAAGCAAAACTCGTACTGAAAAGTGAAAAGAAAAAGAAATTAAGGCTTACAAAAATCGAAAGCCATTGCATGATCATGATTTGGAGGACTTATGATGGTTATGATGGCAATACTCCTCAAAGTGATCTACAGATTTAATACAATCCCTACCAAAAATCATTAAATTTGTTCTAAGCATTTTTTTTATTATTTTGTAAAAGTAGATAAATTGATCCTAAAATTTTTATTTGTTATAAAAATAAAAGACATATAGAACAGTCAAAACAATCTTGAAAAAGAACAAAGTTGGAGGACTCACACTTTCTACTTTCAAACCATACTACAAAGCTTTAGTAATCAAGACGTAGAACAGGTATAAAGAGAGACAGATCAAAGGATAAAATAAAATAGAGATTCAGAAATAAACTCTTACATGTATATTCACTTGATTTTTGACAAGGGTGCAAGACTATTAATCTTTTCAACAAATGATGCTGGACAACTGAATAGGCACATCTAAAAGGAATGAAGGTGGATCCCTATACCTTATATTATATGCAAAAAATTAAAAATGGATCAGAGACTTAAATGTAAGAGCTATACTTAAACACAGTTTCACGGCCTTAGTTTAGGCAATGGTTTCTTACATATGACATTCAAAGCACTAGCATCCAAAGGAAAAAAAATAAAGACAATCCTTAGAATGGAAGAAAATATTTGCAAATTACATGTCTGATAAGGAACTTGTATCCAGAATATATAAAAAATTCAAACAATGAAATATCAGAGAACCTAACTAAAAGATGGGCAAAGTGAGATAACAAGTGCTAGCACAGATATGGAGAAACTAGAACCCTCATAGATGCTGACAAGAGTGTAAAATGGCACAATCACTCAGGAAATCAGACTGGTAGTTTCTCAGATTTAAACGTAACATAGAACCTAGAAATTCCACTCATGTACCCAGGAGAACTGTTGTGCCAGAAAATCTTGTACATGAATTTTTATAGCAATATTAGTCATAATAACCAGAAGGTGAAAACAACCAAAATGTCAAAGTATAAATAGGGGCCAGGGATTTAGCTCAGTGGTTCCACTGCCTGCCTCACAAGTGCAAGGTCCCGAGTTCGATCCCCGGTACCCTCCCCCCCAAAGTATAAATAAAAAGTGGTATATGCACACAATAGAGTACTATTCAGCCACCAAAGGAATATAGTACTGATACAATCTACATGAATGACCAAAAGCCAGCCCACATTGTATGAGTCCAGTTATATGAATAAAGAATCCACAGCAATAGAAGGTAGACTGGTGGTTGTTATGAGCTGGGGCAAGAGGAGAATAGGGAGTGACTGCTGATGGGAATGAGGTTTATTTTTGGGTGATGAAAATGCTCTGGAACTAGATAATAATAGGTGCACAATTTGGAACACAGTAGTCTCCTTTTATATGTGGTTTCGCTTTCCTCAGTTCAGTTATCTGTGATCAACCACAGTCTGAAATATTAAATGAAAAATTCTAGAAATAAACAATTTATAAATATTATGTCATTTTAAGTAGCAAGCACTATTCTGCCCTCTCCCATGCTGCCCTCTCCATGCTGTACCACTGTCTCACTCTGCCCCCTCCCCCCCATGTCCCCATCTCTTTTTCCTGTACATCCAAGTTGTACATACTACTTACCCTTAGTCACTTAGCAGATGTCTAGGCTATCAGACCAATTGTAAGGTATTGCAATGCTTGTGTTTAAATAAATCTTGTTTTACTTAATAATAGGCCCAAAGCACAAGATTAGCAATGCTGGCAATTTCGGTATGCCAGATACATCATAAAGTACATCCTTTAAGTATCATCACAAGAAGAATGAGCACAGTACCGTAAGAGATTTTGAAAGAGAGACCACATCCACATAATTCTTATTATAATACACAGCAATTGCTGTTTTATTAGTAGTTATTGTTAATTTCTTGCTGTGACTAATGTATGAATTAAACTGTTATGGGTAGGTATACACAGGAAAAAAAACATAGCATCCACCAAGGGTTGTGGAAAATATTCTTCATGGACAAGGAGATGTATACTAAAAAACTGAACTGTACTCTTTAAAAGGGTCAATTTTATAGTTTGTGAGAATGTGAAATTATTTTCTAAACCTCTTCCAACTAGTCCAGATGAGCTACATCAGTTATTCGCAATGCTTACTAAGAGCCTCTTCCAGGCAAAATACCTTTATGAAGCAGGGCTACCTTGGTTTCAAACAGTTTATACTCTCATTGAGATAATAAGGTAAAAGTGAAACAAAATGAACCTTACCTTGATATCCAAAAAGAAATAAATTATATTTTGTTATGGCTTGTGTCTAGATATCCCCCCAATGCCCCATGTACTCATAGCTGGGTGCTTGGGAGGTAGCTGGATCTAGGATATGTGGTGCTGAGACTAAATTGTGTGATGCTGGGATTAAGGGTACATTATTACTAAATCAGTTCACTGATTGGTTTAGCATAGTTCTGGGTGTGGAAGGCCCACCCTGGATATGGTGTGGCATCACGCAAAGGACAGGTAGCTTGGAAGGAATAAAAGGGAGAGGCAGGCTGCAGCTGCTTTCTGCTTTGCTATTTCCTGCCCGCTTGGTATGGACTATTTCTCCTTTGCTATGCCACATTGCCACCCTGCTGTGGAGCCAGCTGACTATTGACTGAAACCTCTACAATCTGTGAGCTGAAATAAACCTTTCCTCTTTTAACTTGTGGGTGTTGGTTATTTTGTCATTTCAACGAGAAAAGTAACTAAGGTATATTTCATATATATGAATAAGATAATAAGATAAAAAGAGCATATGAACTAGAGGAGGAGGAAAGAAAGAATATTAATCTGGAAAAAATATAAATGATTTTCATATGCCACCTACCTTAGTGAAAAAAATCATGACAGAAAGAAAGAAGGCAGGACTAAGACAGATGGAGAATAAGGTAATGTTTTGATTAAAAGATATGAAATAAGAAAATACAAAATGAATTATTAAATGTTGGGAATACATTTGCATATTTTTACATATATATTTTTACATATATATTAATATTTAAGTATATTGTCCCATATACTTAATATAGTATAGAATGTACAATACCTTTGGAGGCATAATTTAGAGTTAAAGCTTCTCACATAAGTAGTAATAATTAGTTGCATACCTGAATTGTAGGTATATGGCTTAGCTGTATTATGAAGGCATACTTACAATAATTTAATACTAGAGTAACTTACCTGATCAGACTACTTTTTTGCTTATTAAATACTTTCTTAATAATTCATTAGAAACACGAATCAGCAGATTTCTACTTGGAAATATATTCAACGATATATTTTTCCTTAAATTACATTTAGAAAGTAGATGTCAACTAACAAAAATAAATATTTGCTGAGGACTTACTATAAGTGTACAGCATGTTTCTAAGCAGTCATGTTACCTTCAGGTAGTTCATACCTAACATAACTTTAGAGTATATTTTAAAAATACAAGACATCTAGTAAAAAATCAATAAGTTTACAATTTTTTTGCTAATTTGTGGGGTTTTCTTTTTTGCTGTACGTTTTTCACTAACCCTGCCTCCATTCATTTACAGTATTTGTGGCCTGAAAGTCCTTCCTCAATTCTATCTCCGCTTTAGTATTTGGCAACCTACCCAACCCTGCACACATCCTTAACTAAATGCATCTCTCCAGTCTATTCCTATTGCTAATTCTAATTCAACTAGTAATAATGCACATGATTTCTTGCTCCTTTTTACCTCAGAGATGATGTTTTTATAGGACAGGATAAATACAGGAATCTTTTAGGCAGCAAAGTAACATTCTAAAGGACAACAGGAAAAAAAAAAAGTTCAGGCATCAAATGTCTAGCATTCACTGCTGATTGAGCAGTAGTTATTCAATTAATTATTGCTGAGTGATTGGAAAGTCTAAAAGAGTAGCTAAGGAGAAACTTGTAAACTTACCTTTCATCTCCAGGAAAGGATTATAGTCTAAAAATTTTCCCTAGGTAATTCTGATTTGTTACCTTTCTAGTCAAAAAACAAAACAAAACAAAACAGCCAAATAAAAAAATAAAGCTAGGCTTGGCGATACACACCTCTAACCCCAGCAGTCTGAGAGGCTGAGGCAGGAAGATAACCAAGTTCCAGCCCAGTCTGGGCAACTTATTGAGACCCTATCTCATAATAATAATTTTTTTAAAAAGGGCTGGGGATGTAACTCAGTGTGAATGGCCTAGGTTCAATCCCCAATACCACAAAACACAACACAACACATTTGCTTAAGTGTACTTAGATCCCAGGAAAGAACTAATTTTCATTTTGATAGTATGTTACCTGGTCAATTATTTTTGAGAAATCAATTTGACTGCTTTGTAATTATTACTGTATTTTATACTTCTGAAAAGCATCTGCCATTTAAATTATTTTAAAAGTAGACTTTTAATTGTAATTGTAAAGTGAATTCTCTTATGAGCAGAATAACATCTCATTACATGTACGATTTAGTATAAAACAACTGAAGGGACAGTCTTGAGATTAAACGATAAATATAACAGGAAGGCCTAAGAGAGGCTTACACAATAGAAAACAGTTACATAAGAACATTCATTTTGTTATTTCTAAGCTCAGTAATAGTTAAAATATGAGAAAACTAAGCATTAGAAAAGTATAGTACTATTATCTATTAGTAACTTAATCCATGTAAAATTTAAAAAAACAAAAGCATAGGATCTACCACATTACTTTTAACCCTAATTTAAGACTGAAAAGGGCCGGGGATTTAGCTCAGTGGTTCTGCCACCTGCCTTGCAAGCACAAGGTCCCAAGTTCAATCCCCGGTTCCCTCCCACAAAAAAAAAAAGACTGAAAAACTCTAGTTTAGCCTTAAAAGTAATTTTCAAAAAACCACTAGTATCCACAATTTGGCTAAACCAATAAATTTTAATGTATTTTTTTTTTGCTACTGGGGATCAAACTTGGGACCCTGCGCTTGTGAGGCAGGCACCAGAACCACTGGGCTAAATCCCCACTCCAAAACCAATCAATGTTAAATGTCCATTCCTTCCAAACTTCTATTCTAGGCTTTGGTAGCCTGTATTTGTATTCGTAGGCAGCCTAAACTGATTTAATTTATATTCCATCCTCCAATGGCCACAATTATAAATGCTGGTGAGGCTGGGGGCTTCACTGTTGGTAGGAATGTACACTAATACACCAGTAAGAAAATGAGTATGGAGATTACTCAAAAAACTAAAAACAGAAATTCCATTTGAGCTGGATATTTCCCAAGTATTTTCCCAAAAGAGTTAAAGATATCATATTACAGCGATACATGCCTACCCATGTTTATAGCAGCATAGTTCATAATAGCTAAATCTTGGAAGCAGCCTATACATCCACCAACAGATGAGTGCATAAAGAAAATGTGCTATTTACACACAATGGAGTACTACTCTGCCATAAAGATAAACTTGAGTCACATGTAGGAAAACAGATGCACTTTGAGATTATAATGTTAAGTGAAAGATATCAGACACAAAAGCTTAAATATCACTTGTTTTCTCTTATACGAGAAACCTGAATTATAAATGAAGAGCAAAATAAAAGATAGATAAAAGAGTTAATAGGAAGTAGGGAGATACATGTTTCTCAAATGGGAAATGCATCAAAGAGATGGAGGGGGCAGGAGAAGTGGAAAAGGGTTTTAAAAAAGAATTAAGATGTGTTATGTACATGTACCAACTCTGCACAAGGAATACAAATGCGTACTACAAATGTACTAATTAAAAGCAAAAGAAGACTTTTTTTACTGCTGTCATTTTCCCACACCCAATCTAACTATATATAATGATTAAACTATAAGCAGGTTCCTTAATATTTGTTAGTTTTTCTCTACTCTTTCACTGTCTTGAAAACCTCATCAATTTCCATTAGCCTAGTTACCATCCTTTATTCTGACTATGCCTCAGTATTTTAAAACTACAAAATATACTTCGTTATTAAACAATACCATGGGTCCCCACTGCCTTTGAAATAAAATATAAAATTCTTAGCAAAACATATATATTTCTTCATAATCTCTACCCTGCCCTTTCTGTATTTGCAAATTTTTCTGGTGTGTCCCTTTTCAAGCTTATACTACTAATAATCTGAGCTATTTGCAGTTTCTAAAATCATACTATTGCCTCAGGCTCCTAAGTCTGACAAATGGCCTTCAAAACCTAGTTTACATACCATCTCTCCTAGGAAGACTTCTGTGATTTACTTCTAAATCAGGTGACTTCCTGGGTGCTCCTACAGCACCATTTCAGTTCATCTTGATCTCAAATTTAGATATTACAACATGATTTTAAGCTTAAACTGCCATAAGCTTTACTAGACTGTAAGATCTTTGATAAGTAGGCTGGAGTTTTTTTATTTCACCATTTCCAATGCCTAATAATTCCTGAACACAGACAGGATACACACCATGAACAAAAGAATACATCCCAGATCATGACTTTTCTTTTTAGTATGTTCCAATTCAGAATCTCCATATCATTTTCTGCATAAAAAATAAAATGTTCTGGGGATGTAGTTCAGAGAAAAGGTCTGGTTCAATCCTCAAGGCTTATGAGAACTACTTCAGATTATGGTTGAAAAAAATGAAATTGGGTTAATAATTGTCCCAAATGTCACTTGGCAAATAAATTAACTAGTATAGATTTGATCTTGTGCTAATTTCACTATATACTACCTCCAAATGATACATTCAGCTTGAAAAAGTTAAAATTTTTATCATCAAGAGATTGAAAAAAAATTATGAAAATGAGACCACAATCACAATATTAAGGAGAGGAGCATTTAAATGACCTAATAATTTTAATTTTATTAATGCATTCTCTATGAAAAATGAATTTGCTGCATAAATGAAGATGAAAGAAAATAAAGATTATAACTGAGTAAAACTACTTTTGGAACACGTATTAAGAGCTGTAAAAATCTTCAGGCTGGGGAAGGCGGAGCACACCTCTAATCCCAACTACTCAAGATGCTCAGGCAGGAGGATAGCAAGTTCGTGGACAGCCTGGGCAACTTAACAAGACTGACTCAAAATGTCAAAATTTTAAAGAGGGGTTGGGGTATGTGGATCACCAGTAGAGTGCTTGCCAGCATGCAAAGGCTTGGGTTCAATGCCCATTTTGGGGTGGTGGTGGTGATGTTTCAAATATTTCTGCCCAAATTAAAATTCTACTTTCAGATTTCTACTCTAAGTGATAAAACCCTGAAAAGAAACAAAACCCCTGCACATATAAAGATCTTCTTTGCTTATTACTTACATAGAAAAAAAGTGAAAGCAAATAAACTAACCATTAGTAGAATGAATAAGTTATGGTTCATCCAATGACAAAATATTGGTGATAGTTTAGTTATGACTACCACTACTACTACTATTCAGGAAACCAGTAAAATCTTTATGACACAATCTTAAAACAGAAATGTGTATATTTATTCCATGAAAAAAATATTTATTTAGGTATAATATACTCATAAATATTTTTATTGCAAAATCTAGGCTGCTTGCTGCTGTCTTCTGCCTGCCACACCATGAACTGTTTCTCCTCTTTGATGTCCCTCTGCCATGCCCTGCATTGGAGCCAGGTGACTAGGGACTGAAACCTCTATAAGCTGCAGATCTAAGGAGCACCACTGAAGAAGAAAACAAACACCAGATACCTGAGCTGTGCAAAATTATTGAGGAACTAAAGAAATTCACTATTAGATGATGCCAAGAAGAATTACCTAAAACTAACTGAAGTTAGAGAGAAGTGAGAAGACAACACATATACAAATCAAGCAAAATTTTTTCCAACTGTGGGGAAAAGAGTGTAGTATACATACAGGTAAGTGAAGTTTATGTAATGCCATTTAAGTACAGCTAAAAAAAAAACAGGGTCCCCTCAACACACCATAGTCAAAATCTAAGATGTCCAACAAAAAGTCAAAAGTTGTTAGAGAAAAGCAAATAATCATCTATAAAGGTAAACATATTAGGATTACAGCAAACTTCTCAACACAAACTTTAAAGACCAGGACAGCTTGTAGTGAAGTATTTCAAGCCCTAAAAGAAAAAAACTTTCAAAAATATCCTAGGCAGAAACAACAAAGCCCACAAATCAAATGGATTGAATACATCAAACAAGAAAACAGATCAGCCAATTAAAGATGAGTTCAGATTCCATGAGAAGACTAACATAGTTTGCATCAGAAGAGAAAGCAATGTTTCTCAAGAATCTCAGAATGACAAAAAATTTTAAGTCAAGTAATCATAAAAATAAAACTCTGCAACCTGAAAAAAAGAAAAATCTAGCAGGAGAGATATAAAATTTGAAAGCAGAGATATAATCCCTATTTTTCAAACAGCATGTATTTTTTCACATTACTTCTGTAATGAAAAATATTATGAGAAATCCTCAGCTTTGTGGTCCTTGAATATTTTTAAGTCCTAAATTCCACAACTTAGCTTTAACATGTCAGAGAATTATATATAATTTTGATTTCCAAGAAAATTAAGGGAAAAGAATGGAAAGTTTCTTAGTCCAGTGTGGAGGCACACACCTGTAATCCTAGCACTCTGGGATGCTGAGGGAGGATTCCAAATTTTAAAAATTAAATAAAATTTTGCTGAGTGCTTAGTAAGGGTAAAACATGACAAGAACCAAATTGGGTGGGGAATTTGCCCAGTGGTTCCACAGCCTGCCTGGCAAGCACAAGGTCCCAAATTCGATCCTCAGTGCCAAAATTTAAAAAAAAAGGATCAAATGACTGCTACACTGGTTCTCCTCTCAGCCTTTGTAAACTGCCTCTGGACTGATCCCGTTTATTCCAAGATATGATAGTTAATACATAGCAAAATATAATACATATTATTTCCTTAGTTATAAACTCTAAATTAAATGAAAAAAGTTGACTTTGATCTTCAAGATAGCATTACATTTTTTTTGGTACCAGGGATCAAACTCGGGACCCTGTGCTTGCGAGGCAGGCAGCATCAACACCGAGCTAAATCCCGGGCCCAGTATTACATTTTAAGATGCTTTCACAGAAGAGATACTCAATTTATTTAAACCAGTAACTATAAACATGCCCTTCTGTTCAAATTAGGAAGTAGATGGGGAAAATTCTTATTGTAAGAAATATCCAAAGGTGGGCTTGGGATTTAGCTCAGTGGCAATGTGCCTGCCTCACAAGTGCAAGGTTCTGAGTTCGATTCCTGATACCACAAAAAATAAAAAACAAAGAAATATCCTAAAGTTATACAAAACCATGAACAATTTCCAAACTCTCAAATAACGGAGTCATAACATATCTGACTCTTGCCATTAAAACTGTTCTCATTCCTAGCAAATGAATAGTATAATATTGTATGCATTTGTAGTTTTCTGCTCTCTGCAACAAAAGTGAAAATGTTATTCCAGCAAACTTGTTTCCACAATATGGGAAAGTCGATTAAATAGCCCTTCTTTCGCTTTTCTTTTCATATTCATTTCCATTTTCTTGTTTACTCTAAGCACCCTGCTCTTGAACACACAAACAGATTGAAATGAATATACACTTCTTCCATGAAATATGGTGGTGTAAAAAGCAAGGTATAGAATGATAAAGGATGGTTCCAGATGATAATACTGGACTGAAAGTGAGCAGCCTTAGATTTTAAATACATAATGGAAATGTGTAAAGACAGTTGTTTTTAGGCTATATAATGTAAATGTTACTGAAAATTACACCTTAATTTTAAATGCCAAAGTCTAAGCAAAAAGTATCCAAACACTAAATATGTACTTACTACATTTTATAGTTAGCTCTAAGTCTTTCTTAAAATGCTAAAGTTATTCAATCAGACAAGTTTTATATTTAGGCCCACACTTAGAATTAAAATATTGGAGGAAGGATGAATTCAAAAGATATTCAGGCAAGTATTACAAACATTGGAACTGAGTGAACAATGAAATTTGAGGTATAGTAAAGGAGAAGGGTCAAAGATTATCCCATGTTATCTAGTTTTGGCAAATGAGTTGATGGTACAAATATTAACTCATTTCATGTAAGAATAGTTTTATTTCTTTTGGGGTAGCAAGGATTGGATTTGGATTTATATACTTTCAAATTTCTGGTATTTGTGAGGTTATCAAGAGATGCTTGGTAAACAGCTAGATCTGGGGCTCAGGAGAAAAATACATTCAGGAAACAGATTTGTGAATCATCAATTTACAGGCAGCTTATAGGAAGTTTTGTGATTAAATGTGATCAACAGGGAGTCAATAGAACTAAGACGGAAGAATCACCTTGGGAACACAAATATTTAAAAGGACAGACAGGTAGAACTCTTCTTAAGAGTTCTAAAAGAATCTAAAAATGAGAGGTCAAAGACATAGGGGAATATGATGAGAAGAGAAGATTCCTGGACCCAGAGAGAAAGTTGTTTCAAAAAGGAAGTTGGGGGTAGGGGTATGGGATATCAAGGAAAATGGCTCTTTCCTCATTATCTGTGTCCCCTCCCCCCATAGCAATGCTTCTAACTATGAGAGGTTAAGATTTCTTCACTATAATAATGCCCTACTTTTAACATAAATTTACAAACATTAAACTTAAAGCTAAAGGTACAAATTTTAGCAATCTAATTTTGTACCATTCCTTATTTCTTGTTCTAGTCTCCATATGCTAAAGGTCCAAAATACACGCTACTTTTTTAATTACAATGAAAAAGAGCAATACCTTATCTCACCTGCTCAGTAGAGCATTTAACCTAACAGCATTTACTAATACAAATAAATGCCATTTAATAATAATGTCAATTAAGTTGGGCAGGGTGGCATACATTCGTAATCCCACCATTCAAGGGGTTGAGGCAGGGATATAGCTGAAAGTTCAAAATGACCCTGGGCTATATAGTGAGTTCAAGGCCAGCTGCAACTATGTAGCAAGACCCTGTCTCGAACAAAATAAAAGTAATAATAATAATATCAAGTGTACTGGATTTTGGGGAAGTAACGGGTAAAAATAAGCAAGTAAAATATTCAATAATAAAGCACCTGCTAAATTTTGAGAGGAACAGCTAAGGTTGTTCAAAGTATTATTTTTAATAATATTCTGGTAAGAGTAGTATGAATGTTAAAGAGTACATTACAAACAACTTCAAAATTCAGTCACCAACTACAAATACATGCAACAACATGAATCTCAAAAGCCTTCTGCTAAGTAAAAGAAACCAGACATGAAAGACTGTACATTATATGATTTTGCTTATGTGACAGTCTAGAAAAGGCAAAGCTATGGAGACAGAAATCAGATCAGGTTGCTATGGGCTGTAGTAAAGATAGGAAACTGTTTACAAAGGGACACATGGAACATTTTAGGATAATGGAAATATTCTGATTGTAGGGGTGATGGCTGCAAGATTTTATGTCAAAATCATCTAACTGAACAGCTACATAGTAAATTTTACTACATAAATTACACCTCAATAAACCTAATTTAATTTTTTACATGTAGTCATCAAATCACTATTTTAGTTAAATAGTATTTTCAGTGTGCTATAATGTATTTCTTATTACAGTTAACTTATCTGTACTATTATACATAATGGTTCAGTTGGCAAAGAAAATTTTAAAATAAGTTTATCTTAAGAATAAAACGAGAGGACCTGGGGATTTAGCTCAGTGGTTCTGGCACCTGCCCCCAAGCACAAGGTCCCGAGTTCAATCCCCGGTACCAAAAAAAAAAAAAAAAAAAAAAAAAGAATAAAACAAGAAAGTATTTAGATACCTACCCTCTTGCAATAAACTCCCATATCTTATCCTTAATTATACTGTCCAAAGGACCAGAACAAAAAACCCTTCTTATACTTGACAGTCTAACAGCTGAAAAAGGAACTTTTAAATTTTTATGATTTCTTTTTACACCTAAGTTATATTACATATATAGTGTTAAGGATATATGAGATGTGTTTAGCCCAAAGGCATAACACTCAAGGAAGTACCTACTATATATCCAGGAAAATTGTATTTTGAAATTAACAGAATTATACTTGCCACTCACTAATCAGACTCAGAGATACAGTTTGCATACTGCAAAAAGAAAAAGAGGAAAAATGAAAGGAAATATACAGCCCAATTCCAGCTAATCAACAAAGCTTTATTTTTGAATATCTAAAACAGGACAACCACTGTACGGTCAGCAGACATAGCTCAAGAGATACAACAATAAACCAAACAAATGCTATGAAAGGGAATAAATGATCAGAAAAATGACAAAGAAAGCCATGCTTTTTATGAATAGTAATAATAATATAAACCTGGGTAGAATTACAATTTAGCTGTTATCAAATAAAAACTAAATTACATATAATTTACAGTCAGATGATCAATTTCTTTACCTGAAATTGAGAAACCACAATCCTGTCAGATAGAAGACAACTACAAGCAGGTTTTAACATACCGAAAGAGCTGCCAAATAGCAGCATTGAGAAAACTCAGTGATGTATTTCCTGGCTAGGATTAATATCAAAGATATTTTCATTTTACAAATAAGAAATTAAATATCATGAATACCAATCATAAAAATTAAGATTAAAATAAACTATAGCCTGAATAATATCTCATTAGTGTTTTGGACATTGTTACACTTAAGGTATGTAAAACAGTATTTTTAAAAATAATGGTCAAACAAAAACTTTGCATTTCAACTGCATAAGACTGCATGATTCTTTAGAACTAAGATAAGTAACCTAAATATTTACATCTAACAAAAAGGGATCCAGTATTTCAAAATTTGTTACAACTTCTGAATTTCTTGGGAAATAACAATACATAAATTTTTTAAAAGTAATTAATATTGCTAATTCTATGTTCCTGAGAGCTGAAAAAAAATGTTTCCTTTCTGACAAAAGGCAAACATATACAAAATAAAACTTTGAAGGAGTTTGTTATATCTGTGTGAAATATGTTTCATACATGTAAGACAGCAAAGCAATTTATCTAATGATATGACTTAATTTAAAAGTTTAATGTATTCTTGGGAATTTTCTTAATGCTTAACATTTTTTAGAAAAAAATAACTCAAGAGAAGCTGGGGATTTAGGTCAGTGGTTCCGCCGCCTGCCTCACAAATGCAAGGTTCCAAGTTCGATCCCCAGTACCAAAAAAAACCCAAAACAACTCAAGAATCATAATGAAATCATAAAAATAAAGTGGCTCTGCAAACTTTTCTAAAGCTATCTATTCCATAGATACATATATTTAATATATTCCAGTGCAGGGCCAGGGATTTAGCTCAGTGGCACCGTCCCTGCCTTCCAAGCTCAAGGTCCCGAGTCCCATCCCTGATACCAAAAAAAAAAAAACCTATCTATCTATATATATATCCCAGTGCATATATTTTAAAAATCTTATTTAAATGCATATTTATATATACAAACATACTTGATAGAGTAATAAGGTATTTTCAAGACCACAGTTAACCAATCAGCTGTAACTGATCAAACATTTAAGAATTGTTTTTAAATTATCTTAAGGGGGTTATGAATGGAGCTCAGTGATAGAGCATGTACTTGGCCCCTAGATCCCAGTACTACAAAGAAAAAAATTTTTTTTGATGATCTATCAATAAACCATACACTGTCTACTTTATAACCAAGACTACCCCTTTTCATCAAAAATTGTGTTATAAATTTTGAAAGGTAGTGTGGTAGGATGGAAAATATAAGTGTTTTACAATCAGATATACTGGAATTCTATCTGTAACACTTTCTAGATGTGCCACCCAAGACTTCAATTTTCATATTTGAAAAACAAAAACATTATAACTAACTTCACTGGGTAAGCTGAGAGGTACAAAGCATGGTACACAGTGTAGCTGTCAAGGCTATTGGGTAAGGCACCAACTCTGAAGTCCTTTGTTGGCTTTCTTGCACTTACTAGCTGTGTGACCTTGGGCTAATCACTTAATCATCCTATAACTCAATTTTATCATGGAGCTACCTTCATACTATTATCTCAAGGAATTCAGAAAACTGCACTTTGGAAGGCTGACACCGGAAAATCACAAATTCAAATCCCACCTGGGCAACTTAGTGAGACCCTGTCTCAACATTTAAAACAATAAAAGGAAAATTCATATAATGCCCCAGCACAGTTTCTGGCACATGGGAATCATTCAAGAATATTACATATTACAAATGTAAAAGCAGTGAACATTTAAACACAGAGCTTATTAAATATTAGTTTTTCTACTGTATTTAAAACTCAAATTTACCCCAAAAATAAGGACTCATCATAAAGAATAAGAAAAGGAGTTTTTCAAATAATGTAAGTGGTATTTACAAAAAAACTGCCTATAAGGTTATTATGTAATGGCAAAAGCTATGGATTAAGTATATAACCTCGCAAGTTGTTATCTTTGAAAAAAATCAACATTACAGTATAAATATTGGAATTAAAAAAATTATTAGTCATACTATATTATAGAGTTATCTACTATACAACGGGTTATAACCATTTCTATTAATGAAATCACTCCCTAAAGCTGAATCTTGTCTAAAAATAGATGCTTTGACAAATAATTTCAATTAAATATAAAATTTTAAGAGAAGTAATTCATAGATCTCCTAACAAAACTAAAAGATAATAAAGATCTACTGATTTCAAGAACATATATCCAGGATATATAGCCTGAATTCCATTCTAGTGTCTGATGTATATAATTTTTTTGCCTACATGACTTTTAAGTGTTGAGCAACGAAAGGAGTATCAAGATTTTACTAAAACTAAAAATGTAGAGTTCTGAATCTTTAAGAACACATGTAAATCAGACTAATCACTTACTAACTGTCACAAACAAGCCAGTTCTGGTTAGGCATGCCTGTAATCCCAGAACTCTGGAGTGGCTGAGACAGGAGCATCTAAATTCCAGCCTAGCTCTGCGATTCACTATTTAGTGACTTAGCAAAACCCTGTCTCAAAAATGATCAATAGACAAAAGGCTAAGGATGTAGTCCAGTGGAAAGGCTCTGGATTCCATTCCCAGTATGGGACACAGACACAGACACAGACACAGACACAGACACATAGACACACACACACACACACACACACACACACGAAACATGTACTCACACCCTGGGCAATTTTCTAAATCTTTCCAATCTCAGTTTCTCTTATCTGTAAACTGGAAAATAACTTTTTAATTTTTAATTTTCAGGCTTACTAGAAGAAGTAAATGAGATAATACTATGGGAACAGTTAACACAATTCCTGCAAATAATAAGCTCTCAAAATCTCCCCCCCCCCCAAGTTTGATCCCCAGTACTCCCCCCAAATCTTATGGGGAAAAACCTTATCTGGCAATGCTAGTAAAATAATCAATCTCTCTTAATATCATTTTGGAAACAGAATTATGCCTTGAGACAACGCAAACTTACAAAACTCAACCCATTAAAATTAATTCCAGATTTATACCAAATCAAAATTATATACAAGAGAAATACCTCACATCACTTTTTTTGGTACTGGGGATCGAGCTCGGGTCCTTGCGCTTGCACCGCAGGCAGCGAAACCACTGAGCTAAATCCCCGGCCCCCTCACATCACTTTTATTACTTATGTAGGTAAAATATTCTGAGCACATAAAATACATTTTATAATTACAACAATGGCCTTCAATTAAGAGATATGGTTTAAAAAATGCTTTAAAATCAACTAGAAACACTAAAATTCACTCTAGTAATTTTTACATAAAAATTTCAAAATCTAACATTTCAGGAGACATTAATATCATTTACTAACAATATGGTTACTCACGTATACGTCTCTGTAGGGACATACAAAAATAAAGTCATTCAAACACCAAACACATATATACAAGGCTGCCAGGATTTCTAATATAAAAGTTCTACTTTCTTCACAGGAAAACACAACCAAGAAACAGGTATCATTTCTCTCAAACATGAAAAAGTAAAAAAGGGAAAGTAACTTGAACTCAGATAATTGAAAAAGTCACAAATGATACCAGTGTCAGCAATGAGCAACACCTACCTTCAGAAACAAAGCTAAAAAAAAAAAAGAATTATATAATTGTTTGCCGAGGATTTAGCTCAGTGGTTTCTCTGCCTGCTGTGCAAGCAAGCACAAGGACCCGAGTTCGATCCCCAGTACCAAAAAAAAAAAAGAATTATAAAAACAAAGCTCAGACATTTCTTAATGCAACATAATCTAATTTAAAAAACTAGTTAAGTGTCAGGGAAACCCTTGCTCTTCAACTGATTCACTCCAGGAATCTACCCAAATCACATGGTCTTTGGGTGTCAAGTTTTTTGTCAAAAAATAGAAGTCATGCTGGTCATTTCTCTCACAGAAATATGAGAATATTTCTAAATGGACTCAGGTCACCTTGAAGAAGGACCGGTTTAAAAATACAAAAGATTATTATAAATGACAACTGTTGAAAAGAAGAAAAACTTTGCTTAAAAAGTACTCTTTAATGATCTTTGAAGGCTGTGAGGCCATAAATTGCCACCAAAGCCAATTCACTGTGCTAAGGATATTAAAATAAGCATCTTCAACTAAGTAGCTAATCATCAGGCTTCTATATAGGTACTTACCAGTACTTTCCTATTTATATTATGGCAAATAAATGTGACAGAATTAAAACCACATTTCTCTAAATAGAATTTTGTTTACCTCAGATCTCCCAATCACCTAATATAAAAGTGAAATTATTAAAATTTTAGAATTATTTACAAATTCTGCTTTTCCTAATAAGCAATAGAAAGAAAAGTTAATAAAATTACATAAAATTCAAACTTAATTTTTATTTACTCTACTATTATGCATCTGATTTTGAGAAAGCAGAAATACCACAATAGGCTATGTCAAAATCTAACACAGGCGGTTCAGATAGACAGCTTGATGATTGACTGGTACCAAAAAATTAAATATGAAATTAGTTTAGGAAGCCTGAGAAAGTACATGTTTTTGTCTGGTACTCCAGCCCCCCCCCCCCCCTTCCTGCCCCCTGTTTTCATGTTTCAGTGATTTGGTTTTGCTTATATTTATGAAATTAAATAATGATCATTATGCAGAGCCAAAACTGTTTACTACTATTGTCAAAAGTTTCACTTTTCATCCCTAAAGAGAATCTCAAATAGTTTTTCTTCAAAAATATTTTCTTAAATGCAGACAGTAGTATAATCAATCTAGCAATGGTTCAAAAACGCAGTCAAATAACTTCAGTAAAAAAATGTTTGAATGGCTTTGAAAACAAAGCACTCTATATATCCTTTCCAAAACACTAAAGATGATTATTTAATGTTCAATGTGAATTTACTAGATTTTCATTATTTACTTTAAAAGTGTCTTTAAGTTAAATAATGTAACCAAAGTTATAAGGATACTGGAACACTTAATGTCTGTCTTTTTTCAATGACTTTTTTTAAAAAAGGAAATACTGTACAAGGCTAGCCACTGGTGGAACACAAATCATCCTCTCCAATTAAGCTGTCAAAAATTTAAAGTTCAAGTTTAAGTTTTCAGTTTTCACTTTTAAAAATGACCAATTTAAATGGTTTAAGCCAAATGACAAGCATTTTCAAATGTACTTTAAGGAAATGTTTATGGTATCTTAATGAAAGCTATCACACAACCTGTATTAGATATGTAGAATTATTAGATATGTAGAATTGGGAAAATAAAAAAATAATTAACTGTAATCTAATTCCAAAGTCTCAAGAAAAAAAAAATCAAACTGATATTTAACACACTGAGTCAATCATCTGCATAGGGTTCCCTTCACAATGCTCTAAAAATAAACTGCTTCTGATGAAACCTAAAGAACTGTTCTTTCCATCATCTTTAGTGGAAAATGCCCTCATCCCTTGACAAACATCATAGTGTTTTAATGAAATAAAAGTTGTAAAGACAACCAGGAACACATGAAGACCTTTTAAACATTAATAATGACGCTCTTACCCCCCCATGCCCCCCCCAAACCCTCAGTTTTCTCTTAAAATGTGAAGAGTTCCTCCCTTATGCATTCCCTCCTTGGCATGTCCCCCACCCTCACCCCCCCCACCCCCCCAGGCCTGAGGCCCCGCTGCAAACAGTGTCTAACAGGAGCAGGCAGCACAAAGACAGGAATGGGAGATTAGTGGGAGGGAGGGAGGCCAGGATTGGGGCTCAGCAGGAGCTTCAGGCTTTTTAAAATTCAAACTGCTCCCTGACCAATACAAATCACGGACACGCTACTGACTACTACACGGATTTATAGCATTAAAAACATGCCTAGTACGTGACAGCTATATTAACTTCACTCTTTCTAACATTTATCTGTATGTAGAAAATATGAAACAATTTGTTGTAAGCAGGATGCTAAACTCAAAAATAAGGTTCAGAAAAGTTACTTATTCAACAGTGACAATAATAATTTAACAAGAAACAAAAAATTTCGAACCAGTGTAACAACCACTAGTAGAACAAGGAACTTTATTGAGCAGTGTTATTTCATTTTAGCCAATGAGGGTTGTCCCTTCGCTGAATATGAAAGAAAGTATCGAAAGAGTTTAACCGAGGTATATTTACAGTATTTTTCTATGTAACTTGTATGACGGAAGACTTTTAAACTGGCGATTTCCCCTTTTATCAACCTACATTATTAAGGCCTCCATAAACAAGTTCTCAATACTTCTCGTGAACTAGAACTTCTTAAGATAGAACTGATATTTTTCTTCAGCATTTACAGACACATTTGACCTATTAAAACGACACCTCTCTCATTACACAGTCAAACATCATGGCACAAACAGCCAATGACAACCCTGGGACCTAAAGAAGATCTGCTCTGACAAGAAAGGATGGCACCTTTCTTTTTAAAAAAAAACTCTCAAAGATTGTAAGTATTACTTAATTCCTCTCTTCTTAAAGAAAATTCGTTTTAATCCTTATCTCAGTACAATGCTCAGAACATTTTAAATTCTTTGTATGCTTGTACATGTTTGGGTCAGGAAGTACCTGAGTGCTTTATGCACGGTCGTTTAAAATTGTCCTTACATAACGCATACAAACATAAAGTGGCAGAGTAAACCTGTCAAGTACTTTATACTTGTGTTTGAATTAAAAGTCCATGTGCAACACACACTGTCAAACAACAGAAAAGCTCTTCGGGGGGTAGGGGAGATAGTCACTTATATGTTATGATTTTCTATATTAAATATTGATGTGGATGATTTAATCCTTTTAAAAAGAAAATGACTCTTTACTAACTTTCTAACGTCCAAACAAGTTTTACAAAGAGAAAGAAATACCACCGTTTTCGCGTCTGAGTATTTACATTTGCCTCACTAACTGAAACTACTTCCTCCCTTCATGGGGTCACAGGGGGAAGAAGGGGGGTTGTTTGTTTCACTGGGACGTTCCCCACTCCCGGACCGGGAAAGTTGTAAATATGGGGACGATCGGAGCACATTTGCTGTTAGTTGTATTGTTTCCGCCTCCTCACTAGCTACGGCTCCTCTCCCGGGCGAGGCCTGTCACCGACCAGCAGCCGCTCCGCTCAGCCCGGCGCTCTCCTAATCCCCGAGCTCAAGTAGATTCCGCTGGCCCGCGGCCTGCACTCTCCGCCGGGCCTACGCCTCCCCGGCTGCCCGGCAGGAGCCCGGTCCCCACCGCGGGAGCCGGCCGAGAGAGGGTACAAAACCACCGCCACCCAGGGCGGCTGCCACCAGAGAGGAGCGAACTCTCGACTCGCCCGTGGAAGAGACCTGGGGCCGCTAAGGAAACGGCGGGGAGGGGAGTGAGGAGGAGAGACGCTGAGGACCTGGCGCCGCCGCCGCCGCCGCCGCCGAAATAAAGAGCAGGAATTTACCTGGGCGAATCGGCGTCTGAATCCAAGAGGAGGCCGAGGCCGCTGTGGCGAAAGACTATAATCCGGGCCGAGAGGGGGGGTGGCTACGGCTCCTCTTCCGTCTCCTCAGTGCGGGGAACATGTAGAGCCGGGGGGAGACCAGCCGAGAAGACAAATCGCTGCTTCTTCTTCCTCCTCCTCCTCCTTCTCCCACATAGAAACACTCACAAACACCCGACCAGGGGCCCGAGCTACCGGGGGGGCATCGCCACGGGCCCAGGAACCAATCCTCCTGTCGGCGGGGGCGTCCCTCCCTGCGGCTTGGTGGTGTCGGGTGAGTCGGTACCGACGGAGGGAGGGGGGGAGGGCGGGGGGAAGGAGCCCTGTGTGTCTCTCTCTCTCTCGTTCCGTCTCTCCCTCTCAGAACAAAATGCCGACCGGAAGTGCAGCTGCAGGAATGACTCCCTCCGCCGGCGCCAAACACTAACAACCACCCCCTCTTCCCCACTCCACTTCCGCCACCGCCGCCGCCGCTGCCGCTGCCGCCGCCGCCACTCGGGCTCACGTCTCGGCCGCGCCGCACCGTACCGCACTCGGGCTGGGCCAGGACGGCGGTCGCGCGACAGCAGCTCTCACTCTACGGCCTCCTCGCGGCGGCCGCGGAGAGTGGATTTTGCGGAGCGGCGTCTGCGGCGCGACTCGAAGGCTGGTTCTCCCCGGGCTTTCTTTTCCTCGAGGCCGACCGCAGCGGGGCCCGAGTTTGGTGGCGGTCGTGTGCGTGAGGGTCCTCAGGCCCAGGGCGCCTCGCTGGCCGCGGACGGCGGCGGGCGGAGACCGCGCTCGGCGCCCCTGCTCGCCGTCATTAGCTTTAGGGAGCTAGGCTTCGGGCCGCCACGCAGAGGACGCTAGCGATACGACGGCGACCGGGCATTTTTCAAATGTTTCCCTCAGCCGGGTGGATGGATATATCGTACACCTTTTCTCCTTTTAAGAGGCCGGACTTCACGCCTGTCTGTGTGTCATTTCTGCGGAGTAAGAGCACAACCCTCGGAGGTGAAGATGACTCCCAGCTGCATCGGGTTGGAATCGATCGTGTTTGTGATGTATTTATTTCTGGAAACGGGCGCTCGCTGCTGGACTTGCTTTTTGCTGCGGTGGTTTTGATTTCTCCCTACCGGGATGAGGCCTGTAGGCGACGCTGTTCGAGCTAGGAGCGGTTTGCGGCGGAGCCGAGTCCGGCGCCCGCGTCCGGGTGTGGGTGGAGCCGAGCGCCGGGCCCGGGCAGAGACTGCAGGCTGAGCTTCCTCTGCATTGAAACCGAGGCGCCGGACGAGGCCGGAGTACAAACTGATGATGCGTACTGTATCAGGCCCTTGGTAGTCGCTCACTGTAAAGCAAGGAGTGGTTTCAGCGTTCCACAGTTCTCTAAAGTTTATTTGTGTAAATGAAAAGGGGGCTGTTCTTCAGGTAAAAAGTGCAGTAGGTAAGCAGACTTTATTCAAACAGGCCGAAATTTGTGGTTTTTTAGTGAATTCTGTTAAGTCAACCTTAATTGTATTGTGTATGTGCATGTATACCAGTGCGCCGCAAGTATGGGAAAACTTGCCTGCTTTCAGGTTATCCCTTGCCTCAGAAATCATTTTGCTGTAGTCCCTGCTACAGTTTCCTGTGGAGGTCGGAAAGGGGCAAAAGCTAAAGCCTTGACATTGCCCAGAGGCGCTGGAGCGCTGGAGGTGAGAGTGAGAGGGACCTACCCTAGCATATTTGCAAAGAGGGCTCTACCTTGATACTCTCTGCCACGCTCCTTCCCCAAGTATTCATAGGGCTCTCTGCCGCATGTTTATAGAGTTTTCTTCAAATGTCAGGTGAGTGTTTCCACGGCCACAATTTAAACTGCAAATTCCCTGGTTCCCTTCTCATTTTATCCCTTGGACATTCCACGTATCTTTCTTGTTTATCTTTCTCTCCTTCCCGAGTAGAATGTAAGCTCCAAGAGGACAAAAGGTTTGGTTTTTGTCCACTGGCGTTTTGTCCAGCCGCATAGATGTCGTGACACCCTCTCCTCTCCGTTTCTGAACTCTATCCTTTAATGTGTACTTAGATATGCCTAACATATTTATATGCCACAAACAACTTTGTGGAAGGTGGTGAAAACTGGAAAAATGCAAGTGTGCTACAGACTTCTCGAAAAAGATCTCTTCTAGACATTTGAAAACCCACAAACCAGTGATACGACTTGCTTTTAGGTTTCTGAAAAAAGGCAAGGTGGAAGGAGTACAGTAGTGTAGTAGATCATATGATCATATCCCTAGTAGGCCGAATCATTTTGTTTTCTTCATCCTGTTCTCTCCCCAAATACATGTTATTTTCAATGAACTAAAAAGTCCGTGAATTTGGTTGGCTCTGCCCAAATCCAACATCGATGGAAAAGTTCATTCCCTTCATTATGCACAAACTGTGTAGTAGGCACAGTGATTCAAAGGTATTTGTGTCTGCAGCTAGGAGGCCTTACGTAAAGGGCTACATATGGCTACTCTGGTTACCTGTTTCTCAATTATGCTGTCAGATATAGCAAGAACTAGATTTATTTTTACAGTTTTCTGAAGAAAAGGTTCAATGAAAGGTGAGGTCAGGCTTAGTGTGGCTGTTTTAATTCACCATTTGCTGTTTATTTACATTTACCTACCTTATAGCACTTGGTATACCAATACTTGAAAATGATTTTTAAAAACTATAAAATGAAGGTAAGAAATATTTTTTGGTGGCTGGATAAATAGCCTTTTAAATTAAATAAATATACCAGTACATTAGAAGCTATGCACTAACCCTTTAGCTATGTTACACTGTTACACATTTTCATTTTATTTACTGAATTTTTGCACAAAAATCAGTATGTTATAACCATTAATAACAATTAAACATTGTTTAGTAAATCCAGTAGTCTACTCATTACAGGTTTACGAATTAATCTTAAAAACAGATTTAAGTAACATACATATTACTCAGAATACCTTGTTCACTGTTTCAAAATACCATCATTTGAGTTTGTTTATGGAAGAGCAGTTATCTTCCTGTATACTTAAATGTTACGGGTGATCTAGTAATTTTGTATGTCTAGGTAACACTCTGTAGTGTAAACTCTTGGCATTACTGCAGAAGTTAATTTTTTTTTTTTTTTTTTGGTACCAGAGATTGAACTCAGGACCTTGAGCTTGTGAGGCAGGCAAAGTGCAGAAGTTAATTTTTTAATTTAAAATTTAAATATTTAGTTTATTCCCTCACTTAAATACATATTGAGAACCTATTAGGTGCTAATTAGCTTTCTGCTAGGTGCCTCATATAAAATAATAAACGAAAACAAAGTCACTGTCTTTGAGGGCTTTTATTTGTATGTGGTTCAAACCAGTTTTTGCCCCAGGTATAGAATTAAAGAAATTGTTTCAATGCCTATCAGTATTCCCCCATTAAATCAGTTAATATTTTGCTTCCCTAAATTTTAAGTATCCAAATTGAGTTCTTACATAGAATCAATAGTCATGTTTTCTTAATTTCATACTTTTTTTCCCTCTTTTGCTTATTGTCCTCAACACCATCAGTTCGTTTTACTCTTACGTTTTTAAAACTCTAATGTCCAACATCAGTTGACTTTTCGTGACATATTTCATTGTTATATCTTTAACTTGTCAATTTTTGTTTGGAAGGTAGCCCAATAAATCTTTAATATGACCTAAGATTGCCTTCTTTCTTTAAGGAATAAGTTGTATAACTCAGTTTTACTTGCTGAGAATATTTCTGGATATTCTCATATGTAGTTTTGACCACTGGATTGCAGATTTAAATTTACAATTTTAAATGGATTTAAGTATTAACTACCTGTATTAAATGCCATTACCAAAAATTGGTACAAATGAACAAATTATGAATTCTTATTTTTATTGAAGAATATTTATCTTAAAGATAAATGCAGCTTCCCATAGTGATGGGAGTAAAAAACAAATCTTAGAAAAATCATCTCACTATACTTGTTACTTATCCTTGTTAGTGATAAAATTATCTGTAATAGGAACCAAGTTTTAAAATATAGAAAAAAACAAGTAAAAGATACTGTATGAATGTTTTTTATGTTATTTTAGACTATCAAAATTATTTCACATTTAAGATACATTACTTTTAAGATAACAAACTGTTGAAAAGTTAGGGATGCTGCTTTTGAGCTCAGAACTATACAGTTATCAGATGACTTAACAATCTGTAAATATGTTACTGTTTCAAGTAAGTACCTTAATCAAATTTGCAATAGTGTGTATGAAGCTTATTCCACATATTTGGTCAATTTTTGTTAAGAGTCTAGAAATGAATTTTTTTTCTCCTATGAATGTCTTTATTCATTTTGGCCTATTTTGGTCTTCAAGAATAAGCTTTATCCTTTTATTAATCCTTCTGACCTGTAATTAAGAATTTTCTCTACATTTATAGATTTTTTAATCCATACTATTCATTTATGACCCTATGACTTAACTGTATCTGTTTTTTTGTGTGTGCTTTATATTTCTAAATCAGGGTAACCAGTTACTTACACTACAAGTTTCACTGAGCAAGGCATAGGGTAAGGCCCTCAAAGAAATGCATTTCTGAAATATGATTTCCATATAAAGTTATTTAAGGCCATAAATCTTCATGAAAGTCTAATCTTCATAAAACTTACACATATGCTGGATCTGAACCAGAAAGTTAAACTATACATGTATTTTAATACTGAATTGTTCTAGGCAAACATTCAAAAGTGATCTTATTTATGAAGGAAGAATATAAAACATTAAAAATTTAAGAGATCTGCAGTTGGTATGAAGGAACCTTAGGATGCTCATTTTAACCACTCTTTCACATCAGCTTGTCAAAGCTTCTGCTCTAGATCAGTATTTTAAACTATTGTTATGTATCATTACACATCATGAAATTAATTCAGTGAGTTTTCTAGCATTTTGTATTTAAAATATAGAAAAGAATAAAAAAATCTGAGTACATCGCATATGGTAAGATATGATTAAAAAAACATTTTGTTTATGTGTTATGTGTGCTGGATTACCCTGAAAATATATTTCTTACTGTGAATTGTAGGCAAAAATGTGGGTTTTTAAAAAATCTACAGTTCAGGTATTCCTTTACTTACCCCTTAGAAAATGGAAAAGAGGAATGTTAGAAATTTCTGATTGCCTATAAAATAGTGAATTGTAGAGGAGGCACCAGGATATTTTAGGAATTTGACACTGGTTTCAAAAAGGTAATCTAGGAAAGAAACTATATTGGTAAAAAAGTCAAACATGATTAAAGTTAGGAGAAATTACTTTCCCAGTAGATCTACATTTGGTACATTTAGATATATGACTACTATATGATCTATTGGAGCATATTTTCTAATCTAACATTTCAGATACAGCAGAATAATAAATATGAAGCAAAAGATGTTTCTTTTTCTTCTTTTTTTTTATGGTACCGTGGATCAAACAGGACCTTGAGCTTGCAGGCAAGCACACCACTGAGCTAAATCCCCAGCCCAAAAGATGTTTGTTTCTATTCTCAGCTTCCCTTCAATTTTAAAACAAGTGTTTATTAATTAGTTGTAGGAGAGCAAAACAAATTACGGTCTTTTACAGAGTAATTATAAGAACAAGTTACTCCTTAAAAATAAAACAAAAATACCCATAAACTTTCAATGAAGTTTTTCATCCTAGCCAAAGTACATCATTTAAGTTGTTAACTCTCACTTGTCATTTCACTTATTCTACATGTTTCAATAAATGTACTTAAAATTTAAAAGGAAGAAACTTAAGGAAAGAATTGTGTACTGGATTTAAAAAAAAAAGGCTTATTGGATGAATAGAATGAAAAAACTAAAAGGATTATATCATACTGAAATACTTTAATAAAATTTATGCATTTCTTACTGTTTACTTGCTATGTGTAGATTTCAGTAGGGTAGTGTGAAGTCTATTTAAGAGAGCATTAATATTTTATTGGAAATGTTAGGGCCGGGGATTTAGCTCAGTGGTTCCGCTGCCTGCCCCGGCAAGCACAAGGACCTGAGTTCGATCCCCGGTACCTAAAAAAAAAAAAGAAATGTTATGCCAGGACCTTTCAATGATAGCTACATAAGTTCTAGCTTTGTTAAAACATTAGGTATATACAAACTTTACTAGAGAACTAACATAAACATCTCTGAATTATTGAACCAAAGATATTTTACCCCTAAATTTTCACCACAGCAATACATACCCTAAGATGGGAATTATATTACTACCAGCAGGGGGAGCTAAGTCAGTCTTGAAAGGTAGGCATCTAAAGGAAGACCACATGACTTCCTGTTTTGAATTTAACTGTTGTTGCAGCTGTTCTCTTTCTGAGTTTACCAAAAAGCAATAAAACACGAAGGGCTACAAATACATTAAATGTGGGTAGGGTGACAGGCTTTTTTGTTGTTTTTGGGGGGAGGTGACAGATTTAACTGTCAAAATTATCTTGTACAAAGCAAATAGGAAAAAACATCCTGTTCAAATTAAGGACAGCCCAAGGAAGGGTATTTGGCATCAAAAATAATTGTTAAAACCATTTGTTAAAAGCTGAGCAAGTAAAATATGCAAACATTAAGATACTGATTTTCTACTCTGGGTGGTGAAATGTGAATTAAAACAAAGAAGAATGTTTATTAACCATTTAGCAAGTGAAATTCAAATAGAATTTAAACGTAGAAATGTCTCAGTATTTAAGATGGAAAAAAGGAAAAAAATAAAGGCTATGATGAATTGCTCTCCAGGTGTAACAGCATTTCTTATTCCATATTTATTTGAAGCTGAAATTGGGTTCTAAATAGGCATATTTTAAAATTATAAAGTTGTATAAATTAGATTGAGTTTATATTGAATTTATATTTACTTAATCTAAAAAATGGGTAAATTAATAGAAAATTATTACAGTGAATACTGAAGTGCTTTTTCACAATAATAACAGAATAGAATTGTTTCCACTATTCCTTATAAATGCAGCAAAAATGTACTGTTTTATGACAGGTGTTTGGAGGAGTATACTAGCTCAATGATAATTATATTGTCAGCTCATTTAATATCTGTTAAGAATCTCAAAATGCCTGATAGAATGAGTGTGTACTGAGTAGACAGATAAGGTCTACTTACTGTGTGAAGTGGGACTATAAGAGCTGAGTGTTAGCTAACTGCATCAAAATAAAAAACTGAAAAATACATTTTTTAATTATAATGCATTGAATTATGGTAGCCTCAGCATTTACTAATTTTGTGTGTGTTGTTTTTTTTTTTTGGTACTGGGTATTGAACTCAGGACCTTGCACTTGGGAGGCAGCCGCCAGAACCACTGAGCTAAATCCCCAGCCCTTACTCATTTTGTAGAAACACTTCAAAACACGGCAATGAATTTAGGCAAGTTTTAGCCACATGTACATTTATTCATGTGTTTATTCATTTCAAAAATTATTTCTTGAACACTTGTACTTCCATAGGACATGAAGTGCCATCTTCATTTTCTATTACAGAAAATTCTTTAATCTTGTTGAAATACTTTATTTCATTAATAACAGTCATAAGAATTCAATATGCAATCACTGACTCCAAAAACATGGTACTGAGAAGCAAATCATTTAGTAGTGAGTAGTGAGTGCCCCTGTAGGGCAGTTCTTTTTAAAATTATAATGTACTGATCTTATTTAATATATTTGCAGTTTTTATCATAGCAATGACATCCAAGACCAAATTCATCACATATCACTCCTAGAGGAATTTTAATGCCAAAAAAGCAAAACAGGAAATACCCTATTTATGTGCTTCCTTAACATACAAGTTGTGATGAATATAATATAGGCTACTATAGTTGTATAAACAGCCTGATCTTTTAAAGTTTGTTAATGTCTCCATGGAAAAGTAGCTATAATGACTTTTTAAAAAATTACATTAATAAAGTGGCAATAGCCTTATCATGAACCATTCCTTATTGATAGGTGTAATTCCTTATTGATAAGTTAATGCCAATAAAAGTTCAACAACTAATAATTTTGTCATTGAGGTCAGCCCTTCAAAGTCAATGTGGCATAAAAATTCCTAGTTTTATCTAGTTTTTATTTAATAATTTAAGACTGGCTATAACAATAAACTTGCCACCAAAGGAAGGAAAAAAAAGCTCATACCTTGTCTTATTCTAGAGAAGAAATGGCAACATTAGGAAGAGAATCAAAATGACCTCAAGGGACAAAATGAAGAGAATAAATAAGAGTTTCTTTAGCCCTAAAAAATTACAGAAATTTATACACAAGAATATTACTTTAAACGTTCTTTAGACAGTTAAAAGTATTGTTTTTCTCTTTGAAAACATCAAAACCCAAATTTCTTTTGTAGTCATGTTTCTAATTTATCAACTGTCTTACTGTGTTAGAGTTGGTACTCTTTCAAAAATCACTACTCTGAAACGAGGCATGGTGGTGCACACCTGTAATCCCAGCACTCAGGAGGCTGAGGTAGGAGGATTGTCCCAAGTTCGAGGCCAGCCTGGGCTAAATGGTGAGTCCAAGGCCATCCTGCACTACACAGTGAGACCCTGTCTCAAAAGCCAAAAGATAAAAATCATCACTCTGATGTAGCTTTCTCTGTGTTACTTTCTTCTAAATTCTAAAGTCAACATTCATTAGCTTTCTCCAGTACATTGAGATGATTAGTCATGATAATATCTAGACACACTGTTTAAGTTTTCCTTGTATTGAGGCAAACTCTAACTTTTGCTTGAGGTAAGGAGAAATAGTTTGCATTATGAATTTGGAAGAGCTATGGTAGTACTTGACAATATATATGCAAAAATATTTTCATTTAAAACCTATTGTACATCTTACAGACCTGTAAAAATTTTTGAATGTCTTCTTTGGCTACAAGTTTAGAATTGATAATGGCATGTTTAATTTTACATTTATAATAAATCTTTTGGATTTTAACTCTACAGTATTGCTATAAAAACGTATCTGTGAAAACAGGCTCTAACTTTAAGGAATGCTGACTAGAAAACTATTTTGACCATGATACAATTATTCAGCACAAAAAATTATATGCCTCTGAATAGGTAAGTCTCTAATTCTCTATATTTTTAGGAATATTTCTGTATTAATATTAAAGGTATCAGAGAATATGTGCACCTCAGAGAACTTTTAAATTTGTGTATGCAAACTTGCCAGATAAATTGATCTTTAAGACTATATAACATTCTTATTACTGTAAACTAATGAAGATTAAACAAGCATGTGCCTAGCACCTGTATACTGGAAACATGAATATAAAAATAATAACCTGGTCCTTTTCCTCATAACTCAAAATCCAGAAGACTAAGTGAAATATATTTTAAACAGTGGGATAAATAAAGGATAATAAATTGTATCAAAAGAGATATAAAAGTGCCAAAGATACATAGAAGTTTTGACAAAAACTTCATAAGAGATAAATTTTGAACATTAGTGAAGAATAATTTTCCAAGCACATAACGGAGCTAGGAAAGAAATTAGTCATTTTAAGGATAGGGAAGAATATATAAAGACATGTAGGTACATTAGAAAGTTTGTTTTAATTTATAATCTGGAAATCAGTTTGGGTGGAATGAAAATTAGATAAAAAAATTATACCCCACATAGGTAAATATGGAAAATTTAACATAAAAAAGAATCACTACATTACTGAAAAAAGAATATGTAATGAAAATGTGGTGAGGCTGGAAATTTCATACAATTTAGAAATTTGTATTTAGTTGCTAAAAATGTTCATACTTTTTCTTTCCCTTCGCAGTGAACTACATCCCTAGCCCTTTTTGTATTTTGGGGAGGACAGATGCACTTAGCTACATCCCCAGTCCTTTATTTTTATTTTGAGACAGGGTCTTGCTGAGTTGCTAAATTGCTCTGACTGGGCTCAAACTTGCCATCCTCCTACCTCAGCTTCCCAGATTGCTGAGATTACATAAAATCCCTACTGATTCATCCCAGGGATGCAGGGATGGTTTAACATAGGCAAATCAGTCACTGTAATACACTACATCAATAGAGCCAAGGACAAAAACCATGTGATCATCTCAATAGATGCAGAAAAAGCATTCGACAAATCCAACATGCATTTATGATAAAAACCCTATAAAAAATTGGAATAGATGGTCTCTACCTCAATCTGATAAAAGCCATCTATGAAAACCCAACAGCCAGTATCGTACTAAATGGTCAAAAACAAATCTTTCACACTAAAATCAGAAATAAGACAAGGATGTCCACTATCACCACTCTTGTTCAATATAGTTTTGGAAACATTAGCCATGGCAATTAGACAAGATAAAGAAATAAAAGGAATAAAGATAGGAAACCAGGAAGTCAAATTACCATTATTTGCAGATGACATGATACTCTATATAGAAGACCCCAAGAGTGCCACCAAAAGTCTTCTAGACTTAATAACCAAATTCAGTAGAGTAGTTGGACACAAGGTCAACACACAAAAATCAATAGCTTTCCTCTACAAACAACAGACTCCCTGAAAGAGAAATAGGGCAAACAGTTCCTTTTACAATAGCATCCAAAAACTGAAACACCTAGGAATCATCCTATCAAAAGAAATCAAAGACTGGCGGAAGATGCCGAATCAGCCCGCTGCAGACAGGCAGGTCTGCCCACACCCTACTGAGGTGCCCAGTTGCGTGGAACACACACCGAATCAGCCCGCTGCAGACAGGCAAGTCTGTGCACGCCCTACCGAGGTCCTGAGTCGCGCAGAAGACACCAAATCACCCCGCTGAAGACAGGCAGCCACCTGATTCCACACTACAAAGACGCAGAGGACACCAGACCACCAGACCAAGGTACTGAGTCCCACTGTTCCCGGCCCAGAGG
>NW_004624759.1:18094138-18111736 GCF_000247695.1 Heterocephalus glaber
GAATAGTTTCTCTAGTGTGAGAAACTGAAAGTGTAAATAAGAATTAAAAGGTATAATAGATAATGTGAAATAGGAAGAAAAGGGGCAAAGGGGAAGGGGAGGTGGGAGGGGTTGGGGAAAGGAAAGAAGGAAAAGGAATTAATATGAAAAAATGAGAAAATGGAAATAAAGTCTTTGTAAATAGGGAGGGATGGAGGGATGGAAGGGAGGGCAGGGGAGTGGGGGGAAAAATAAGAACCAAGAGAGATTATGTAAATGTGCAAATTTCCAGTGAAGCATGTCATTATATTGTATACCTAAAATGTACCAATAAAATAATATTTAAAAATAAATAAGATTCCTACCACACCTGGCTTGTTCATACTTTTTGACATAGTACTTTCTCATCTGAACTCTTCATATGGTTATATTACTTTTATAATTTCAATTAAAACAGGAAGGAACTCAGAATATAAAGATAGAATATAAAATAGAATATAAAGAATAGAGAAAGGTGAATCAGTAAGAAAACCAATGTAATTGTTCAAGTGAGATATGAGCGCTGGCCTATGGAAGTAGGGCTGAATGGGTGGGGATAGATTTGAAAGACAAGGTAGAATTAGACTTGAACCAATGAATATGTAAGGAAAGAGAAAGCATGAAAAAATTAAATATTACAATTTGGGCTTAGTTCTCTAGATGGACACTGGTACCATTGAGACAGAGATATCGGAGAAAGTAGAGCCTTAGAGCATAGAGGAGTAGATTGAGTTCTGGATAAAATAAATTGAGATGCCTATGGATTCCTACTTAGAGATGTCATTTAGGTAGTTAGGAATATGTGTGGATATTCAGAAAACTGAGATCGAGATAAAGATATGAGAGTAATTTTCATATAGGTGGTCAGTAAAGCCACAGAGTGGAACACAGGAAAAATCTATAAGGGCCAAAGCCAGGTGTTGTAGTGACATATAGAATGCTGAGGCAGGAGGATTGCTGTGAGTTTTACACCAGCCAGGGCTACATAGTGAATTCAGTACCAGCCTCAGCTACATGGCAAGACCCTGTCTCAAAGAACAACCAAAAGAAAAAAACAACAACAACAACAACAAAGAGCCAAAAATTGTAAGGAACAAGAAGGAAAATGCAAGTCACCAAACTTTGGCATAGTTTAAGGAACTACCATTTTCTCCCGAAAACATTTGAGAGGTGTTTTTTTTTTAATAAGACATTTAGTCAAATTAATAGATGTTGGGCTCTGAAATCAATAGCCTATAAAAGCATATCTAATTCTGGGGGTTATTTGCTATGGCTTTTACATTTTTACTTTAAAATGGGAGTCTAGGAAGACAGAAGTTGATTTCCTAAGAGAAAAGATTAGTGACATTTTATTTTTTTAGTGACAGATTCTTTTTAGTATTAAATAATACTTTTAATCCAGATCTACAAAATTTAGTTATGCTTCCAAACTTTCCAAGTAGTTTTTGTCTGTTTTATCTCCAAGGTGCCATGACAGTCCAACCCACACATGTCTAGCAGTTCCTGCTGCTTAACTTTTATCACTCCTTAACTCCTGTTTCTCTTACTACAGGCTCTCTCAGAATACCTATCCAGTCACCATTGGTTTCCACTGTTTCCATGTATTTTGGTTTCTTGGGGAGGGATAAGAGGAAGAATAAAGGATTAAGATGCAATATGTACATGTACCAACTCCCTATGATGAATGTACTCTTTGAATATTGCAAACATGGGCTGATAAAAAAATAAAAAAAGTAAATCAAGGGCAATCTCATGGTTTTGATTTTTCCAGTCACCTAGTGGTTAGAAACTAGGACGAGAGGATGGAGGTGAAAATTTCATATTTCAGAGGTTTCCGTATTTTTCAGAAATGAACCACAACAGTATATCTGTATGTCTGTGGGCCACGTACATTTTAAGTCATAACAAAAATGGAATTGTTGTCCACTCTTTAAAAGTATTTAGTTTTATTCACAAAGCAGTGTCCAAATAGCTTAGTCAGCTTTATTCATATAAAGGTGCAAAATTATGGGACCTAGTCTTCAATTAATCTAGAAGCCATTGAGAAGATTGGCATATAACAGATCAAACATTGCTCAAGAACCGTGGACTGTTAGTCAACAGGTGTTGTTAGGATAACTAGATAGCCACATACAAAAGACTAGGATCCTTATCTCATGCCATTTGCAAAAATTAAAATAGATTAATGACCTACATATAAAAGCAAATCCTATAAAACAAGAAAACATGAAGGCAAATTTTTATAACCTTAGATTTGTCAAAGGTTCTTTGGATATTAAAACAAAAGGACAGCCACCAAAAACAAAGACATAAACTGAAACCCTTTTACATGACTTAGAAATTTTAAATGGTATGGCCACTTTTGAAAAGTTCCTCAAATGATTAAACATTTAGTTACCATGTATCCCAGAAATTCTACTCTAAAGTATATAAACAAGAGAAATGAAAACATGTTCATACATAAATCTGTGCAAAATATTTATTGCATTATTATTATTTTTAAAATTATTATTATTTCCTTGCCAGTGATGGAACTCAGGACCTTGCACTTGAGAGACAGGTGCGGTGCCAATGAACTAAATCCCCAATCCCTATTGCAGCATTATTCAGAACCACCAAAGGGTGTCAACAACCCAGATGTCTATCAACTGATAAGTACATAACAAAATGTGGTATGTGCATATCATGGTATATTGTTTGGCCATTAAAAAAAAAGAAACGTGTGAAGTACTAATAATGTGCTGCACCAGGAAGGATTCCTGGAAGAATTACATTAAGTAGAAGAAGCCAATCACAAAAAACTATAAGCTCTACACTTCCATTCATATTAATTAGCAGAAGAAACCTGTGTGAATAGAATACAGAATTCTATGTAGACACAAAGTAGATTAATGTAGGTTAAAAACAGGATGGGAAGATGGGTGGATAAGGTTACAGAGATTCTCTTTGAGGTGATGAAAGTGTTTTAAAATTTTAGTGACTGTTGCACATATCTGTGAATATGCTAAAAACCAGTAAATTGCACTTTAAATTGGTGAAGTGAGCTGGATGTTGTGCATATACCTGTAATCCCAGCACTCTGGGAGGATGAGGCAGGAGGATTGCAAATTTGAGCCAAGCCTGTGGAATTTATCAACGCAGGGAGACCGTATCTCAAAATAAGAAATCAAAAAGGGCTGGAGATTCAGTCCAGTGCAAAGGCCCTGGGTTCAATTCCCACTACTGGGGCAGAGGAAAGCAAATTGTGTAGTATGTGAATTCTATCTTAATAAAACTGTTAAACTGAAACAAAACAAAACAAAAACAGGGAATGTATATAGAGATAGTCCATCTCAATTCTTTTTTTTTTTTTTTTTTTTTGGTACCAGAGATCGAACTTGGGTCCTTGCACTTGCGCAGGAGGCGGCAAAACCACTGAGCTAAATCCCTGGCCCTCCATCTCAATTCTTGATCTAGATTTATATTACTGAAAGTGGCTCTGAGATTTGATTTCCATAGTTCAGGTAAGAAATATACATTAATCAAATTAAATGACCCAAATACTGCAAAAATTTGGCCACAGAGCTAGAACTTTCAGAATAGTAATATATATTGTATATAATCATCTTTAAAATCCCAGGAATACTATGGGTTCTTGGTGAGCATAGTTTGCTTTCAGCTCAACCAGGTGCTTTTGAAGTACAGCCATATTGACAAGACTGATGCTTAGAAAATTCAAACACATCATTCTAAAGTCAGCTGCAGAAACTTAAAGCATAATCCATGCTAATGAAAATCTGTGAATTTTCTTTTCAAATTCTGATGTCATTTCTACCAAATACCTCAGCAATTCTTTAAAATCCATGATTCCATTTAGCACAGGGTAGTTCTAGAATGGGACATGAAAGCACATGCCAGCTAACATCTACCCATTCCTCTTGTTCTGATTTCTATGCATTTATCAACAACTCCAGTTCTTCCACAAACTCATGAGTTTTAACTTTTTTTTCCTCTGTAGGCTCAATCTGCAGATATGCTTTCAGTATCAAAAAGAAAATATAGTCATGCTAGCTATTTGAGTTCAAACAAAGTTGGGTCCTTTAATTACCAAAAACTCTTAGATCTTAAGTAGCACAAATGTAGCTCTCTTCAACAGGTTTCTACAATATAGCCATTTTACTCCAATAAAATAAACTAAATCCAAAGCATTTAGAATAGCACACTAATAACACTAACAAGAAAATACTTGAAATTATCCTAATAATATATGAAATCCGTATAGAGAAAAATATGATACATTATACTAAGAACTATAAAAGTGGGAAGAAGAGAACTGTACTCTTAATTTACAGGCTTTTTTCTTGGAAATTAAAAAGTGATTCTAAAATTCATATTGAATAATAGGTAAAAACAGATAAAAATGTTTTATGAATATAAGGGATTTATCCCTTTAAATATTAAAACTAAAATAATTGTGACATAATTGTCACCAGAATTTACAGACAGTTATAAGAAACTCTGGTATGTCATAAGCCAAAGAAGTGGAATAGGCTTTAACATATGATGTTGAGAAATGACTTTTTATAAATCCAGTTTTGTTTAAGTAAAAAACCCTCTAAGTCTTCCTTGATATCTCTCTCTCCCTTATTTCCCTCATGCCCCACCTGTTCAAGTAATCATCAAATCTCTATGTGTGTATGGTGCTGGGGATTGAACCCAAATTTGTGTGTGTGTGTGTGTGTGTGTGTGTGTGTGGTCCTGGGGATTAAAGCTACATTCCCAGTCTTTCATTTTGTCTTCTAAGTATCTGTTGAATCTGTCCACTTCTCTTTGTCTCCACCAACACTTAATGTCTTAACACTTAAATGTCTTCCAATTGAATGTTTTTTAAAAAATATATGTTTTGAAAGGATATTAACTTATAGGAGAATAAGCAGGTAATCTCATTTAAAAACCAGAAAAAATGCATCATAATGCCACTTTTGTTGCTTAAAAACTTGCTAGAAAGAACTACACCAAAATGGAATCTCTGAAAGGTAGGCTTAACATTAATCAAATTTTTCCCCTGACGCTTTCTTTTTGTAACCCAATTTTTTATAGTTGGCCAAGAATAGCCAACGAAAAGATATATATATACTTTTAAAGTTACTAAAGAATCATGCTGACACCATCCAGACACATCATTTCATCAAACTTTTATGAAATGGAAAATTTCCACATTTTATAATCTATTTAGAGCTTTTTTTTTTTGGTACTGGGGATCAAACTTGGGTCCTTGGGCTTTCGAGGCAGGCGCTGGAACCACTGAGCTAAATCCCCGCCCCTTATAATCTATTTAGAGCTTAAAAGTGATTACAATTATCCAGTTCATTTTATTAGAATAAATAATGACTGAAATATAGCCAAAAAATTCTTAAAATGCAAAACAAAGAAAATCCTCAGTTAAATTCTAAAACTTTCAATCAAATAATAAATAATCCACTGTAATAATTATGTTCTTAACAGCACTGTAAATATGTAAACCCAATAATATATATCATATTAATCAGTTAAATCAGAGAAAACATAGGATGATCTCAACAGATGCATACATGTTGTTCAGCACTTATCGCATGTAAAATCTCCTGGAAAGACAGAGAATGGAAAATTATTCAATAAATGGTGCTGTAAAAATTGGGTACTTGCAAAACATCTCTTTAATGTTTCATCACCTACCAAATCTCATATACTTTAAAGAATTACAGTTAAAAATCAAGCACCTCAATCCTAGAATAAAACATAAGGAATGTACACAAACAAAATTTCTCAATTAATATGAATTTCAGAGCATAAAAATGTAGAAAATTTAAAGGAGAGAAAATATAAATTAACTTAGAATATTCAGAATTATAGACTAAAAATCTAGCTTTTCTTGATTAGTCAAATATAATCTAAATTCTAAATGAAAATTTTGTTCTAGTAATATGAGCAAATGACCTTTATACTTTATTATAAGTGACAAATCATAGACTTTCTTCACTTGTTCTTTGATAGTTCATATAGAACTTTATACACATCATGCACTGCACAAAGGCATTTTGATGAATGATGGGCTGCATATACATCAATGGTCCTATAAGATTATGATGAATATGAAAAATTCCAATTGCCTAGTAGTTTTACAGGGACGTTTGTATGTTTAGATACACAGACAACTCTGTTACAATTGCCCACAGTATTCAGAACAGTAATATGCTACATTGGTTTGCAGCATCAGAGCAATTGGCTGTACCATAGAGCCTAGATGTGTAAACATATAGGTTACCTAAGTGTAATCTATGATGTTTACACAGACACAAGGTTTTCTAATGAAGCATTTCTCACTTGTCCCTATCCTTAAGTGATGAGTGGGTGTTAATATATTCTTAATATATTTCACTGTTTTGAAAAAAATCTATCTGTTCCCCTAACTATCCTTGTGGTTTCACCAACAACACAGTGCTTAGCCAGGCATTCTATAAATATTTGTTGAATTAATGATGCCCCCTCTCCTAATGTTCACATTTCAATTAAAAATTAGGGAGTTTCTGATGTTTCTTTTCCTCCATATATCTGTCAGGACAAGAAATAACCTATAACTTGGAATCATATCTGAGGATAAACTTGTGGATTATAATTTGAGGTAGGACTTACTGACATTACACATTTTGGCAAATCATTTTTTTGTGGATAGGTTACAATATGATTACTTGGCTACTTTTTTATTGCTGGGACAAAATACCTGACACCCACAAGTTAAAGGAGGAAAAGTTTATATTTTAGCTCACAGTTTGTATAGCTATCAGTCTATAATCAGCTGGTTTCAAGGCAGAGGGGCACAGCAGAGAAGAAACAGTCCATGGCAGGCAAGGCAGGAGGTAGCAAGCAGCAAACCTGCCCTCCTTTTCAGCTTATATTCCATCAAGACTATATGCCTATTGGTTGGTGTCACCTGTATCCAGGGTGGGGATTCCCATTATCCACACCCAGAACTATACTAAACCAACCAGGGGACTAATTTAGTGATCACACACCCTGAATCCATATTCACACACCCTTAATCCACATTTGCACTCCCTAGATCAGTCACCTTTGGGAAGCCCCACCTATGAGCCCAGCGGCTTTGGGGGGACATTTAGGTACAAGCCATAACAATGATATTGTTTCTACCAAATCTGTTTTAGCATAAAGGAACTAGATTAAGTCACTACACTGCTATTTCCCAAATTACTTCTCAGAACATTCATTAGTCTTACAAAATGGTCTCAAAATGAAGAATTCTTTGGCCATATTTCCCTCTTAAAGATTTATATATATATAACTATTAAAAGCTCTGAAAAGTTCCTCAACAAAGAAATCTGTTAAATTTTGTTTAATTCACTTTTGATCATGAAATTACATAATCTTGGGCCAGGAATTTAGCTCAGTGGTGCCACCACCTGCCTGGCAAGCATGAGGTCTGGAGTTCGATCCCCAGTACCAAAAAAAAAAAGAGAAAAGAAATTGCATAATCTTTATTAATATCCTACAGAAGTGCTATGGAAAACTATATTTCCTAATTCTAAGTTGAATTGATTCAAACATTTTAGACATGGAGTACATATACATTGTTCAAAATTTGTTTTCTAACTAAACCAAATAAACACACATGATTAAAACAGACCCACATTCTCTTAACCACATATTCTTTGACCTTATATTGTTTGAATTTTTATTATACAAATAAGCCTGTATTTATAAGTCAATACATTTAGCATTACTTTTTCAATAGTTTTAACAATTTAAACCTTTAACATTTACAAGAAACTTGTGAAAATATAAGAAATTTATTCTGGTAAAATCAGCAAGATTTTTAAAAAATATGAAGCGGCAGGATTTACATGGAAGAAGACATGCAATTTTGCAAGAATAGGTCAATTTTGGCCTAGAAGCAAATTTTACAACCTAAAATGTTATTTTTATGTCTAGACTTTGCTGTTATTAAATTTTATTTTTATGTGATATATAATGTATATATTCATTATTATTAAATTAATGTTATTAAATTTTATTTTTATATGATAAATACATATAATATGTATATACATCAAACTTGACTTTGAAATTTTAGATTTAAATAAGTAATTGATAGGACTTGGGATGATAATCAGGAATCTTAGCACTTAGAAACTTACTGTGCTACAAGGGATTCACTTTAATGTAAAAGGAGTTACCCCTGCATAATGGTACTTTATTTTTATTTTCTTCTTTTGTCTATCTTCATTTTCAAACATTTCTTTAATACAAGTTACATCAATAATAAAAATCACAAGTTTTCATTTAAAAAATCTTTTGTAGAGAAAGATAATAGAAAAGTCACAAACATTAGGCTAGCTATAGGCCAAATTGTGATAAAGGCAGTTTATCTCCAGCACTCTCCTTTTCTCCAGCTTATTCTTTCTACCCCAGTTAATCTGTGCCCTTATACTTAACTCAACTAACTAATGACCCCCATTTTCTCTTATCACCACTAGAGTAAAACATTCAGTATCCTTTTCCCCAGCCTGACACTCCCTCTACCTTCTGACTCACAAATGAACTTTGATCATTTATAAGCAGAATTCACATTCTTTTCAATTAGTTTATTATACTGATATGAGATTAATAGACTGCAGTGAAACATTGGTACACACACACACACGCACCATGCGAATCAATAAGCCACACAACATCATCTGTTTAACAATACCATTGATGTTTGATGAAGGTTTCACCAGTTCCCCAGTGAGAAGTAATAGGAGTAACATCAAATAACACTTTATATTATTTGTACTTTGTTTGTATGTTGATATATTAGCTCTTTTCCTCATAGAGTTTCTATTTTATTACAAAAGCTGAAGCAAAAAGAGCTCCTTCAGGCACTATTAAAGACAAAGTCTAAAGATTTGTAATACTCAAGAATGGTACCTTTTACATATATTTAGACAAGACTTTCTTTTTTAGATATGTTGCCTACTCCTAAACAAAACTAGTTGCCTGCCCCTAAACTAGTACTTCTGATTTAGATACATTATGTTTAGCAGGGATTAAGGCACTGAGTAGTATAAGATCAGAATGCTGAAAGGAGGACCTTTTAAATAAATGTTTATTACTACTGGAAAGTTTTAATTCTGACCTTCATATTAGGTAAATTACCCAAAATAACCCAAATAACCAAAATAAATACTTTTAAATACCATCAACCTTATAAGACTAATGTAAATTTTTACAATGATAAATAATATTTTTTAAAATCTCTAGATACTATTTGAAATTTTAAAAACATTTTTCTTTCTTTAATTTATCCTCTCCTCTAAGAAACAAAAAGTACCAGTTAACTTCACAGATTTTTCTGAAACTTTCCATATTACTGAAATTAGAAACCAAGAAATATCCTTGGTTTTACTAAGAAATTAATATGCTGCAACTAATGTGTTACAAGAGTGTATTTACTTCACTGATGAATAAACTGAAAGTGATTGGTCCAAGTCACAAAGAATTTACAAGAAGGGGATAAATAGCTTGGGTAAGTTCTAATAATTCACCAGCACATGGCATATATACCCAAGTTTTAACAGAAATAGCAGGTATAGCATTATTGGTTATTGCTTATTATATGTTCTAGAATAAAGAGTACTGATATTCTTTTTTTGTTTTTGGTACTGGGGATTGAACTCAGGTCCTTGCACTTTCAAGGCAGGCGACAGAACCACTGAGCTAAATCCCCGGCCCTGAGTACTGATATTCTTAAGACTTTAATGGGTTTAAAAGAAAATTTTTAAAAATTCACATTTTACACTGGTTAAAAGTAAAAGACAAAAATGATATACCTTCTTGAGTAAGAAAACACCCTGAAGGTCAAAGTTTGCATTTTGGTTCTACCACAATTATATAACCATTTTAAATTAAACAATTAAATATCTAGTTAAATTGTTTCCAATGAAAATGAGAAATTAAGTGACTGCATAAGTCCTTTAAGAGTCAGCATGGTTCTACGGAGAAAGCACGGATTTATGAGTAACATTTGGGCTCACTTCCTTACTTTCTTAACTTTTAGATTTGTATTTTTGAGTAAATTTCCTGAAGTGAAATTTCATTAGTTTTTCATTGAAAAGTAAATAAGGCATGTAAAGTTCAAGCACACAGGTAGGTGCTGAGAATTCATTTCGCCCTACATACATTTCTCCCTTCCCACAAACCTACGTTTCTCTGTAAAAACCCTGACATTTTCTCTTTGGACTTAGCTTCAAGTACAGTGACCAAAAACCTGCGGTGTACACCGATCTCTCTCTTTCCTCTCCTTTTTCCTTCTCTTCTCTCTTTCCCTCCCATATATTTCCTCTTTATTTTAAACACTAAAAGTTATAAAAATCAAATAATATTTAACAATTACACATTTACTGAGTAACTTCAATGAAAACAATCCATTTACTTAGTGAAGCCAGGGCTGTCTCATCCAAGTCAACCACTTTGAGGGAGTTTAAATTTTTTGAGGAATAGAACATAAACGTCGATTCTATTTGTGTTCTCAGTGTGTTCCACGTCCCCTCCCAGCCCCATCCCGCGTGCCTGAGGGACGAGGTCTAGAACTAAGCATTTCCATCAACTGTTACAAAGTGTTGGAAAATTCCTGGTGAGGGACGGTACGAGTGCTTGTATATCTGGAAGAAGCCACACGAACAGAGATTTGGAGTTATTCGACAATTACCTAATTATTAAAGAGAGCGAGGGAGACGAAGAGAGAGAGGGAAAAAAGGCTGTGCCGCTTCTTGTCTGAGCGGGAAGCCTCGGATTAAACCATTCTTCCCAGCTAGTTTTTATATGTGAGTGGAAGAAAGACTTAACTTGCAAATTCACCTCAGATTTACTTATATTTCCCAAATATTTGTTGAATGTAATTTGTTCTACTGATTATATTTGTAATCGTGAAGTTTCTTTATTAAATATGAGGCTAAATCAATTCTATTTCTTAGAAAATCCCCCCACCGTTCCGGGAAAATGGAACAGTCCCCTGGCGGTCCCTAGGATCTCAAATCTGCTCAACCCGAGGGCCTGCAAGTGTTTCTGTCTGTATTGAAGCAAGGAGGGCAAAGGGCCGTAAATTATAGTAAAACGAAGACCATTTTCTTATTTAGAGTTGGCTCACCCTAATAGACCTTTTAAAAATAGCAAATAATGAGAAAAGGAGGAAAATTTTGAAAAAGAAAGTTAGTACTGCGATACTCAAACTACAACGGACCAATTTTACATAACTGACTTTCATTAAATAGATTTCAATGAATACTTTTCGAAGTAGGAAGTATTAAATATAAAGATCATGGAAAATAACATGTAAAGTTTTCACTTTTCAAATGAGAATACCTTTATTTTTTCTAATTTTTATATAGTAGATGATCATTTCTTTAAAAAAAACAATCAGAACACTACACAAAAGCATGAAAGAGAAAGTAAAAATCATCTTCAATCTCACTGCCCAGGGATAATCACTGCTAAAAATTTTGCCTATTTCTAGCCATCTTTTAATGCACAGACATATGTATAATTTTGCTTACCTGGATCATTCTATATGCATACAGTTTTGTAAACTGCTTTCTAGTGAAGTAAAATGTGTCCATCTACTGTCATTAAATATAGGTCTACATTATTTTTATGTGACTGTGTAGTATAGGTGAACAATAAATTAATCAATTCCTGTTAAAAAGAAATTGCTTTCCAAATTAAAAAAAAAAGCGTATAGGTAGTACTATGGAGAATATCCTTGTATATATAACCTTCAAGTACTTCCAAATAGGGTTGTCTCCTAAGAAACATTTCTAGAAATGGAATTTGCTGGAGAAAAAAAATCTATTTAAAAATTTGAGCCAGGCATGGTGGTACATGCCTATAATCTCAGCAGTTAGGAGGCTGAGGCAGGAGGATCTCGCAAGCTTGAGACCAGCCTCGGCTTCATAGTGAGACACTGTCTCAAAGAAACAAAACAAACCAAAAATTTTAAATAAAAATGTGATACATATTTTCTAACTGCCCTCCAGACACATTATCAGTTCAAAATCCCAGAAAGTACAACAGAGTATCCATTTCTAACACATATCATTAATAATCTTTTTCATCTTTGACAAGACAAGAGATTTTTTATTCTTTTTCTGCATTTCCTTTATTTGAAAATCTTTTCCTATATTTTCCTTTTCCATTTTATTGTTCATACCATTTACATATTTTTATTGTGACAACTACCTACCTCTTAATTATTGTAAGAATTCTTTGTATATCATGAATATTAAAATTTTGTTCATATTAACAAATATAAACATACATTTCCTCAATTTATTTGTCTTTTCATCTTTCTTATTGTGTACTTTAGACATCTATTTATTTAAAATAGTTTAATATGTACATTTATACAAGCCTCACTAATCATAAAATTGTATTTTAAAGTACAAGAATACAATGAATTATGAAGTAGGAGTAAAGATACTCTTCCTGAGATTGAGAACTCCAACTTCTGAGGTATGTCATGGTAAGTAATTTGATATGCTTATTATCTGCCTGCCCCAAAGTAATTTTACAAAAATCTACCAATTAAAATTTCGTTGTACTATCACACTCTAACAACATTCTAGCCAGAATGTAACCCTAATTCGACCCTAATCTAATAATTACCTACACATGAGACAATCATTTTCCTATCATTCCATTTTTCCAAATACCAGAACCTTCACACAGATTTCAGACTGCCCAAGGAAAATATACAACTCTGAAGCCTCCAGCCCCAGAAAGTGTACCAGGCATGAGGACTGCTCATAATAAACATTATATTCTAATACTCTTACCAGACATATACCTCATAGCCTAAGATGTTAGCAGTCACTGTCAACTACCACTCTTTTAGATAACACCTTGAATATTTTTATGAAAAATTGTTTTCCATTTCTTGTCTTTGAAAATTTTTCAAAAGTGGGATTATTAGATCAAAGGATATAAACATTTATTTAACTCTTGTTAGCTAGTACCATATGGACAATATCACCAATATTATGTATTCATTCTGTTTCAACTTTATCAACTTTGAGTGTTATTATTTTGTTAGTTTGCTAAACATGAAAGGGAGGCTTATTACAATTTTAATATATATATTTTTGGTTACCCTACATTTCAGAATTACTTTTCCTTTGTGTATATTTTTAATAAAATGTTGTTTCTAGAGAGGTTGCAAGGGAAAACAATTATGTTAAAATTTGCTCTGTATTTCTAGATTTTTTTTTTCCATAGTGGGGATTCAACCCAGCACATTTACACTGAGATACATCCTCAGCCCTTTTTCAATTTTTTTTTTCCAGTATCCGGGATGGAACTCAGGACCTTGTGCTTGCAAGGCAGGTGTGGCGCCACTGAACTAAATCCCTGGCCCCTCAATTTTTCATTTTGAAACAAAGTCTTATTAAGTTGCCCAGGCTGAGCTCAAGCTTGTCATTGTTCAGCCTCCACCACCCAGAGTGCTGGGATTCCAGGCATGTGCCACTACACCTGGCTCTGTAGAGATTTTGAAAGGTTAGGAAAAACTGGAACAATCCCATTTTTTCAAAACAAAGAAACATTTTTTTTTTTTACAGAAAAACATGAAATAAAAATACAAAACAATATATTCTGTCATAGACCCTTAGATTCACTCCATATTAATTTTTTTCCTTCACTATATAATAAAATTTAGGATCGGGCCTAAAATATATTTATTTTTCACCCTCCAGCTGGAGCAATCTTTTAAAAACACAATGTGACCCTCAACCTTACTACTGGCCTTCTCTTAGTTCAGGAAATCTGTTATCTTTTAGTGTCCCAAGATTCTGGATTCTATGCCTAAAAGCTTCCCTTTCACACACTTCACCTAATAGGTTTTCATTCTTTATGGAACTTTTAAAACATTTTGTAGTTTGGGAAGATGATTAAGAAAGAATCTTGAAGCCAGGCATGGTGGTGCACACCTGTAATCCTAGCACTCTGACTGGCTAAGGCAGGAGGGTCACTGCAAGTTTGAGGCTAGCCTGGGCTACACAGTGAGTGGTTCAAGGCTACCTGAAGTACACAATGAAACCTTATCTCAAAAGAAAAAAAAAAACGATATGGAGAAATGAAGTGGAAATGCTAATTACCCTGATTTAATCAGTGCATTATGTATATTGAAACAATCATGCTGTGTCCCATTAATGTGTACAATTAATACATTTTCATTAAAAATGGCAATAACACAGAGATTGTTTTAAGAACAATTATACAGAAATACATGAGCAGGGTTTTCACCAGAAGTCTCACGCAAATAATGAGGCCTGAAATTTAAGTTTCACAGTAAATCTACCTGTAGGTGCAGCAATACCTGCCTTACCTCTGGTTTATTCTTAGAGGCTGTTAACCTATCTATATGATGCAATAAGTAGGTCACAGCAATACATGTTCCCTGAATTAAAATATTTTTTAAGGTTAGTAGTTGCATTTAAAAACATGTCTTTTAATGAGCCTATACCATTCTCCAATAAAATAGTTCGGTGGTTATGGGTGAAGAGAATGGTCAGTAAGACTAATTTTCTGATCACTGATAGATTTGGTTAGTTGTTAGATACTCACTATAACATATACAGTACTTGTAAAAAAGAGATTCAACTGATTAGTGACAGAGCAAAAGCACTGAGGGAAGTGTGGTGACTAGAAGAGAGGATAGATTCTTGGAGAGAAGGAAGAAAAATGAGAACAAATTTCATGTGCTGTATTTGATAATTTCTCTGGACTAGCCTGGGACCAAAAGCCATACGATGAGCATCATTTTTCTATATTATCATTAAATATTTTTGTTATTTTACTTTTGAGTTGCTTTCACTGTATGCAAATGGAAATCTATTCTATTTTGTAGATTAAAGTAAAGTAAATCTCTAATGTGCAACTATCTTGAGAATCTACACATTTTTTCCCATTAAGATTATTGCTACATTTTAGTTATATAATACAGTCACACTCATCACTGGGAACTTGTACCTTTACATGATGTATCTTGGTTCTCATTTTTTCCCCATTCCCCTGCCCTCCCTTCAACCCCTCCACCCCTCCCTATTTACAGAAACTTTGTTTCCATTGTTTTCTTTTCTCATATTTTTTCCTTGTGCTTCTTTCCTTTCCTCTACCCCTTCTACTTCCTGTACCCCTTTAGAACCTTTTCTTCCTATTTCACATTATCAATTATACATTTTGATCCTTGTTTACACTTTCAGTTTCTCACGCCAGAGAAACTATTTGGCATTTACTCATGTGTGTCCTATTTATTTCACTTAAGAGTATTGCCTTGATGTGCATTCATTTAGCTATAAATACCTCTAATTTCTCATTCTTTATGGCTGAGTAGTACTCCATTTTATTAAAAATCCCCACATTTTCTTTATCCAGTCTCCAGCTGATGGGCAATTGGGCTGTTTCCAAGCCTTAGGTATTGCAAACTGTGCCGCTACAAACATGGATGCACATATATCCCTGTGGTATGGAGAATCTACATATTTATGATAAATATACATTACACCTATGATTACAAAAATACCTCACATAGTTATTAATTTACTTAACTAACAAATATTTATTGAACAGCTAACAAATATTTATCCAAGAATGATTTTAAATGGTGAGGATGAAGTGGTGAACAAGAAAGAAATTATATTCCAGTGACTGAAAAGTCAATAAATAAAAAACTTAATTTTAAATATGCAAGTGTGATAAGTGCTGTGAAGAAAAATAAAGGCAAGGGAAATGATGTCAGATGGTCAGGGCAACACCTATCTGGAAAGAGCATTTGAGGAAAGATGCGAGTGAAATTAGAGGTGAGCAATGTGAATGTGTGGGGAGATGTTACCCCAGCTGAGAGAAAACCAATAGCAAACAAGAGTGAGTAGGAGTTTTGCAAGCTAGAGAAACGGCAAGAGGATGTTTTGTTTCTGGAAGAGTGAAGCAAGCTGCAAATCTCTGCCCTGCTGTAACTTACACATCAGAGGGAGAGAGACAAGAAAATGAATAAGCCGTCTCATAAATGTATGTCTGGTGGTGATAAATGCTATGAAAAGAGCAGATCAGGAGAAGGAGGAGGAGAGAGATGAGTGTTGTTTTAGATAAAGAGGTGGGCTTCCGCTCCTTAAGGGAGATAATTTTGAGCAGGATTCTCAGTAGAGGTGGGAAGAGGATGCCATTACAGATCTTGAGGATCCTTAGGTGAGTGAGTGCAAAGGTCCTGTGATGCTAGAGAAAAGCAAGGAATGTGAAGAGGAGTTAACAAGAAAGAAATTGGTAGGAGATCAGGTCAGATTTATAGTCAAGGGCAGAATTGCTTGATGCTTGTGTATTTTTAAATTTATCCTCGGTGAGAAGCATAAATGTTCATGGCAATTGTTCATTGCCAGTGGATTGCTTCCAGCAGAATAATGGTTTAACTGAGGATTCACTTGGTCTACTGTGTTTAGGGAACAAGAGTAGGAGCTGGGAGACCACTTAGAAATTACTGAGGTAGTCTAGGTGAGAGGAAAAGGCATTTGCAGTAATGGAGTTGTGGTGGAAAGGATTGTTTGTATATACACCAGATTTTCCAGGTATAGTTGACAGAATTAAAGAAGAGATTGGGGGAGGAAGGCTGTAAGAAACTAGGTGTTAATTTGAAAGCACTTGCAAAATTCCAGATGAGATTATATATTTATAAATGTAATTATTTGAAATGTTTACATTTTAATTATTCAAACATGTTAATAACACAAATATAAATTTGATTAACCCAGTCAGCTACATTCCTTTAAATGTGAAGGTCTGATTAAAGGAAAAATATAAAAATTTTTAAAATTTTTACCTTTTATTAGCATCTGGCCATGTAAGTAACACTCATAATTAAATTACTTATCAACAAATTTACAAACTAGTGGTTGAACCTGGCATAGTACTAAGAACTGAGGACACAAGATCAACAAGGTACCGATCTGGAATCGTATTTAGTATAAAAATTACTATTATTTTTAGTAAATGCCCAGACAATAATATCCATGCTAGTGTATGTGACACATTATTATATAGTATCACAGTGTGCTTTTAAAAAGAAAAAATGTTTGCAATTGTAATGTTGATGTGGGGAAATAGCTCCTTAGTTGTGACGGCCTTTACTTGTAAATTATTATAATTTTCATGGTATGGAATTTGACTCCTAGAATTGCTATAAAATTCATGTAAGGTGATAATGAACCACATGACAAAGGAGTTTTGTGTACCTCTCATTCATGTTAATGATATTTAATACAGTGACCAGATATGCTGTTCTTTTTTTAAAATTAGTTTTATTGGTACATTTTAGGTATATGATATAATGATATTCATCATTGGAAATTTGCACCTTTACATAATCCCTTGGTTCTTATTTTTTCCACATTCCTCTACCCTATCCTCAACCATTCCATCCCTCCCTATTTACAAAGACTTTGTTTCCATTTTTTCATTTTCTAATATTAATTCCATTCCCTTCTTTCTTTTTCCCTCCCCCTCCCACTTCCCCTTCCCCTTTGG